>VWZE01003738.1:141396-160669 GCA_013396675.1 Eubucco bourcierii
CTTCTCTCAGGCAACCAGCACCAGAACAAGAGGACACAGTCTCAAGTTACACCAGGGGAAGTTTAGGCTGGAGGTGAGGAGAAAGTTCTTGACTGAGAGAGTCATTGGCTACTGGAATGGGCTGCCCAGGGAGGTGGTGGAGTCACCGTCCCTGGAGGTGTTCAAGGTGGGTTTGGACGTGGCACTTGGTGCCATGGTCTAGTCTTGAGGTCTGTGGTAACAGGTTGGACTTGATGATCTTTGAGGTCTCTTCCAACCCTGGTGATACTGTGATACTGTGAAAATGAAAAACCTTCCACCTGCACTGCAGCACCGAAGACTCTCTACTGCCTCCCACAATATTTCTTTTAGTTTACAGACATGTGGCTTACAGACTCAAAATAAATATTTTTTAATTCCAATCCAGTAGTGTATGTTTGAACCTTGGTTTATGGAATCACTCAGATAAAGCAGGGATACCTGCTGGTAGAGCCAGAGCTACTTTGAACAGCAGACAAAGATCATTATAAAAAAGGTAAAAGAAAAGCAGGGATTCAAAGACACAAAATCATTTACAATGTGAACTGAGGTTGCTTTCCCCACAGTGCAACTCAGAATAAATTTGATTAAAGGCAGAATGGCTGGAGAGGGCTCTTACACAAGTTGGTAATACCAAGCACAATCAGGCTTCTAATAGCCTAAGGGATGGCTGTATTTGAAAGCTAATTTGGATTAATGCAGGGTCTGAATTTAAAGTAGGGATAGGTATGTCTGAATAACCGTATTCTTACTGCAGAATAAAAGTGTCCGCACGTGAAGTTATTCAGAAACAGCTATTTTGGCATAATCTATTTGTATCCAAGCCTTAAATCTCTGCCTGTAGGCTAAGTGAGAAACAAAGAATAGTATCAACTAATAGGATCTCTCAGAAAATCTCTTCCTTCCAAAACCTCCAAAACAAACTTCCCAAAACATAACATTTTGATTTCACTGTGTGTATCTTGATTTTATTTATTTTTTTTCCTCAACTGGAAAGAAGGCTTTTTAATTAAGAACAGGATTAGTCTACACAGCTTAAATGATAACTTAAATGTGCTCATCATTTTGTTAGCCTTGATTAAAAGCAAGGCTTTCATTTTTCAGTCTCATATGTAATAGTGACTTCCAAACATTTTGGGGTTTAGAGTAAAAATAAAGTCTAGTTGAGAGAGAAAGTGCTAATGGTAATGATAGAAATAGCGCAGTGAAGCGCTAGAAGAGTTTGGGCATGTCCCCATCTTTGTATTTTCTATCAGCATGTGAATCCTCCAACATGGCTTCAGGCTTGCTGATCACGGTTTTGGACTCTTTTCAAAGTGTCAGAGTGCAGTGTGTGTGTGAGTGGCATTCTGACTTGGGTGCTTCAATGTGATTTTTGGAAGCTGAGTGGCCTCCCATTGGTGTAAGTTGCAAGAGACTCGCATGTGAAGCCAGTTGTTCTTCACTGCCAAGTGCAATACCTCTTGCTTCACTGCCACCTTTGCTGCTTGTAGCCATAGAATTGCCAATATGAAGCTTTGTGTCTAACTTTAAACATTTTTGCCGTTTTTTTGTTTACCTGTAGCATGTAAAAGTCGTAATAAGGCTGATGTCTTGTATTCAGGTTGAACTAGGATACGCCTAAATAAACTAAGGTCAAGATTTGCAGCTTCTGTGCAGGAATGGTTTGGTAGCATTTGTTGATATAAAGGTAGCAAGATACTGGAATTTTTTTTTTCTTTCAATAGGAAAACAAGTTATATCCTTGGAAAATATAGTTAATGCACACTAGCGGGTTTCAGAATTGAGTATCAGAATAGCTTGTGTGTTTCTACTCAGAGTAAACACCAGCAGGATTTCAAAGGCAAGCTGTGAAGTAGCTGGTATAACGAGCTATTACACTACTGGTATTGCAGTTGGATTTGATACAAGTCTGTTACTGAGTACCCAAATGTGTTCTCAACTGTGTTTGGCAGTGTGTTGCACAGGCACGCAGTGATGCATCCATGTGGAGCCCGCTTGAAATCAAAACACCTCTGGAAAGAGTTAGTGATCTGCTCCATCCTTTGAGTTACTGGACCCAGTCTTTTATTCTGGAATGCATTTGGGTTGGGACTGGGACTCACACCCAGCCCTGGGTTGTGTCTTGCAGCTCTAACACCTGCTTTTCAGCTGTGCCATCTGGTGCATATGCCAGATTTATTACCCGTGTATTTTCTTTTCCCTTTTTAGCAAATACATGAATGTGCTTTATAAGTTGCCAATAAATGAGATATTTTGTATAGGTCATGGTCGTTATCCCCAGTCTTGCCAAAACTTATTGTGTATCCTGGAAGCATTAGGTTGGCAGTATAGTTACCTTGAAGACCAGCTACTTCTTTTGTTGAAATAGCAGTAGCAAATGCATTAGAATGCACAGAATAATTCCAGAAACATGTGTAGGCAACATGGTTACGTTTGTGATACCCGAGACTTAGCATGCTCTGAAATGCCAGGGTGCAAAGTAGGGCTGTACGGCATACAAGCCCCTGAATGTGTGTGTGAACAGATTGTGTAAGTGGGAATAAGTTTCTTTGACAGCTTAAAGTTTTAATTCTTGCCCCTTTTAAAGATTCTATCAGTATCATAAGATTAGGTTGTTTATAGAGGGTAGAGTACAATAGTTATTTGTGCTTTACCAAAAGGCAATTACATAGGTTGGTTCCAGTCCTTTGCTAAACAGCTTCTCTTCCTGCATTAATTTAAATGTTTAAATAGCATGTGCATTTTCTTATGGCTGCATAAAGTTATGTATAAGTAGAAGGCTACTTTGGTTGGGAAGATCCAATGCTCAGTGAAGCCTTTCGCATATATAGAATACTGAATATCTAAACTGTTATTTAGCATCAGAATCAGTTCTGGTTGTCTGACTGATGGACAATCTTTTCCTGACCCAGTCTCTTTGCAGGTGACCTATACTGTCTAGACAGTTGCATATTATTTATACATACAATCATTTCAGTTTTATAGTTCTTTTAACTAAAGTTGAGGGTGTTAGTTTGCCAGTGACTTCATATCCATATCAGTACTTGAAACAGACTGGAACAAAACCAGACACTTAAAAACTAGCTACACAGTCACTTTCCATTGCTGTCCATTGTTTGCTGGTTTGCCTTTCACACCTCTTCCTTTTCACCACCTTCCCATCTCTATCTTTCCTTCCNAAGCCAAGCACAAGTCTGAGAGACAAGGAAGATTGTGTAAAACCTGCTAATTTCAAAGAGCAGAGATCAGTTCTGCTTGATCCCATTGGATGACTGGGGAATCTCTGGAACAATACTCACATCCAGTTTCTGGGTCTAAAATGCTAGGGGTAAAAGAAATTAACTGTTCTGCAGAGCTGTTGCCTGAAGGGTGGGTAGAAAGGAGGTCATGTTAAGACAGCCCTGGATGCACTGCATGTGAGAGACCATTCCTCAAAGGCAACCTGCGAGAGTCTTTTTTTAATGTATGACTGACTCTACAGAATTGTGCTTTTTAATCCTGTAGAGGATTTTAGAAGAAAGAAAGGGGCATGAAATATTGCCAAACTGCTGCAGTTAATTGCAGTTCATGAGCCCTGCAGCCACAGGCTGTACCTTGTTCATTATTTTTAAGATGATGGTAAGACAACATAGGAAATTCAGATCCACTTTTAGACTGTTCATTCATGAAGTTTGTCAACCGTACTCTTCTAGGCAGTGTGACCTCTTTGGGTTTCAGGTGTATAGAAATAGAAGCACAGATATTACACATCTGTGTGTGACAACAGATTATCAGATTGTCAGGGAATCCGTAGTGGCTTGTTTTGAGATGAAGGCCATGCTGGCATAATTTAGAGCTAGGAGGGCAATAAATCCTCCCCACCTTTTCCTTTCTTTTGCAAATGGCTGGTATATATATGTTTTAGTTTAGGAATCTGAGATTATTTGTCTTCCAACATATTCCAAACATCTCTTTATGGGTGAATAATCATAGTAACAGTTATAAAGGCATTGTTATCAAAGGCATTGACAAGCAAGATGGGTAAGGTAGGAGGAGACATGTAAGAGATGCTCTGGAAGTCAAAGGAGAGAGGGGGCATGCCAGATATACAGCAAAGTGGGTAGAGCACAGGGGTGATAGAGCAGAATAGCTTGGAATCCTGGAAGAAGAAAAGGAGTGCAGGAGAGCAGAAGAGAAGACTAAGCACAGTAGATAGATCTAATCTACAGAAGACAGGAATGTAGTGCTCACCAGCCTTCGGGGAACATGTCAACAGAAGAACAAAATTCATTTTACAGAATGTTTTAGTTTTTTCAAAACTAGCCTCTTCCCCCACATTTGAATTTTGTTGTTTGATGTGGAAATAACTTATATATATAAAAAAAGTCAAAAAGGCATCGTTGGTTACTGCACACAATCCATTTTTACTCTTACAACCCAAGTAGTGTCCTGCACAGGCTTATCTGTAGATTTTCCTATACAAATGCCTTGATTTTTGTGTCTCCTACAAGAAGACTTCCCCTTAATGCCTGCTAATTTCACTGTGAAGATCTGTTATGAATTATGCAAACTGAATAATTAATAATAATTTTATATCCAGGCAAAGCTAGTTAATAACTAAGAAAATTGTTTATTAACATTAAATCTCACCAGAAAACTTCTTTACAAATGCTCAAAACTCACGGTTTGAATGCTTATCCACGCAGGGAACAGGCAGTCTAGAACACTCAGGAAACAACTAGCAAACACAAACATTAAACTTAAAACTGGAAAGAGGTTCTTAGTTTCAGTTATACTGCTTGCCCCCTAGGGGACTCAAGAGGCTCCTTTATCCGCTTGGGCAGAAGGCACAATAGAATCTAGTTACAGAATTTCTTACAAAGAGGCTTTGGATATTTACTCATAAAATAGTATCAGGCTTGAAGGGAGTTCTGTCAGTGTCTTGAAAGTTGTTGCAGGCAAAGTAGAGCATAATGTGGCAGGGCAGAGCAGGCAAAAGCAAAAGTGAAAGCAAAAAAAAAAAAATCAGGCATGGCAAAAGTCTATTTATCCATTGCTCAAATGTAATGGCCACTTTGGTGAATCTCTGTGGTCAATCAAAATGGCACTTTGCCAAACCTGACCATATTAAGTGAAGTCAGGAGCTTGCTTTCCCTTATTTAGGAAGTACAAGTCTGGGCAAGTCTAGCAGAGGGAAGGGGACGATGGAATCACACCTGGGCAAGTCAGGACATGTATCTTCCCTGACAAGATCATCCTTAGCTCTGGCCTTTATATATGTTCTAGGGAGTACAAGCAGATGCTACAGTTCTACATCCCAGAGACCATACCTTTTTTTTTTTTTTTTTTTTTTTTTTAAAAAAAAAAAAAGGTAATTAAGGTCCTAGATTAGAAGAAGGTAATCAGAGATCAGTAATTAGCACTATTTACTGACTACCTTTGTTACAAATTATAAAATGAGTAAGGTAAGGAAATATCAAATTAACCACTCACTGAAAGAAAAGCTTGGATTTAAAAAACCCTAGTCCTAAAGTCCCCACGTTTTCTAGGTAATAGGAAGGAAGCATTTGGACATTTTCCGTGCTTGTTACTCGGACTCCCAGAATCTTTCTGTTTAGCTAATGCAGTATAAGATTAATTCTCTCACAGCACACTGCCTGGAGTTCAGTGCACATGTTTACTGATGTGTACAGCTCTCAAATAAGTTTAGTGCTTCTTTCACCCACTGTTAGGAAGTATATTTAAAAGAAATTGCCTTTTATAGATTTAAATTACAAAAGTACTGATATCATGCAAAAAGCAGTTCAACTCATGCAAGCATACAAATGTGTAAATCTTAGGGAAAAAGATACCCAGGGCTAATATGAATGTAAATAGGATTAGCTGCTTGCATTAGTATCTGAAATACAATTTTAAATGCTTACTGCCTGGTTATTCTCATATATATGTGTGTGTGTGTGTGTATCTATATAAATATTTTATACGTGTGTATGTTTCTATCTTTTCCCCCAAAAAATATACCTTAATAGTCCTTGAAATTATTATTCTTTTTCTAAGCAGGAAGGCTTTTAAAGACCTTAATAACAGCTGTGCTAGTGATGGAATCTAGTACATCATTAGATATAGAAGGTTTGTATTTGCCGGTATATGAAATATTAACACAAAATGAGGACAGATCTCTGTCCTTCCCATATCCACCCAAACACAATAGTAATTTCAAACCTAGTGTTCTCTCTGAATCATGAACAATGACAGCCACCAGATTCTTTACAAGCCCATGAAAAAAAAACCATTTTTGGTTAATGGTACCACTAAAATTGCATAAATCAATGCATGAGACATTTCATTGGAGATTTCAGTCCCCTATGTTATGGCTTCTGCAGCAAAGCAAGTCCTTTAAGCAGCCTTAGTGGGTAGTATAGGGAATTTAGTTTTGTTATTACTTATGTTAAACTGCTAGAAGTATGTGGGTTATGAGAAGGCTGAAAAAAAAAAAATCAGTTATCTTACACACTCCTGAACTTGAAATAGGGTAGATGCCTAAGGAATAGGGAAGATTTTGTTTCTCAAAATGTTTAATCTGCTTACTGTTTTTGTTTGCTAATAGAAATGGTAATGCTTTTCCTGGAAATAACCATATATACCTTTGAATTGTTTAGCTTAAGTGACAGCTAAAAAGCAGTAATGTCATTTTCTCCACTGCATGTAGTAAATATGTTAGAATGATACCATAATAATTGTACGTGAGCTTGTAGAGAAGAAAGACTCCTAATTAAGGTACCCATGTGCCCTGTCAAACTGGGCAAACAGTTGTCAGAAGACACAACATTGCATACCTGGAGTGTGATGTCAGAGTGATAATTGCTCAAGCAGAAAAGTGTGTATTTCCTAAAATACCAGCTTTATAAAACTGTGCTGTTGTATAGAGGGGTCTGCAAGGAGTGGTGCTGTGGCTTCTGTTTTGATAATCTCCATATTGCTATAGGCTGTGTGTAGAACATGGGAAATCAAAATTAATTATACAGAGTAAACAATTTGGTAAAAAAAATTAACCCTCTCTTTTCAGTTAGGCTTGTTCTAATATTTTTTAATGAAACATTTCCATTTCTTTGTTTGGTGAAAACATTTTTAATCATAGGATGGTAAGGTTGGAAGGGACAGAAAGCATTTTCATTTATGTATAAAAAAAAAAAACCTCTGGGCCCTCCACAGTGCTTAGTTTTCCAAATCACAGCAAATCTTGCTTTTATGTTTAAATATACTTTTAGTTTTTCCTTCATTCAAAAATGAAATACATACCCCCGAAGACTGTTCAGGCTGAACATCTCTGATCTTTTTGTTAATATCATCAGTGACGTGAAAAACGTTGTTTTGCAATGCAAAGCAGAGGCTTGAATTCGAGTCGATGCAACAGAGCAAGCCTATGTGTTAACTGCATATCTCATAGAGCCTAAGGTAGTGGTCCCATCTTATCCTCCTGTTATGCACAAATAAGGCATGATGGGCATCAGAGTGTTGGTAATGTTTCTCTGTGGCAAAACACAGTGCCCCATGACCTATAGTTTGGGAGTTGGTGATCCTGCAGTTGGTCTTTGTACTGAATGAGATTGGTCTGACTTTTGTATGGAAAGTAGGTAATTCCCTTGAGGGACTTATTTTAAATCTGAAGTCTGCAGCTACTTTTGAATCAACCAGGAACAGACCAGTAACAGTCATATTCTTCCCTGCATTCTTGTCTTCATTCTTGCATTTAACGCAGGAATAACTATTGTTTGAAAGGCTCCTCAGGAGTGAGCACACTGAAGGAGTCCACGCCCCTGTGTCACAAAATCCTTTTAACAAAGCACCTTCATCTTACATCCCTGTTGGAAGATAGCTCATTGAAGTTGCGTGGCCTGAGTTGAGTCTTCCACTGTCAACTAGAAACTGCAGCTTGGAGGTCAGTAGGACCAGAACCAGGCTCCCTAATGCACGCACATAAGTTAAGCAAACAGGAGGTGCCCTTTGTTGTGGGCTTCCACCTTTCTGTGTTCTTGGGGTAATTTTCTGGCATAATGCACTCCGTTGTAAACTGATGAATGACCAGCATTATGTAACTTAAAGAGAACTCACTGTATAATATATTTTTTTTAAAATTATACAAAAATAAAATGAGTGCACAGATCAGGCTAGAAAAGAGCTCAGAGTGTTTACAGAAATCAAAATAAATGAGTGTGTTTTTTAAATTAATATTTTGAAATGTTCAGGTTGAATTAATTCGAGAAATATGAATATGTATTGCTAGTGTTAATTCTTTGGGGTTTTGAAAATTCTTACAAGCACATAATTAAATGAGTGCCTTTAGAAATACTGATAAAACCCATTGCCATTCAAATATCCATACAAGACAACAGGGGCTGTAAGCTGTAGGCTTTAGAGATTAGTTTGGCCATGGGCCAGTATTTATCACAACATTTCCATCTTAGAAGATAAAATTTAATCATTTTTATTTAAATATAAATCAAAATTAATGCAGGGTTGCCTTTTTTTTTTTTTAAAGTATGTATAACCTAATCACAATATCTTTATTTTAGAGATGCTTGCCTCTATTGTCTCTATTCAAAGGAGCAATGCTGGCTTTGTTGTGCTGCTCTTCCTTGAGATTTTTTTTTTTTCTTTCTACAAGGGTGCAAAAGGAAGGGGTGGTTGACCCAAATACAGTCCTATCTCCTAATTTTGCCAAGATCAAAGGCACTTCTAGTGTTTTATGTGCTGCCTACTGGTGATGTCTAAAAACACTGTATTTAGTCATTTCTCCTCTTCCCAGACACAAACACAGGCAGCCTAGAATCAGGCTTTTGCAGAGCTTCGTTCTGTCTTTTCCATGCAGTAATACTCACTACCTGCACACCCTTGTGTGGGCCACATGCCATCATCGAAATACTTGCCTGAGGTGCCCTGGCTTTGCCTTATCACATGTGCATGTTGGCTTGCTGAGCTTGTGCATGGGCACAATGAGTAATTAGAATGTATTATTTTTTCTTATGTGAAAAAGAAATATAGAATAGACAGATAGTTTTGAGACAAAACTTGAAAAAATATGAACTGCCTTTTCTTCCCATGAATTGACCAACAACATGCTCAGGAGGCAACAGGGATTCCTGGTCTATGCAACTTCGTTTGTTGGTGTCAGCTGGGTGAAGGGAAGTGCTCTCCTGAATAATGAAAAAGTAAAAACTTGGACATTGTTTGCACCAGCCACCTGTTTGTATGAAGCTTTCTCAGCCATCCAGGGAAGACAGTGTAGTTAGTTCGCTGGTTCTCCATTCCCGTGTTGCAGTTCTGTAACACTGACTTTTGGAGTCCTAGTGTTAGAAACAAACTACCCTAGCTCCTGTTTGTCTGCTTTGCTTGATGGTTTGGCTTTGTGAAGCAAACATAACTTCTGTTTCCACAGAGCTAATGTAAATGGCGCTCATGAGTTTTAAGCAAAGCCTGGGAGTCCTTACCTCTCCCTCCAAATTACAAAATGCCACATGGGACAACAGTTCAAACCACTGTCAAACTTGCTGGGGTTACTTTCAAAGCACTCATTAGTTTAAACTAGAAACCAGCTCAAACTGCCACAGCTACCAAGCAATATGCACCTTGTGTCAGTGGAAACGCTGCCTATGGGTCCCTGCTTATACTGTACCTTCAGACCAAACCAGTGATCACAACTGATTTCCTGCACAGCAAACTCTGAAAGCTACTTTTTGTATTAGTTGCTTTTTTATATGAGTGCATATCCACACAAACACACACACACACACACACACACACACACACACACACACACAAAAAAAAAAAGTGAAATGGATACTTAATCAAGTATTCATCCTGTCTGTAACAGAGGAGATTCCATCCTGTGTTACAAAAATCAAAACCTGGTCTTGCAGTATCCTTCATCAGTTGGAGATCACTGCTCTAAATGCTCTCTGGGAGAGAAATAGAAGTGTTCTTTCCCTGTAATGTTACTCATGTAAGGTAGGTAAACTGCATCTGGCCTTTAATACAAAACGAGTTCGGTGCTATTGGTCATCTTTATATTAGAGTAACAGACTAACACCTTCATAAAACATGAATTACTTGTTGGTTTTGTGTTCAGAATTTTCTTCTATGGGCAATTGTTCAGTTGTTTTGCTTCTCCAGTATGGTGAGCAAGTCATCTCATGCTAAAAGACCAGTTGTTTAGGAATTTGTTGGACTGCTTAATGCTGGTTATATATCTATCTATATATGCATTATGATATACCTATGTATTCTGAAATATACAGATATGTAAACTATGCTTGAGATTATATATCTCAGCATCAGCTGCAGTGTTTGCTATGATAAATGGTAGCTCCCACTGTCTCCTGTTTCTTCAGCAAACACAGCCCAATTCAAAGCAAAGCTGAAGGTGGATCTATTTCTTCAGCTTCAATGGATTTTGGTGCTTGTTTTGCAGCAGCTCTTGAGTACTAAAAGGTATTTTCTGAGCTCATGCATCTTGACCTAAGGCTATGTTGGTATTAGTTGTTATAACCCTTTAGGATTCAGACTAAGTGGGGCACTTAATTATCTCCAGTTAAAGACAAAACAAAAATGTTTGTTTAAACTAGTAGATCTTAAAGCTGTGTTTCTTTCACACTATTTAGAAGATTTCTCACAAGCTTTGCCCTTGGGGTTGTCTTCAAAAATCAACATTTTTTCAGGTGCTCTTGCTTCCCATAACTGTATCCTCTTCCTCGCTCCTAACCCCGCAGTGTGTGCACACATTGTAGTTGAAACATGTTAGCCTCATAGCATTTATGTTTCAGGCTTCCTGGGGGCAGTGTCATGCTGCACAAAGTGTATTTCACCCACTCTTGAGGGAGAATGGTTTCCAATTAAACATTGATATAAGGGCACTCGGAATTATATCCTGATATACATCTTTCTGAGTAATTTTGGGTGTTGTGTTCCCCCCACTACTGAGCAGAAAATGATACTTGTGAGAACAGCTACCTGGAACAGGTTGGGGAAGTGTCTTTTCAGTGATGTTGATCCACAGCATGCTCATTTGAATTGTACTTGTGGGTTCCTCACTTTGGTATTGCTATGTGATGTTATTTATATGTGTTAATATTAGGTTTGCAGAAAAGTTACTCTTTATAAACTTTCAGAGAGGATTGAGGAGCTTATCAAGGGATATTTTACAGGAGACTTGCAGTTATGGCAGGATGGTGGCAGGGCGATGAGGAGGTTGTTGTCAGGAAACTGAGGAATTGATGAAACTTACTGTTTCTTTTGTTTGAAGGTCCAAATGTTTCCAGTGGACAGTGTAACATGCCAGAAACAAGGCTTGTGTAGTTGGTATGGTCATTCAGTGAATGTAGGGTAAAATTGGTAGTTGGTTTGCTTAGGTTTTTTTTCCACTTGATAGACTGATTTCAGCAACCTGAAAATTGAAGTCAGAACTCAGGACTCATACGTTTTTCTCGTAGGCCAGAGAAAAGTGACAGAGTTATTGAAAACCATCCATTTGTCTTCAGGGTGAATGTTTCTACCACCTGGCACAAATGCCTTCCTGTAGGGTAGATATTGTGCTCTGTTCTTTAGTGCCCGCTAAGATTAATCAAGCTGCTTGTGTTCCAACATGTTGTAAAATGAGGTGCTCCATCAAGACAAGAAATAGCTATTGTTTAAACAGCTCCTCCAGCATCCTGCTGTTTGATTCTTAGATAACAATGTTATGGGATTTTGGAAAAGCTTTGCCTATCAGCTTAACTGAAGAGAGTTGTTTAAAGGAGAAAATTAGAATCTTAAAGCTATGGAAGTGGGAAAATTAAGTTCTAATATAAGAAAGTCTGAAGAGTATAAGAAAGACCATGATTTTTCTGCACGTGATTTGCATTGAATGTAATGAAGTCACTGCAAACTTCACTGCTTATTATGTGCCTCATGCTGGTTCAGAGATGCAGTTTAACGCCCAGTCCTGTTGGATACGTTGGTAATCGTCGCATTGTGTATATCATTGATTTTTCTGCATCTTCAGGCACTCTTCAAGGTTGTCACTTCTTATGCAGTTGCCTGTCAGCAAAAAGATAACATGTAGGCAATGGTTCCACACATTTTCCAGGATCAATTGCTGAAGTTGGTAAAACTTCCGTAGAAATGTTCACAGTAGCATCTTAGTTTTTCTTTGGTCTCAGAAAGTATTGGTGCTTCGAATGAGCTGCTGGGGTGACAGAGAAGGTGCGAGGAGGAAGATTTATATCATAAACTACCCTTTGACAATTACTAAATTACTGGTTTTATAGCCCATCACAATGTAGGTTGAAGTCTGTGTCTCTGCATGTCTAAGCATGCATGTGTGGAAATGGTCCATGTCTATGGATAAAACGATCAGTCAAGTCTGAAATAATAATGAGCCACTGAGGTATTTTTATTTTCCTGGTGTTTCTGATCCTCTGGGGATACACTGGGGTCACATTTAGAAGCTTTTCCTCACAAAATTAAGCTTTCTTCCTTGTTAAAAAATTTTTTAAACAAACACTCTTTCTCCCCTGAAAAAATTCGAGACACACACAAAATATTACCTAATCATATGCCTCCAGGAACTGGGGTTTTAGCTGAAACCCCAGATATCTCCAGACTTGTCTTAAGAACACAGCTGCCAGCAACACCAGGTGGTGTTGTAACATCCACATTATTACTTAAAAAAAAAAAAAAAAAAAAAAAAATTGGCCAAAANAAAAAAGTTGGCCAGAACATACACAGAAATGTACTGAATAGTAATAAAAAAAAAGTGAATAATAGTTTAAATGCTTTTCAGCTGTTCAATAAGGCAAACAGATGTAGTAACACATACTTGAGAGCATGTTATGTACTTTGAGTAGAAAACGTTAGAGCATTGCTTCATCATGGACAAAAAGAAAGAGACAGAATAATAGGCTTATTTAAAAAGGCAAAATTTAAGGAAGATTGTAAGAGCTGCCCTGTATTTTGTATTGGTCCAAGTCCTGTGAGCTACAGGGAGTTACAGTAAGCTACACTCGATTGGAGAAGACCTGCTGCACCAAAGTCTTCAGGAAACAAAGACTCCTGAGACAGATAAATAAAATGTTGTTGAGAGGTAGCCAAAGTCACATAACTTTGGAGCATTTGTGAAGGCAAGACAGCAAATGATAACAAAAGGTGAAATGTTTAACGGAGAATGTAAATTCTCACGTGCTGTCAAAACCTGTGAGGCAACCTGGGTGAAACACAGCAAGCATAGCTTGGGAGTGGTGAAAAGGATGAGGTTTTGGTATGAGGAATCATAAGTGAAAGGGAAATGCATCAAAGAAGCACCTAAATCTTTGTGTTAAGATGTAGATGTTACTGCTATATTGGTGGGAAAGAAAAGAAAAATTAAGTGAATGGATATGCTGGAATAAAAAATAACTCCTATAGAGATAAGTAAAAATCCTCTGGCATGTGTTGTTACATAATTATTTCAAGTGGCAACAGCCCTTGCAGCATTGTCTTAAAGTTGAGCTTCCAAGCAGGAGCATTGTCTGTGGCGCTTTATGGTGAAGACTTTTGCCCAGGAAGGCACTTGGCATTGGTGTCCTCTTGGGTCCCTTCTGCATTTCCCTTGTCACTGCATTTCTCATCATCCCCTGACTTTTTGTTCTTATCCAGCTTTCTTCTTCCTTGGCCAGTCCCACAATCCCTGGGCATGCTCCGTTGTCCTGAGTTAACACAGCCCTCTCTGACAAGACCCTCTCTCTCCCCCACACACAGATGGAAGGGAAAGTAGCACAACCACCCCTTTGGGTTGAGATAAAGAGTTCAGATAATGGAAGTGACCCAATGCACAATCATCTTAGCCTGCGTGCAGAACAGCTCAGCAAAATGCAGCAGCAGAAGCCAACCACCTCCCTGCAGCTCACCCAGCAGAAAACACCAACACTCCAAATCCAGAAACTGGAAGTAGCAACCAGCACAGGAAGCCTCTCATGTTACAAGCTGAACTTCAAGCCCCATGATACTTTGTTCCAGCCAGTACTGTCATTTTGAAGCTGGCATGATGGCAGCATGGTATTGAAATCAGCAGATTCAGCACAAACCATGACGCTTGTGTTCCTCCCTCCTCCTGTGTGCTCCTCTGAGATTGTATTTATCACCTGATGATGATGTCACCATATTTCGGATATGGTGATTTTTCTGCCTGTGAAGTTTCCCATTTCTGACAATGCTGCAAGGGCAGGAGCTCTGGATACTCTTTTGTTTTGTTGGGGTTTTTTTGTTTGGTTGGTTTTTTTTTTTTTTTTCCACTTCCCTAGATTTTCCTGACAGTGGCAAGAGCTAAGAGTAGCTACAAATAGGCTCACAAGAGCCTGAAGCTCTACTGATACTGGAAGACTACAGAGCTAACTAGAATTCATGGTGTACCAAGTCAGGAGAAGGCATTAAACCACACAACAAAGCCTCAGAGTTTCGCATTTCTTCTCGCAACAAAGCAGTGCTCTGTGTTCTTGGACCAGAAGCAAAAAGTTGTCATTTGTGGGTGAACAGTTTGAAACCAGTAGGACCACTCAGATTAGGCTGATAGCTGGCTTGAAACAAGAGTAGCAGAATCTGTCCCTTACTGATGTTAGAGGAAATGCAATTGCTGACAAAGGTGTCTTCAACCAGAGGGCTGAGATCTGATTCCAGGTGTTTGCCCACCCAGATGTGCAGTATTTTATCAAGGAAGTCCTCCATACCCTATCCTTATATGGAATTTTCAGGACATAAAGGAGATGTTAACATGGAGTTCTAATAACAAGTTTTGACATATGTGGTTAGGTAGAAAAGCTACGCATTTCCTATGCCAGTTAAGTATATGTTCAGGAAGTGTATTCTGTGATTGTATGAAATGCTCCTAGAACTCTGAAAAGATGTTTACTACCTATAAGAGTAAACATACTCAGAGTTAATGCCAATAAATCACCGATGCTGCCTTTTGACCAATGTTGCCCTTGTTCCCTGGAAAGGGGTGAGTTCAGGCTGAAGCATCAGCCCTCATTTTCTGCCCCAACTTCACATTTCCCTACCTTTTGAATTTGTCGTACGTTAGACAGTACTTCAATGTGTTTCTTGTGCGTGGCTGAATACAAAGAGCAGGAGGTCATGAGAGACATCACCTTGTTATATCCAGAGGTCAAAGCTAAGAGAGTGTCAGTTTCCATTTTAGGCTTTTGTGGCATAGTTGACATTATATACACTCTTAGGTATGCAATGCAAATCACATTCCTGCAAGCTAATTATAGGATAAATGTAGCCACTTAACTAGGCGGCAGGCATGTCATCTCAGCATGGAGCTATCATATTATATACATTAGCTGTCTACTGTATAATTAACAGGATAAAAATATTACTGCCATATAGCATTAAAAAAAAAATCCAAAAACAAAAACCCACAAACCACTATCTTAATTGTTTTTTCAGCTCAGGTATAGCCTATTACCATTTCAAAAAAGACCTTCTCTAATACACTAGAATCTTAAACTTCATTTACTGAAGATGCCATTAATCTCTTTTCACACTTTGATCTGCCATTGTGATACCTTTGGACTTCGACTTTTCTGTTTTGCTTTTGAACTCTCCTTAAAAACTATTACAGAGATTTAGTGGCTTAAAATTTGAGGTTGCTCAGGACTCTGTTTGATTTTTTAAAAAAAACTTAGTGACAGTGCATTTGGGTTTTAGCAGAATAGGGATGTATGCAACCTCTAACAAGCTTTTGTGCAGGGCACCTTGTTTCGAAGCTCTGCATGTCATTCTTGTTTAATCCAAATTTGAGAGTTTCTAAGCTCTCATTTGTAATGTGTACAAGACAGCAGTGAATGTTCTAAGATATGAGGCTACAAATAAGTGGAGTTTTTGAAAGCTTAATCCTAATTTTAACTAGAGTATGCTTTCATCAATATTTGTGTAATATTGTGATCAAAAGCAGCTGATTCCTCCCCCTCTTAAAACTGTTGTAATCTTTCTGTGATCTGAATGCAGCATCACTGCTGGTGTTGTTATCTGCAGTTTGTAACCCACTTTGCGAAACTGGAGGGTGTCTCTAGAATCTGAATAATGCTTTTGCTACTTGGAATTAATTCCATAATGGTTCACACTCAGAAAATACTTAGAACACATGTTTATTTTCAGGTCTTTGTGGCAGTGACTAAAGCTGAAAACTTTCATTTGTTTAATGAATTATCTACTGAATTATCTACTGCAACAGTTTGCGAATTGCTCCTGGTCCTAGAAAACATAGTTGTGCTACAGACCTGTAAAGTCCAGTGACTGGAGAAAAGATTGAGAAAAATCTAGCACCATTTCATCTGGCAGAACTGCTCTGTTATTTCTGTTGCAGCAGGTCCATAGGAATCTTAGGTAGTTCTTGCATATTTACTTAAATGTTGACATCAGTAATGACACACATGGCTAACAGATTTTCCACATGTTTTCCTCCCTGGATGACATCTTCCTACTCCATCAGGACTCAAAGACTGATTGTGGAGGCTGTTGATTGATTGCTTAGAGCACATGAGGTTTGGGGAAAACACAAGAATGACAGTTTATATAAATATCCTAATATGACACTTTCTTTTTCTAGGTTTACCCTAACTTTTATTTTTCTTTGACCTAGAAATGATTCTTATAGGTGTACAAAACCCCACAGATAGTTTAGAGACACAGCTGACTCACTCAGACATCTTGTTAGCATTTTGTACTTAATTGCTTCTTTCTCTGCTTACCCAGGGGGGAATTGTACATGCCAAGATGGAGCTCCACTAGATCTAATAGGAGGGGGAAAAAAACAAAAGGAAATAATGACTAGCCTTCCAAATGATTTTTAGTGCTCCAGGAGATGATGGGGGGTGCTTTTCCTTGCCTGTGAAACCCCAAAAGGTGTAACTGGCTCATCCAGTGTCTCTTAAATTTTCAGATTAGGAATGCTATTTTTATTACATTTCATCTTTATACATAAAGAGCCCATTTTAAGCACTGTATAAGCTACTTCTGGAAAAAGTAGCACTATCTGTAGAAGTCACTTTAAAAAGAATATTGTTACCCCTGAAAGCATTGCTGCTTTGTGTGAGCCTCTGGAAAAATGAAGATAGCTTTATGACAGCCTCTTTTCTCTATGAAGACCAAAGGGCAGCCTGATATTATATGTACGGATACAGCTTTAACAGTAAATTGCCAAAAGGGTTTAGAAAATAAGAGACCTCCAAGAAGATGTTTGCATATTTACATATAAATCCACGGAGGGATATGTGAATACTCCATGCTGATACCTGTCTTGCTGAAGCTATGGAAGGGAGTAATAGTTTGGTGGGTTTTTTTTTCCATGCTGAGCTACTTGCACACAGAATGATGAGTGAATTTCCACATACATATGGAAGCTCAAAATATGATCATATTTCAATGGATTTTATTTTCCTGTGACCAAAGGAAAGTGCCAGTCTTGGCTCTCCATCTCCTACAAATGTAGCTGTTTTCTCAGAAGGTGTATGTGCTGGAATTTCTTACCTGTATTCAAGAGAGGAAGCAAATTATTTCCTTTTTGTCAGTAGATTAGAAACATAACTCAGATTTGGAATTTTAACTTTTTCATACACACATGCACTAAAAAATGATGACATGTCAGACAGCTGTATTTCCTTACAACACTCTTGCCCACAAAATTTTCTACTGATTTTAATGATAATCCCAAACCTAATTTTTGGAGGGAAAGTAAAATAGTTCTGTACTTGAACAACTGACTACTCAGACTAGAGTCTTCTTAAAAAGCATGACAGTGTGAAGAGTGTTTCTTCAGACCATCCACAGTTGTGAGGTCTCTTAAATACTGTGCTCCCAAATTGAAGGATTTGGTTCCTAACATTTCCAGGCTCTCAAAGTGGGCTGTCACAACATTCCCTCACTTCAGGCACATTCTTCTCCTTTCATTTTACAGAATACATTTGAGGGTTTTTAAAGGACAGAGCAACGTTAATCCTAATAGCCTTAGGTTTGAGACTCCATGCTGTTGGCTGATAAACCAGCCTGTCTCTTTCCACACCCAAAACATTTATTCACTTTACTAGCTTTATCTTACCCAACGTTTTCTGTGATTTATCCTTTTAATCTCTCCAGATCAGTTATAGCTACGATTCTTTTAACTATGGCAAAGTGTTGGAAAATTCTTTTTGAATTGATGCAGTTCTAGAAAGGTTTTGCCAATCAGTTGTGTGATATCTTGTTCTCAGGATTAAAAATGACCTTGCCTGGAGCGTGTTAGAAGATTAAACAGCAGTTCTCAGTGCTCCAGGGAGCTAACAGTATTGTCCAGCTCCTCATTCAACAGTTCTGAGGAGAGTTCCTCAGTTTAACCCCAGGATCTACAAAAGAATCCTTTTGTTGACTGGGCTTGCATGAGAGAGGAGGAAAAAAGTGATGGTATTCTTCTGAGCTCTCTCAATTTCCAGCAGCAGATGCCACTCACTGGGGTTTGTGCAGATGTTTTTGATGACATGGTCTCTGCTTGACTCTGCCTTGGCAAGGTTCAGCTAAAGTCTCTGGGGAGTGGAGGTTAATTTGCTTGCAGTTCCATCTTTTAGAGGCCTGCAGTGATGTCCAAATATATTTTCTTTATTCACAGAAAATGTTCCTGTTTTGCAAGTACAAGTTTCCTTGATGCAGCCTCTAGGTGTTCTCAGACCTCTTGCTAGAGGATCCAATAAACTGAAGAGAATTAAGTGTAGCTGTGTGATATTTCTTTCCAAGGATGTACTTATGCTTGGTACCCCAGAACTCTTATGGACACAGGTGATCATTTTTCATTAAGGATGCCATGACTTTAACTTAAAGATTTCTCTGATATTCATCTCTGGTCGGACTGTCTGCCCCTTGGGCAGAACTATGCAATGGAATAACAAAATAGGCAAAAGTTAAATGTACCCTTTTTTTTGAATCTGAAGTACATTTAGTGAGCTGTTTTTACTGCTTGGTTCTGTAAACCACACTTGTCCCTATGTTCTTTTAAGATGGGTCTTGCTTTAATTGCAGCAATAGTTGACTAGTGGTATCATTGGGATAACTTGCCTTCTAGGTACCTCTTCAGTTAACTTTCCACAGTCTGCAGTGGTCATTTACATTTAAAAATGTATCCTATATATCTTTGTAAAGGAAGCTAGATAGGTTTAATCCAGCTCTGGTGACCCCAAGAGAAGTGACAGGCTCTGCTTTATTAATCATAGAATCATAGAATGGTAAGGTTGGA
>VWZE01003740.1:0-43423 GCA_013396675.1 Eubucco bourcierii
ACCTTCACTGGAATTCTCTCCAGTCGTGCATCAATGTTTGAGTAGCAATTGGCAGTTTCAGATGCTCTGTGTCATGATGTCCCACAACTGCAGATTCATCTGAAAGTTCAGGCCTAATGGACAGTTTCAGTTTACCATCCTCAATCTCTACAGATGCTATTCCAAAAGCCCATTTGTGACCTTTAGGATCTTTGAAACAACCTTGTCTCAAAAAGTCAATTCCCACAATGCAAGGCGCATCAGGACCAGTTACAATAGTGTGTTTCTTCCACTCTTTACCAGTTAAACTTATCTCAGCCTGCACCTTGGTTAACTCTTGAGATCCAGTAGTGATTCCTGAAATGGTTATTGACTTTGTGCCTTTGCAATTGGATGGCAATAGAGTACACTGAGCACCTGTGTCAACTAAAGCCCTGTATTTCCGAACAAATGTGCACTAAATTCCATTCTCCTATAACTAATCTTTCTGTAAAATACCAGTTGCTTTCAATAGCATTTTTTATGCTCACCCAAAATGCTGACATGACATAGCCTCCACATTTTGGAGTTAAAGACATTACAAAAGAAAATACATTATTCAGAATTTAAGGAGTCATTTGAACTGGTAGAACAGCCAATACAGAAAATATTTACTAATGAATTGCATGTTACAATACAATACAAATAACGTTCACCTATTTGCGTTCCCTTTCTCTAATGTTTTTTGGAAATTCCTTCTACAAAGATACAGTTTTCAGTCTGCTGTGTTCACTGTCACCTACTGTAAAAAGGGAGCAGAGAACCTTTATGTGGTGTAAACTGAAATTGTAGAATGTCACAACGTTTTTTAAAAAAATATGAGATTGTTCTGAGAAAGACTGCCAAAAATCTAAAACAACAAACAAGCTGCTTGTGTTCACAGTATGTAATTCTCATTGTGGGATGTTATTTGTAGTGATAGAGAATCAACAAACACTGACTCCGAAAGAAAAATATATTAAATGTAGTTTTACAGCACTGTCTAGTCAAAGCTCTGAATGTATAAGAGGGCCTAAATGTCTTGTTTGCAAAGTAGATATTCTAAGTTTATGTAGACAGATGTCATTTCAACCGTAATGCAGTGTTCCTCTCCATGACAGTTGGCACTCTGGATTAAGATGTACAACTGCAAAATAAGACACCAAGGATAGAAACAAACACAAACCAACCAACCCACCCCCCCACCACCAAAAAAAAAAAAAAAAAAAAAAAAAAAAAAAAAAAAAAAAGAGCCAGTGATAACTTAAACATAATAATCTAAATCCAACACCAAGGAGTGATACAGAGTCTACCAGCCTTTTCTTACAAAGTTCTTTACGTATTTCTGGTGGGACTGAGGTCTATACCCACATTCAAGCATCATTTGTGAGATTTAGGTACTTCAGTATAGTAACACTGTTATTTGTCTTAAGATGCCTACAAACTGTACAGACATATTCACGAGGTTTATGGTTATCATTGTCTTTTGGGCTAGAATCTGGAAGCCTAAAATGTTTTTCCATAGTACCTAAAAGTTCTATTAGGTACTTACACAGACAAAGATAAATCTAACTAGGTATCTGCAATTTAAATTGTGTCTAATATTGGGAGTCTGTGCTCCCTGTCTAGTCAGCTAAGTTTTATTTTTGCAACAGGTGGAGAATAAAAATCTAGTCAGCTGGCAAAATTTATTTACCTGTTTTACAGTGACAAGAATAAATTTCTGAATAGTTTCATTTTATTGATGAGCATTTCAGCACTTCCTTATGGCTATTTGAATTCACAATCCCTAACTTTAGGTCTTTTTGATCTCAGGTACTAGAAATAGCCTTGGAACTTGTAATTAATGTGACTGTAGTCACTTCAGTAAATAATCTAACATTTAAATTTATTTTTATTCAAATATGTAACTGGAGAAGGAAATGGCACGCCTGGTTTGTATATTAGCCTGGTTTGTATAAAGAATGAGTGACAAGAAGATGGTATCAGACTCTTTCCAGTAATGGCCAGCAAAAGGACAAGGGACAGTGGCCACAAATTAGAACACAGGGAATATTTTACTTTGAGGGTGCTGGAGCCGGAGGCTGCCCAGAGAGGTTGTAGAGTCTTCTTCTCTGGAGATACCCAAAATATGCCTGGGTGTGATCCTATGTAAAGACCTCCAGAGGTCCCTTCCGATCCCTATAATATTGTGATTCACATCATTTATTTCACTGATAATCTTATAACCTACTCTTAATGATAATTCAACTTTTGGAAACTAATGAAAAGATATTGAGCATCCATATTAGTAAAAACTAATAGTTGTATTTTGTTGTGACTCATTCTTTACAAAAGTTGAAGAATGTATACAAAAGCATTCACGCATGCACATACACAGAGAAAATTACATGTTTTTGACAGACAGCTTAATTGTATCAGGTAGAATAAATGATTCTTCTGAAAATAGGTGCCTGCACTCTCTAAGTAGTCAGTGACAATGAGAGTATTTCTGAACTGAAAACACTTAAAATGAGTGTCTTATTTTAAGCATCTATTTAGAGGGGAAAATAGAAGAGGTGAAAATAATATCAACAAGCCTCAAACATCTAAAAGACAAGTAACTTTAAAACACAGATGGCTACATCTATGATCTCAAATACCACCATGGAATTGCGTTATAGTCCTCTCCAGAGGCTACTTTATCTGGTCTACTTAGAGCATTCATTTGGACTGAGATGAATTGCCATCCTGAGACACATTCTTTTTGTTGGCTAAGGAAGATTCTAATGTGACATTCCAGAGATTAAATGAATACCACCTAATATGCCAGCTCCTTAAGAGGAAGTCAGATGCTGAAGTTAGTCAGACTAGATCTCCTTTTTATAGAGAGGTATTATAGCTATCATAAAGCTACATCCCATCAAAAGCACCATTTGACATACATAAACTGCAGCTAAAGTAATGAAGGTGCAACAACATTTGCATTGATGACTTAAGAATAAGCAAACCCCAAGCAAGAAAATAAGATTTTATAGAAATAATCTAAATTGTTTATTTAAAACTCATCCAGTGTTTAGAGATAAGGGAGGGGGAAGGTAATATAATGTTAAGAAAACCTTTAAGTACTGCTAAACACATGTAAGATGAATCAAACAGGCAATCAAACAAATAAAAAATGTCTGGAGTACAAAGAGGAATATTTCTATAGAACCTAGGTCAATTTAAGAAAATATAAAAAATACTAAAGATATTATTATAATGTATTAAATCATAAATGTTTTTATTCTATTAATTCTCACAAAATAGTATCACTTTTTTTTTTTTGCTTGTCTCTTGCTATCCTTTCCCCAGTCTTTAAAATTCCTACCTTTCTAGAAAGCTCTCAGTTACAAAAAATGAGGATTGTCAGAGGTACATATTTTTAACTTACAGTTTATTTTCAATACTCTTGTCAAGATTTTTTTCATTCGATGACCATTAGGTAGTTAATGTATGTAATTTTCTTCTTTACTCAATCAATTTAGTCAATTACAGGTTTCTAGGATGCATAACCAGTCCTTCTTCAGATCATTGATTTTATTTCTTTCATTACAACAAGTCATGTTTGAATTCTTTTAAAGCAAAAGATCAGGTCAGATGTCTTTGACTGTGCAAGAGTACTGTGAAAGGCAGTAGTTAAGTCAAAAGTTTGTAGTTAACTGAAAGTTGTTGGTTTGTTTTTTTTTTTTTTTTTCAGAGATGTGTGCCAGTAAAGAAAACTAAACCATGGACACTGCCATAGGAGGAAAATAAACAGTATGCAGCTGAACTGGACAGATACTCCCTAGACTATTCCGAATGTGCTGCTGCTCTCTTGCTTTCCAGTTGGAGGGCCTTGATACAATGTTTGTGTGAAATACACGCTCTGCCACAAAATATTTCAAAGAAGGAGAGCAGAACAATGACCCTGAATCCTGATTGCTGTTTATGGCCAACACACACAATAGAGTGTTAGCACTTCTTCACAATTTCTGGAACCTTCTAGTAAGGCATGAACACTGGTGATCATCAGAAATCTTTTCTTCTGCAGGTAGAAATTTATATATACATACTTTATTCAGTAATACAAAACTTTTAAAAAGGGACCAAAGAACAGTGAAAGCTATATTTTTCACGTAAGTGAAAGATGGGGAGGAAAAGCAGGGAAAGCAGATAGCCTCCCAGGAAACCTCCAAACTTCTTTTTTTTTTTTTTTTTTTTTTTTTTTTTTTTTTTTTTTTTTTTTTTTTTTTTTTTTTTAAATTGTTTACTTATAACAATAGATATCCAAGTGGTACCTAAGATCCTGTGAATAATTAATGAGGAATCAACAGTAACTAATTTTATTATTCTGAACAACTGTCAGAATATAATTTAATTCCAGTCTTTAAGCTTACATGACCAGATATAATCAATGTTATGTGCCCAGTGTCAGTGCAGTTCAGCTGTGGTCAATTTCTCAATTACCTGGAGGGATGTTTTTTCCAAGCAAAGGGTAGAACCCTAGACTGAGGGGCACCAGAGGCAAAAAGCTGATAAAGACCAGATGCTAACCTGAACTAGGGTATGTAGTTGTACTTGCCACACCAGTCTACAGAGGAAGAAGATGAAGGACCATCCAGGAGGTTGCCTGGGGTGACTCAGTCACAGGCATTAGGACTACTTGTGTTAAGAAAAGAGAGTAATTGTTGTAGATGATTCCCTTCTGAGGGAAACAGAGGGCCCTGTATGCCAACCAGATTCATCCCACAGGGAAATCTACTGCTTCCCTGGAGCCCGAATCAGAGATGTTGCTAGGAAACTCTCTAGTCTGGTACAGCCTTCTGATTATGTTGAATTACTCCTCATATGGGTTGGAAATTATGAGTTTGAAATGTTACTGTCAAGGATCAGGAAAAGGCTGAGGTACTTAATACCTCCTTTGCCTCCATCTGTAATAGTCAGACCCATTACCCTCAGGGTATTCAGCCTCCTAATAGGCTAATAGGGATGGAGAGCAGAATCAACTTCCCATAATCCAGGAAGAAGCAGATAATGACCTGTTTTGCCACCTGGACACTCACAAATCTATGGGGTTGGATGGGATTCAACCAGGAGTGTTGAGAGAGCTGGCAGAGTCTTTCCAAACCACTTTCCATTGACAGTCCTGGTTAACAGGGGAGGTACCAGATGGCTGGAGGCTTGACAACATGTCACCCATCTACACAAAGTGCTGAAAGGAGGATCTGGGAAACTACAGGCCTGTCAGCCTTTTCTTGGTACCAGGGAAGATTACAGAGTAGTTCATCTTGGGTGTGCTCACATCAAAAGTGCAGGATAATGGTGAGATCAGGGCTTTCCAGAATGGGTTCATGAGAGGCAGGTTGTTATTGATGAACTTCATATCCTTTTATGACCAGGTGACCCACCCAGTGGATGAGGGAAAGGCTGTGGACGTTGTCTACCTCAACTTTAGTAAAACCTTTGACACCATCTCCCACAGTATTGTCCTTGATAAACTTGTAGCCCATGGCATAGACAGCCGGACTCTGCTGGATTAAAAACTGTTTGAATGGCCAGGCCCAAAGCGTTGTGATAAACTGAGTTAAATTCACCTGGTGAATTTGGAAAAGAGGATCAAGTGCACCATCAGCAGGTTTGCAGATGACACTGAATTGAGCTGGAGTCTTGATCTGCTTGAAGGTAGGAAGGCGATGCAGAGAGATCTGGACAAGTTAAATCTATAACCTGAGGTCAGTGGAATGAGGTTTAACAAGACCAAGTACAGGTGATTGCATTACAGGAGGGGCAATCAGCCTCTCGCACGTTGATGAGTCTTTCTCTTCAGAAAAACAAGCAAGTGTAAAGACCAGAAAAAGAGGAAATAACAGAACCAGAATAAGATCATAGCCAAGAAGACAGAGAACAGGCAAAGTCAAACAGCTGAGCACAACAGGGAGAGTGATAGTTTATGATGAGTCTAATGGCTGCTGTGTAGAGAGATGTGAGCCGTGAGAGTAGTGTATTTGGTGGGGGACAAAAACAAATGAAAAGCTTTCCTTTGAATAAATAGAAAACGTCCATGTGACTGATAGAAATATTTCTTTCTGATCTATAATGGTCTTTCATAAAGAAAGATGCTTTGTTGAATAGGAGTGATGTGCTATGCTTTTCCAATATGATCCCTTTAAAATACTGACTCAACAACATCACATCAACTTTTTTCTGCTATATAACTTTCACTATATGTAAACCAAATTCTGTTTCCCTTTTATACTGAGAAGAAAAAGAGGTTTTTTTCTAGAGAGCTATGGTATCACTTACAAAACAAAAAGATAGATAGTTTGGTGAGGGGGTGGGGTGTTTGTTTGCTTATTTGTTTTGGTTTGGGTTTTTTTGACAGAACAGTTAATAATTACTTCAAGATATTATAAGTAAAACCAAAATGCCTATGAAGATGTTTTCATGACAAGCAGATAAACAAGTACAGTTTTAAAATAGAGTATTAAAATATGTGTCTTCTGGGCTTCAATCTTTAAATACAATAATGTGTAAACTGTGCATAACACAAACACACACACACACACACACACCAAAAAAAAAAAAAAAGTTTGAAAGTGCTGTATTTTTCCTGAAAAAATTAGACTTTTACTGAAGTCAGTGGAGCTGACTTCATAATTTATCTGTTAAGTATGTGTAGACATTTTCCAGAATGTGGAGATATATAACACTATATACAAGTCTACAATTTGTATTATGGTAAAAGTAGATGAAAATTTTGCCACTGTGGAGACTCTTGATAATATAAAACATAGTTATGACCTAAGTATCACCTGTGTTTTTCACTCTAACTATACTTAGCCTATTTACTCAGTCACTTAAGCCATTACTCACATTCTCTATGAGTTCATGTTCATTTAGATGCCAGTTTTGTTCCTTCAAGAAATATTTAAGAATATTGATTACATTTTGTTGAGACATGCTATTATGAACTGTCATCTGCTTACTAATCATGAAACTAACTTATCCTCTATTTCACCCTTTTCTGAGTCTATTGATTATTCTATTGATCTTTCTATTCATTGTGCCCTTGCTCTTTTTGACTGGTAACACAATGTGCCTTTTATTCCTTGTTTCTATCAGTTTACTTCGGGCACAAGCACTAAAGCTGGCAACGTGCTTATTGTAAATTCAACTCTTTACATTTTATTCTGTGATAGATAATTGATCCCAAATGCATATTGTTTTATCTTACAATCTAAAAGATAAAATAGACTGAAGGAGAAAAACTGCAATATTGTTACTGAAGGAAAAAGGAAGAAACAGAATCATAGAATGATTTGGCTTATAAGGCACCTTAAAAATCATCTAGTTCCCAACCCCTTGCCATGGGAAGGAATAAATCTACTAGATCAGGTTGCTCAAGGACTTCTCCAACTTTCAAACACATCCAGGTTTAGAGCCTCCACAACTTCTCTGGGTAGCCTGTTCCAGTGCCTCATGACCCTCAGGATGAAGAATGTCTTCCTAATGTACAATTAAAATCTATCTTCTTACACTTTAAAACCATTACCCCTTTCAGTCAATACTTTTACAAAAGTCCCTCTCCAGTTACCCTGTATGCTCCTGTCTTGATCTAGAAGTCAGGAAGGAGATGTATTTCTTTTAGACATTCCCATGAGTTAAATTAAGATACAAACAGGGTCATATATCAAAAAGAGACTACTTATTAAAGAGAGACAGAATGGAGAAAACAAAACAGAAAGAGCTAGAAGAAAAAGAGAACTTGAAGGAGAATGGAG
Organism: Eubucco bourcierii; assembly: GCA_013396675.1. Lineage (NCBI taxonomy): Eukaryota > Metazoa > Chordata > Aves > Piciformes > Ramphastidae > Eubucco > Eubucco bourcierii. The sequence continues at coordinate 7,779 of VWZE01003740.1, forward strand.
GAAGAGTGGGAGACATGCTTAGAAACAAAACAAAGAAGGAAAAGAGAGAGAGTGAAGAAAGAGAGGACCAGGGCCTGTGAGTGTGAAGTTTCTACTATTTGTTTGTAGAGGGCCTCATTCGCTTTGCCCTCCTGATCAGGAGATCTATAACAGACTCCTACTACGATGTTACCTTCCCATGCCTTCCATTAACCTTTACCCAGTAGCTCTCTTTTTGCATTGCATATCCCCAAGTGGAGCTGCATGGACTCTAGTTTATCACCGATGTAGAGCGCAACACCCCCTCCCCTTGTCCCCTGCCTGTCCCTCCTGAAGAGTCTATAACCATCTGTCACCACACTCCAATCATGAGATCCATCCCACCATATTTCAGTGATGTCAATGACATTATAACCCTGTAGATTTGCACATATTTGCAATTCTTCCTGTTGTTTTTCATAGTTCTTGCATCAGTGTAGAGGCATTTCATTTGTGCCTCTATTGGAGCTGACTACTGACTGATTTTCCTTTATCCTGTTCTTTGGACACTTTCATCAGTCTGTACTTCAACACTAGGGGCAGATCCCACCTGTCCATGTCTAGACACCTCTGTAACTATCGACCTATCTCTACCCCTCATGTCATCACTACCCATGTGATGTTTCCCTGTTGACAGTTACTACTTGAAGGGGATCTGGATTGTCTCTGCAAGACTTCAACTGCATTATTTTCTCTCCAGCATTATTCTGGGCAGCAGCATCCCCATTGCTCCCACACTGGTGTGTCCTCCCACATCTTGTCGCATGGAAGTCTGATGACATTATCCCACTCCCCCTTCACATCCGATTTAAAGCCCTGTCAACTAGCCCTGCAATCTCCTTTGCAAAGACCCTCTTCCCACTTTGAGAGAGGTGTCTCCTGTTTCGTGTCACCAACCATGGTACTGTATAGATCAAAAAACCCAAATTCATGGTGTTGACATCATCCATGGAGCCATGTGTTAAAAGACTGTATTTGGCTGCTTAATCCAATATCTCTGCTGTCAGCTGGAATAACAGAAGAAATGATGATTTGTGCCCCTGAATTTCATATCACTTGTCCCAGGGCCCTGAAGTCTTTTTTGATTGTTCTAGGACTACCAGTCATTATTTGTTCTCCTCCTACATGGAATGGATAATGGATAGTAGTCCATAGAAAGCACCAGGCTAGGAATTTTCCTAGCAACATCCCTGACCTGTACTCCAAGTAAACAGTACACCTCCCTGTGAGAGGGGTCTGCCAAAATATTGGTCCCTCTGTTCCTCTCAGAAGTGAAACCCCTACAACTGTCACCCTCCATTTTTCTTTGTTGCACTAGTCCTAATTCTTAGGGTTGGCTGACATGCTCTGGGGCAACTGAGCAGATGGACTTTACCCTCCATCCTCCTCTGCCCAATCCTCAGTTTCTAGTGTCCCATATCTGTTGTACAAGGGCAGCTGGTAAGACTAAGAAGATCAGGAGGGGGCTCTCCTGCTTCTGTCGGTGGGGGCGGGGGACAGGACAACACACCTGCCTCCACTCCTCCTCATCTCGTAGGTCTCTACCTTTACCCGTTTCATCTGAGTAGCAAGAGGAAACAAATCCTGTACTTCTTGTGCAGCCCTCACCTGCTTCCTCTCCCTCAGGGATAGTACAACCTGGCTCCACCAGTCGACTTCCCTTTCACAATCCCATATAAACCTTAGTCTCTCAACTTCCTCCTCTAGCCCAGCCACCATACTCAGCAGATCACTCACCTGCTCATACCTCACACAGGTTTCATAACCACCACCCTCCATTTGAAATGCTAGACTCTGGCATTCTCTGCAGCTAGGGGTCTGGAGACCCACATATTTGCATGAGGTACCAGTCTGGATGTCCACAGTTTTCTTAGCCACAGTATTTGTCCAGGTTACAACCATGGCTAATACTTTGGTGTTTGGGTTTTTTCCTTGGTGAGTTTTTGTTTGTTTGTTTGTGGGGTTTTGATTTTTTTTCCATTTGTTTGGTTGGGTGTTTTTTGTTTGTTTGGTTGGGTTTGTTTTTTGTTTTTTGGGTTTTTTTGTTTTGTTTGTTTTTTTTAATAATTTTTCTGGTGCATGCTGCTCTCTGGGATCCAATGAGACAGGTCTGGTGCTGCCTCTCCCAAGTTGCAGTCTGATGCTGGCTCGCCCACATTTGTATCTCACACGTAACAATGGCAGCGTCCCCAGCTATGTCCATTCCTTTACCCAGGCGCATGAGGGAGATACCCTTACCACTTTCCCTCCCCCCCCTCTTTCTCTCTTCACTTTGGGATATGCCCTGTTCACCTGAAAAGGAATACAGTTCATTGCTGGAACTGGTCCCAGTGCTGCTGCCTCTCCAGAATGGTCTCTCAACCTACCCTTGTAAGAGAAATGCCCCAGTCCTTTAACAGTCTTTGTAACCCTCTATGGACTCTCTCGCGTAGTTCCCTCTTCCCCTTGAACTGGGGAGCCCAGAACTGGGCACAATACTCCAGGTGTGGCCTCATCAGGGCAAAGCAAAGGGGAACGATAACCTCCCTCTGCCTCTGGCCACACTCTCAATGCACTTCAGAATACTGTTGACATTTCTGGTCACAAAGGCACATTGATGGCCCATTGTGAACTTGTCCTCCAGGACTTCAAGGTCCTTCTCTGCAGAGTTGCTTTCCAGCAGGTCAGTTCCTAACCTCTAGTGGTACATAGGGTCGTTTCTTCCCAGGTGCAGGATTCTACACTTGCCCTTGTTGAATTTTATAAGGTTACCCTCTGCTCAAATCTCCAGCCTGTTCACATGTCATTGAAATCCAGCACAGCTTTATGGTGTGTCAACCACACCTCCCAATTCTGTATCTTAAATAAACTTGCTGAGTGTACATTCTGTTCCTTCATCCTGGTCATTGATGAATATGTTGAACAAGACTGGACCCAGCACTAACCCCTGGAATCTGAAGATCAGTCTCACATTCCTGTTATCTTGCAATTCTATATGAGGCAATGCTGCAAAATATCCTGCTGACTTAACTTCTATCAGTTTTCCAAAGTTGTTGCTCATGCATTAAAATAAATTAATCAGGACAAGCTTTCATCACCAGTCCTACAGAGATTTCCCTTGGGCATGATAAAAATATGCATTTGTTGATGTATTTGAGGAAAATACTCAGTTTACTGCTTCCATTTTTTATATAAAAACTGTTTTGTACATTGCAAGCCTTCCAAAATGTACACTGAAGTATATTTGTCTTATTACTTCTGCAGTAATTTGCAGTTGTAGTTACGATTTTAGTGACAGAAATCAGTATCATTCTTGCCAACTGATATTAGAAATATCTCATTAAATGATGAATAAGGTTTTCATAGAATTTCCCTCTTTTGCTCCCTCCCAATTAGACATAAATCATTCCTCTCTACATTTTCACACACATTTCCATAGTTGGCTTTGTGCTAAATGTTGTCATAGCATCTTCTCTCATTCTTTATTACTTTGTATTTACATAATAATCCTATATTTCAAAGGTATTTGAAAGAAAATTTTTCTATGTCAAGAAAAGAACTTTCCATCAAGGATAAGAGAGCAGTTGAAATGGGAAAAAAAAACCCAAACAAACCTCTATCTAATGCATGCAATTGAATTGCATTCAAACTTGACTTGATTTTCCCTGACACTAGAAACTTGTTTTAAGCCATTTCTGGCTTGAAGCCTGGGCTATCCAGGATAAGTATTTGATTAAATATAAAAATAAACACACAAATCACATTTTAAAGGAAATTACTTATCACCTGTTGACTCTTCATTAAACTTACTTGCATTTAAACTTACTTGGACACCTAATTTTTGGAGGACGAATTCAAGCTTACTGTGGTGGTTTAAAACTAATACTTTAGTTTAGTATCTTAATTATAAACAAGAAATAGGAAAATTCCAGAGATGTTGAATAGAAAAAAAAATAGTAAAATATAAATAAAACAAGTCATTTGATATAAAAGAAAACCAATGGTAAGTCTATATCATTCCATTTGTTTCCTAGATTGGTATACAATTTGCTGCACAAACTGTTCTTCTCTCCCTTTTCTCTTCTTTGCTCTGCTAGTCACCATGCATGGCTTCACTGACCTTGGCTGAGACTTCTTGTTTATGCATAAGTAGATAGCAGCAGTGGGTACTTATTTCTCTCTGGGGAAAGGGTTATTCCCTTGTTCCATTGTCCAGAGCATTGAGGTAACAATTTGGGGGCTTTTTGGTGTTATTTCTGAACTGTAAATAATTATGAATATATGTAAATATGTTTTGTACATATGCATTGTATTTTATGGTTTTAGAGTATAGTTTCATTTTGTTTCCAAACCTTCTGAACTAGTCTGGTGATTTTATTTTGGGGATAATTTTAACTTATCACACTTACACAACACTGCAGTGATAGTATGTGCAATAAGGCTTTACCTAGTGATATGTTTAAGTAACATAAAATCACTGAGTTGTAAGCTGATGCTGAGAATCTGAGAGCATTTATTGGAGCAATTTAGCTAATAGTAGTTTTAATAAGTACATTAATATTTTTAAACTTTCACCAAAGTAAGAAAAATATAGAATTCAGTTTTACGTAGATATCTATACATACTTTTAAAACTCTTCCTTGTTAAATTTATTTATTCTGTATTGAATATATAAAGTGAACATTATCTTAGTTTAAAAGTTGAGGGGTTTTGTTATATCTGATCAGCTGAAGATTTTTTCATGCAGATAGAGTGTGAAGAGTTGTCATTAAAGAAAAGCCACAAACAGGTTGAAAGTTTATGGGTAGACATTAGGGACTGGGACGTTTGGGAGCCTTGTGGTAGCAGTCTACTGCAGGCTGCCCAATGAAGCAGAGCCTATTGATGAAGCTTTCTTATTCTAGCTCAAGGAGACATGATCACAGGCTCTCATCCTTTTGGAGGATTTTTAACACCCCAACATCTGTTGGAAAAGTAGCATGGCTGTAGGTTGCAGGCAATCCAGGAAGCTCCTAGTGTGCCTAAATGAGAACTTCTTAAGACAAATTATCAGCCCTAACCAAGGGGATGCATTATTGCAACTGTTGCTCACAAGTGCAAGTGAAGTCATCAGTCAGCTGGAACTGAACTTGATGAGGGATGTAAAGAAAAACAAGAAGAACTTCTACAGAATCAATCACAGAATCACAGAACATTAGAGGTTGGAAGGGACCTCAGAAATCATTGAGTCCAACCTCCTTGCCAAAGCAGGATCACCTAGGGTAGTCCACACAGGAATGCATCCAGGTGGATTTTTAAAGTCTCCAGAGGAAACTCCATGACTTCTCTGGGCAGCTTGTTCAGTGCTCTGTCACCTTCACTGTTGTTCTGATTTTAAACTAATTGGAATATTTTAATGAGAGAAATTATATTATAGGCTGAGAAAAGAAAACAATGATGATGTCTGCTTCACTCATAGGTTTGCTAAGACGTATAAAAAGGAGTTCAAGCAGCTTTGCTGTTAAGACAGGCTGAGGGAGCTGGAGTTGTTCAACCTGGAAAAGAGGAGACCTGGGGAGATGTAGTAGCAGTCTTCCAGTGCCTGAATGGGGTCTACAAGAAGGATGGAGAGAGACTGTTTACAAAGGCTTGTAGTGATGGGACAAGGGGGAACGACTCCAGACTAGAGAAAAGTGGCTTTAGATAGTGTGCTCAAAGTATTCAAGGCTCTGGGCAACATGATCTAGTTAAGGATGCTCCTGCTTGCTGCAGAGGAGGTTGGACAATATGACCTTTGGACATCCCTTCCAACCCAGACCATTCTATGATTTCATGTTTTGTTCATAACTCATTTAAACTTTAAAGATTCTGGATCATTTATCTATGAATGATAATGAAAGCTAAGTTCTCTCTAAAAACAATAATGTAAATGTCACTGAACATTGCCAAGTGTTGTTTAAATTGATAGTAAAATGAAGAATAATCGATTCTAATTAAATATATAGGCAAGACTAATATTAATATTCAGAGGAATAAGTTCAGCAAAAGTTTGAGGGAAGCCATGAACACACACACACACACACACACAAAAGTTTGCCATAGTTCTTACCTATTCCTATAGCTAGAAAAGGGGGATGCTTAGAATGGTTGCAGATCACATGATTGTATAGAGAACAAATGTAATTAACAATGGTGAAAAAAAAAAAGAAGTTGTAATAGATCTTGATGAAACTCAGTAGTTACTAGTTACTGAGTTACTCAGTGGTTACTGATTAGCTATCAACTTGGTAAAATATTTCTAAGGAGTAGATTAGACCTGAACCTGTTGTGAAACTCTCTATTATTACCTGTATCTATAATTTGAATTATGACAGTTCCCTAGATGCCTGAAACAGTATAAAAAATACTAATTATTTTTTAATACACTGATAAAGTATGCTATGCATATTTCACAAATTAACAGCAAATAACTACCTTTTAAAGATTTATATAGTAAAAATGCATATTGCAGTTTCAAACATAAAAGCATTAAGGCATTAGAAATACAACATTAAAACATAAAACATTACTGTGTGCAGTTCTGGAGCCCCCAGCACAGGAAGGACATGGAACTGTTGGAACGGGTCCAGAGGAGGGCCACAAAGATGATCAGAGGGCTGCAGCAGCTCTCCTATGAAGACAGGCTGAGAGAGTTGGGGCTCTTCAGCNGGCCTTGAGTAACCTGTACTAATGGGAGGTGTCCCTGCCTATGGTAGGAGGTTGGAACTAGATGATCCTTGAGGTCCCTTCCAACCTTACCATTCTATGATTCTATGATTCTATGAAAATAACAATGTGTTTATCCTTCCAGTAATGTTTAGATTGTATACAAAGAGAAAAACAAGATATAAATTAGATGTATCCAATATTATTCCTGCATCAGCAAGCATGTGCACATGCATAGACAAACATAATGTACAGATTCCATGCACTATTTTTAAAGCAATTTAATTTTAGTGGTGTAATCAGATAACTTTTTGCAGTTTCCATTCATCATATTTTATCTACTTCATTCATTCATCTTCTTAATATCTTATTATGGTTCACTTTTTAATTATTGCTTTTGTACATCATATTGGTTCAAATTTTTTTCCTCCCTGTATTCTTTTAACATTCCCCTCATGGAATTTGACTATGGCAAATACTGTGACTCTCCAAAACTTAATATCACAGGCAATTATCATAATTGTTTGTTATGGTTAATTCTGTGATTCTGTGATATTAGGACCATCTGGCAAACTCAAATTAACACCGTTTCATATTTATTAAATAACATTATATCCAATGATTTAATTTTTTCACAGCATATCCTCAAAACATTATCTCAAAATTTCCTTTTTTTTTTTTTTATCAGGAAAATCAGAAAGACATACCAGAAAAAAAATAATCTCTGAAAGCTATGTTTTAAAGAAAATTAATTATCTTTCTAATTCCATTCAGAATTATATTATTTGTAAACTTCTATCCTTCTTCAAGTGGCTGTGTTGGCTGTTCTGAACACCATAACAAACTGTTTTTTGATCCTGAAGATATTAAGTGATTAATTAAATATCCCTTAGTAAGCAACATCTTCAGGTACTACTGTTAGTATAGGTACTGTATTCTAAATATGCACAGGTTTATTTCTATTAATGAATAATTCACATAAGACCATGGAAATTTGAACAGGAAAAGGCCTAGAAGAGGGGAAAAATAAATAAAGTAGAAGATATTTGTATACTGGGAATCTTCAGCGGCATTTTCTTTGAAGTTTTACAAATGAGGCACAGATTCACATGGGATGATATTCTGGCTGATAATCAAGCAAATGTGATATCTACCTGCAGGAAAATAAGACTCCATCTACCCACACAAAAGCAAGTCTACTTGGGAATCCTAAAGCATCCGACATTTCACTAGACTGACACAGAGACATGAAACATGCAGTAAGGTAACACTGCTTAAGAGAGTAGCCAGGAGGAGTAGTCTTCTCCTGAAATTTAAAGAAAAAACCAAACCATAAAAAACAAACAAAATTCAAAATAAATAATAATAATAATAATAAAAACCCACACACTGTGCTGGTTTGAGGTTAATTGGAATATTTTAATAGAGAAAATTACACTATAGGCTGTGAAAAGAAAACATGGTGATGTCTACTTCACTCATAGGCTTGCTGAAAAATTGTTTGGGAACAATAACCAAAACATTAGATAAGTCACTGTCTGTCTCTTGCTAGCAGTACAGCTTCTCGGACGGTCTAGAAGCTTTTGGTTCTGACTCCTCTACCGATTGATCTTCACTAACCACTTTTCTTCTACCCCCCTCGCTGATCCTCTTAATTTACCTTGCGTGCAAGGCAAACTTTGGGGTAAGGTACAGGGGTGGGGAGAACGTGGAAGGGTGGTTGGGAGCCCCTCCTGGGGTCTCTGATTTCTGGGAGGGGTGTTGTGTTGCTGTATTATCTTTAACTTGTATATTTCTGTAAATATTCCTGTATATAGTGTATATATTTGCTTGTACATTGTGCTGAGCTGTAAATAGAACTTCATCTCTTAACTTCCAGCCAGATGAGTTCTAGTCTGGGTCATTTTATAAAGTGTGGGGGAGTGGGGAACTCCCAAACCATCACACACACCAACAAAGCTGCAAACACCCCTCAAATTTGAGAAATGGCTCTATGCCTCTTCAATGTGATTGATTGTAAGAAATATGCACTTAAAAGATACCTAACAAGCTGTCCAGGCACATCTTGAAAACCTCTGCAATGGGGACTCTGACACATCCCTAGGAAGGTTGTGCCAGTCATTAATTTCTCTCACTGTGAAAAATTTCTTTCATTTATAAAAATGAAACCTCTCTCAGTATAATTTATACTCACTGCCCCTTTTCTCTCTGTGGCTTCTTATAAAGAGAGTCTCCATTCTCTTTGTAGCTGTCCTTTACATGTCTCCCTTTGAGCTTTCTCTTCTACAGGGAGTTTAGTCTTTCCTCACAGGGCAGGTTCTCCAGCTCTTTGATCATTTTCTTGGGTCTCCTTTCAACCCTCTCCAGTCTGTCTTCATTTTTTTTTTAATTATGGGGGCAAGAACTGCACAAAGTACACCATGTGTGGCCTGACAAAATCAAGTAGAGTGATAGGGCAGTATTCTGATTGTAGTGAATGCAGCCCAGGATACTATTTGCCTTTGTTGCTACAGAGGTTCACTGCTGACTCCTGTTCAGCTTGCCCACTAGGACATCCAGGTCCCTCTCAGCAAGACTGCTCACAAGACACATATATCCTATCCTATATCAGGCTCTTCAGTTATGTCTTTCCAAGTGTACTTTCATCATTATCTACACATATTGCAAATTACCCACCAGGTATGTAATCTGCCAATTGTTCTGGGAGCAGACCGTGGGAAATAAAGTTGAAGGCTTTTCTGAAGTCTAGATAAACAACATTCACTGCTCTCCACATCTGGACAGGAAGTGTTGCTTTCTTGTAGAAGGTGCTCAGGTTCGTGAGGCACAATCTGCATTTGATAAATCTCTGCTGGCTTTTCCTAATCACCTGTTTTGTTTGATTTGCAATAGTTTCTAGGAGGGCTCATTCCATTACTTTCTCAGAGTCTGAAGTAAAAATAGTGGGCATGTAGTTTTCTGTATCTGTCTTTGGTCCTTGCTATAGATAACATTGGGCCTCTTCCGGTCATCAGGCATGTCCTCTGACCTCCAGAACCTCAAATATCGCAGCAATGTCAGTCACCTCTCTTACACTCTGGAGTGGATTCTGTCCAGGCCTACAGATTTATGTGAGTTGAAACTTCAGATCAGCCTCTCCTCCACTTACTGGTGGGCTGACATTGCCATAGGTACTTGATTTTGTGAAGAAGTATTTCAATGTAAATAGCATCTACATGATTACTTCCAAAACAGTCAATCTTGTAGTTGATTATATATAAAGTCATGTAATGTGACTTTATAACAAATAACTGCTACAATAAGAGTATTGGTGGTACACAGTCCTTTTATGTCCCATGCAGTTTGACATACTAGGCTAGTATGCCTAGTCTTTGAAACTTGTCATGTTACTATTACAGTTAATAATGTTCCACACAAGCTAAAAATAGTTGAATTCCATTCTTTGTACTGCTAAAATATTTTTGAGGTTTGATTTGCAGTGAAATTATATACGATACTGTGTTAATGCAAATAGTAATTCATAGAGTATATGTATGTCCTTTCCTGAGTAGAAAGCAATACATTAGGAGGTAGAGTTATATGAAAAGGTACTCCAAGTGTTACATTATTACAGTCTCCTAATTCTATTAACAAGCAATTTATATATGTATTTTTGCAATACAGTATCAAATTTGAATAGTTGTAAAAGCTAAGATAGAGCTTTGACTTTCTGTTTATATACTTTTACCAACATTTTCAATTAGTGATTTTGTTTGTTTTAATACTCATTTGAAGGACAGAAGTAACTAAAACAATACTAGGATAAAATATTAAATGCAGAAACTTGCACATTTGTCAAAATCTAAATGAACACTTGCACATTTTGGGGTCTAAAAGAACTGGATTAGGACATATCTAGTTACATGTCTGAATGTGCATCTCTGAAAAAGGAATGATCGAAGGGTAAAACGTGTCTTGTGTTTAGAGTCTCTAATTGCACTACTCAAATCCAAATATGAATGAGTTGTATTTTACTATATTTCTCTCAGAACATCCCATGAAGCTGTTTAATATGGACCACAAATTCAGCGTTGTAAGGCATTCAGTAAATGCATAATCTACCTAAATGTGTGAAGCAAAGTCATAATCTTTCAAAACCTTATCTGCAATAGTATAATTACATGATTATACCTCTGAACTTCTCATTTCATCTTACTTTAACCTGATAATCAAAAGAGAGATGAGTGATCATATTCCTGTACCTTGTAAGGTTACTTGAATTTTAATAGTATTCTATTTTCAAAGTTTATAATATGCACTCAATTTACTATAGTTTGACCTTGGCAATAAAAGTTTTGTTCTGTCAGGTCCAAGAGTAAGGAATGTCTCTTGTCCTACAGAACAAATCAAAAGAAAAGAAAAAAAATGCTTTTAAAATAAAAATGCAAAATGAAACACAGAAATAAATTTTTACTTTAAAATATTTATTTTAAAATTAGAAAACAAATATAACAAGAACTGAAAACTTAAATCATTGACCAAAATACTTATATTTTTTTCTGACAAAATTGTATTTCTGATATAATTGCAAGTCTCAGTTGTTCACTTCCAAACTGTAATTATGTAACTACACTACAGTAATATTAATTAAGTAACTATTTACCACTAATTAAGTAACTAATTAACCACCGTCCTTCCACCCCCTCCCTTATCTCAGAATTCCCCTCATATGCAGGGTGGTGAGAGATTGTTAAAATAAGAATGATTGGGTTGCATAGATCCAGACAGAGGAGTTAATATGGCAAACAGGCAGACACTGACTAACCTTATCTTTGTTTGTGTCCTTGTTTTTGTGTGTCTCAGCAGGATGAACGGGCAATCTAGATATCACTATTATTTTCTTTTCACAACCAATGATCTAATTTCTCTCATTAAAATATTCAAATTAACCTCAAACTAACACTCATATCCAGAGAATGGTTAAAACTTAGGTAAAAAACAACCAACCAAAAATTTACTTATTTATTTGAATATTTATTTTTGTGTGTATGTTCATATAAATATTAATATTATAGTGAAAAAGAGGGAAATTGACATTTGAAAAATAGTTTTTGTACATAATTTTTGTATATTGAAATTATATAGACTCTGCTATTAATGAGAGTCTGGAATTAATAGAAAAGTGTGATTATTTTTGGAGTCAAAGGACTATTAAATAATGTAAATTATATAAATAAATCAACAGTCCTTAGAATTGTAGGTAGGTAATGAGCTTACTCAAATTTATGATTAGCTTGAAACTAAAATATTTTGAATATCAGACAAGTCAGTGACTCCAACAATAGAGCAAGCAAAAATGTAGCAGTGTCGATTATTGCAAAAAATGGAATATAACCTACACCACATTACATAGCTGTGCACAGATTATTTACATTCAGAGGACTGGTCTGATTTACTTCAGTGGAAAGTTGGACTATACAGCTCTGGGTATTTTTTCAAAATCTGTTTCACTGTCATCTAGCGGTATCTAAAACACTTGTATCTTAGAGAGCATGACAAAAAAATTAGGAAAAAAAATAAAAGGAAAATTAAAAAGATACATTGTTATACACCCAGAACATTTTCACTAAAGAATTTGGATTGAAATATCTCAATCATTGGTTTAAAATTATATTTTGCTTTTTAAACAAATAAAATATGAAGGACCTTGCTTGTTCTTTTGATTTTGGAAGAAACATTAAGTTCAGTGACTATTGCATAACATTCGTGAAATGTCTCTTACTAAATGATGGTTAAACAACACAAAGGACTTCAAAAATATAACGGGTAGATAAAGCTATTCATATGTGAATAGCACATTATCATCAACTGAATAACAGAATGGAATATCATTTATCATTGCCAGCCACTGGGAATTCATGCACTGTGTAAAAGTGGTGATTTCTGAATAATTTTGAATAATTTTCAAATAAGTCTTCACCAGCTTACTTTACTCTCCCTTTATAGTGATAGAGAAAACACAGTACCTCATTTTCTTGCTAACCTTGCTTATATTTTGTACCATTTCTTCATTATTTTTAATTGCCAAAGCAAAAATAACAATGATGATTGTGCATAAAAAACAGTAACATTTTTAATCTGATCTCTATTTAGCATTGAATGGTTGTGATAAAATAGGATTTCAATTTTCTAGAAAGCAAATTTATTTTTGTGATATTTTTTCACCTTTCCAATAACATTTCAGAAAAACATTATTCCTAATATATAAGAACATCACTTTCGTTCTTTTTCTTATTGTGATTAAGGAACAGCATTCTTTAACACTTCTTAACAACAGATTAATTTAAACTTATGCAGTACAGTAGTGATGGTTTATATTAATTTGCCTGGTGTCCAGAGTGCTATTATAAATTATTTTTCATAAAACTTACAGATCACCCACATTGCCTCCAATGTAAAATACTGTGATCATTGACCAGGGGATTCTTCACTAGAGCATACATATTTTTGAATTTTTAAGTTGAAGAAGCAAAAGCAAAGGCACACATAGGAAAATTCTCAATGAGAACTTTTATTCCCAGTTCCAGCATCTTCTTGATGTTGTGCTTTCTTTTTATGTGATTCATGTTTTGTTTCTGGAGTTCCACTAAATTACAGGAGAATATCATGATCACATTCTAAAATATGTGAGGGGTTGAGCTGTGGATGGGTGCTTGGGGGCAACACAGCCAGTATTGAAATCCTCAGGAAAAATGACCAAGACAGGTACTTTTGAAATAAATGGGATCTACTTTGCCAAATAGGCTTTTAATGTCAACTGCAAAATATCAATGTCTGGAATGTAGAAGCACTCTCTACTCTTTGAAACAGAGTTGCCATGTTATCAGGAATGCAGCCTAACAGGAAAACCAAAAACAAACATAGAAAACAACAAAAACAATAACAAAACTACCACCAACTATGCCCCTCCCCCCCCAAAAAAATCCAAAACCAAAACCAAAAAAAACCCCACCCAAACAAAAAATAAAAAACAGACAAAAAAGCCAAACAAAAAACACCACAAAAAAACACCCAAAACAAATAACCCCCCAAAACTCTCCTACCACACCCAGTCTTCTGATTGTGAAAATTTATGTTTACACCTGAAACTACCAGTGCAAACAGAAATACCTTCAAGACCCAGAGTCTGCTCTTTCAGTAGGTGTATCCCAAAGCATTTAGGTAAGAACTAGCATGCTAAGTACTGCAACTGCAGATCTGTTGCAGTTGAATCTTAACACTACTATTATTGAACTGAGCAGCTGTAGTACGTCTGGAAGAAAGCATAAACTGCAGTGAAGGATTAGTATCCCAGCATAGTCAAGCACTACACCCCACTTAGGTAGGATTTAATTGGATGAGTTACATGAGAAAGACTGAAAGAACAACATTCTAGAAAAAGGACAATGAGGGTATTTTAGCCCTTGTTTTCTGCAATTTACTTACAGTAAATAGTTTACTTCAAAATGAGAAAATAAACCAAAAGCTTTCTTCTTCTTTCTGTACTAGATGTATGATGACTAAGATTAGAATATGAACAGAGAGACCACGTGAAAGACAGCATGCTCTTCCATTGTTTGAAAGGCATAAAACAGTTCTGCAAAAAGCTATCAGAGAATTTGTAGGATTACAGAAGGTATGTTTCCTGATGACCTGATGTTATTTTGTAGTTGTTTGCATTTTTATTGCTATGGCTAACAAGATTAAACACTGTATAATTATAAGACATTATAATTATAAAAATAATTATAATTCAGTACTCATTTTTTTTCCTTTTAACATTGAATGTTCATATTTGTTTTCTGAGGACTTTTTAATAATAATGAGCCAAAAGCTTACATTCGCTTATTATAAAACAGGATACTGTATGCTGTGACCGACTCTCTTATCCTGAATTAAAATGTATAAACAGCCATACCTCAATGCTTTGAAACATAACACATTTTTGAATAAAAAGCATTCTGTAAATAGCTCAGTATGATGTGTACTACTTGTTATGAAGATCAAATTGATATCCCAACATTTTAAAATTAATGCATCTAACTTATTTTTTGAGATTTTCAGATCTATGTCTGTATCACAGTCTTTGCCCAGAATCTCACAGAAATTACATATCGATGACTGTATATAAGTTATTGTAATGGTACTGGTGGCCCAGAATTTTTGTATTGTTTCTTCATAAGTAAATTAATGATTTATACTTTTCTGAATATGGTGAAAACTACTACTAAGAAAACACAAACTTCAAATTACAGAAGAGAAAATCAATACTAATAGCATGAGTATATAAATGATTTTCATAAAGAAAATAAATAACGCTGATAATTTAGATAAAAGTGACTTTATTACTGAATACAATTATGGAAAAGTAATTCAAATTTTGCAGTGGGATTTGTGATAATTATCTTACATCAACTGCTAAAAGTCAGTGTTTGTTTTACCACCTATTTTCAAGCTATTTTACTTACAAATGCATATTAACCATCATATGAAACAGATGAGAATAAACTATATAGACATAATATTGCTGTGTAACAAATCTTAGAAATTATGAATGAAACATGATAAATTTTGTCATTACCTCCTGTTGAAAGGAAAAAGTTCAGAAGATCTACAAAATCAAGTCACTAGCGACTTTCTAGTGAATTGCAGGTGGAGCTGCAAAGGCAGTTCAAAGTAGGCATACAGATCATCAGATGACCACTAAGACAGGAACACCAGAAACATCACAACATTTAAAGTTACTAAAAGCAAATATTAGGTGCCTGGAGTTTAGGTTCAAGCATAAGCTGACAAGGAAAACTGTCAAGATCTGCAGGAAATATTATTTACTTCTGTTGTTTCTTCATGCTTCCTCCTTGGTATGAAATACTTGTTTTATTATTCCCTTTCTATCCCATCCTAGACTGTTCTTTGAAAGGTGGGAAGCAAGTTTTTCGTTCCAAGGCTTACCTCTTCCATGGTGGATCAGACTGTATGCACCAACAAAGGCAAGGGCCCAGAGGAGTAGACTCCTCTGTTACACAAACATGTCTCTTAAAATAAAACACAGGATAACATGAGAGATCTGTCCAACCAGTAATGTTTTAGTGCTTATTCCGTTGTTGCTATACGTTAAAGAAGAAATGAGATTATGATTTATGTTCAGTTCCTAGATCTTAAAATGCTTTTATAAACAGTACTCACAACTTTCTACTTATATAGAGTTATGCATTTATGCAATTATTTGAAGCCCATAGAGAGGTCTGATAGAAGAAAATGTCTTGAACTGATTAACTATGTAATTTGCACTGAAATATCTTTATGCTGCAAAATGCTAAATATTTTTTTCCTCTTATTTATAATCAGCTTGGTTTCCCATACTAGCACTGCTTGAGTTTTGTAACTAGTATTATTGCAAAACCAAAGATATACTGTACTACAATAACAAAAATATTTCTTGTTACTTATTTTTAGAATGCATTATTCAGAAGCTACTTAAAGATGCAAATTATTGTAGCAAAACATCATGGAGCCATAAAGATTTATAAACTGTTAAATGATCTTCAGGGCAGAAGCAAATAACATGTAACACCTGGCATAGACAGTATGTTTAACGATAATACAAATCCTTTATGGTACATTAACAGCTTCAGAAATGAATAATGTCCTATAATCAATTTCACAAAAAGTTACAGATGAGGGTCAACATGTAATGTAATTGCTCTGAACAAAATGAGCAAATAGAATTTTTCTAACTCCTTTATATAAGTTCTCTTACCATTAATATCTCCCTACAAACAAAATTTAAGGTATGTTTGTGATGGATGATATTTATTTCCTTGAGGATCTGAACTACTTTGCCATTTATCAGAATTAGAGTTATTATGCATCCTATTCCTCATTATGTGCCTAATTAATTTGCTGTATTAAAAATTCATCTTACTTTGTTCAGATCAAGCAAGCCAAAACCTTTTAATTTCATTGTGCTCAAAAGATTAATTTTCTCCACTACTGTAAGGACTAATAATTTATTCATATTACCTGAATCAATCAGAAAATCACTTTTTTTTTCCCCCCCTTAACATTTATTGCAAAGCTAGAGGGTTTCTCTAAGCATTTATTTTCCTGTAAATTTGAAATATTTAATTGACAGTGATGGTACAAGATTGAACTAAGTAATGTGAAATTTTGACATACATATAGGAATAATTACTTTCCAGTGAAAGGAAGGCAGCAAAACATCCTGCTGAACACTATGCCTTTAGTGAAACTCACTGAAAACTTTTTTTCTACTTTGAAAGATAGCTAAGGTCTTGTGAAAACTGTTCATATCTTCTGCACTTTGAATATTAATTCCATTACTCTTCAATCTATATCAAGAAATCAGAACAATTAAAAAATCTATAGTAATACAGTAGAGTTAAGAGTTTTAAAAACAAAGAAAGTAGTAATTGGAGGGACAGGATGCATATTCACTGTATTCAAAAACCTAAATGATTTTGATAAAAGATGATCTTTTATAAAAATAAAGTCATCTCAGCTCTGTTATTTGAAAAAATATATATTACAGATGTAGCTATGTGTATCTGAAATACACGTAAGTAAATGTACATTTATTTTTACTGAAGATTTTTTTAACCTCTTAGAAAATGTTGTAATTTTACAGATTTTCTTATGTTTGACTTTCTGTCAGCAATAAGATTTTATTAATATTTTTATCTCCAACACATTTTCTTGGAATTAGAGGACAACTACAGGTCATTGTGTCTGATCAAGACAGCACACAGTGTTAAAACTCCTAGTTCTAATATGGAGCGAAAACTTGCAATTGTATTAATAATTTCACTTGTTTTATCCCGCTATAAGATGAAGTTTCTTTCATGTGAAAAACTTACAAACAAAATGTATGTAACTTTAGACTATGAGCATAGTTCACAATTTTCACTAGGAAACATGATGGATAAGATGTTCAATTTCTCACTGTCTGTAGTGGGTTTGGAGTTGGTTGAATAGGGCTTAATACTCCTCGAAACATCTTTCTAATGCTGTGTTCTGCAATCCTGTAGCTGAGTGTTGGTAATGCAACCAGTGTTGTGGTTACTGCTAAACTGAGCACCCAGGCTTGGTATTTTCCCCACTCCAAGATGCTGAGAAGACACAGCTGAATCAGCTGATCCAGACTGGCCAAAGGGATATTCCATGCCATATAATGTAAGCACAGGTATAAGAACAAAGTGAAAGAAACAAGTTTGGGAAGATTTGTCCATGTCATCTGTTCTCCGAAAGTAACCACCAAGCATAGAGAGCCCTGCTTCCCATGACTGATCATTGTCCTGATGATGGGAAGTAGAGATTAACATCTCTCTCCTTTTGCTTCTGCGTGGTCTATTGCTTTGCTTGTTGTCATTATTAAATTACTTCTGTCTTATGACTGGCTTTTGTTACATTTTTCCCTCTCCCCTGTCTATTTACGGAAGGGAGTGATACAGTGGCTTTGGCAGGCATTTGACTCCCAACCTGGGCAAAACTACCACAGAGTCTGATAATGAGATTGATCTTGGCAAACATTAACGGTCTTTAAACTTGACATAGAGTCTAAGATGAACTATGGTGATTAATCTAATTTAAGAATCGATGAAAAGAGACTGAAGACATGTGATCAGAAGATTGATGGAAAAACCAGACTTTTTCATGTGCTCTTTTTCTGCAGATCACAGGACATGAAAATTTGATAGGACTTAACTAACAGAAAGATGAAGAAACACAAGATGAATCCTGTTCTTGACAAATGGAGGGAAATAAATTGTTCATATAAGTCTTTTGCAGCTACTATTATAGTACAGATATAAAAGATCCAGGTGTGACATTAACAAAGTCCTATATGTTCCTGATGTTCTGAAGAAAGTTCTGGTGAAAGATCAGGGAAAAGGGGATTTATGAAATCTGAGGAACTTGCATCATCTTTGGTTTTCTGCAGGATAAAGTGGTAATTACAGATTTGTCTGTTACCTTATCAATTTTGATGTTAAGGAAACAACAATTATGTCTCCAATGTATGTTAAAACTTATTTAAAATGTAATTTGGGATTGCAGTGGAGTGTGGAGGGGTGTGGAATTAACCTTCACTACAAAAGTCGTAAGTACAACTTCTAATCCTAACAGGACAAGACTTTCTGTCAATTTCATGGCTATATTTGTATCATAGATTAAAAATGTTACAGGAGTGTTATAGGAGGTTAAAACGCTTGTTGTAGGTTTGGGACTCATTGTCCTACCACAGAGATACAAACCCTCCAGACACTAGAAAGACTTCAGGGGGGAGGCACAGGGTATTGCAATCTGTTATTCTGTTGCCTATTTCTGCATCTCCCCATATAAAGGGCAGACTGCCCAGTCTTGCTCTCTCTACCTCCTCTGTCCTCCCAGTGGGCAGTTGCTGTTACTGCTTGTGATTTGTTGGGGAGTGAGCTTGGCTAGCAGTGTTCCCTAGCAGTGCACTGACATCCCCTCTGGGCCACAGTGAGGGGCAGTGAGGCCCCATCTGAGGCTTTCTGGGACTGCTCTGTGGGGGAAATTGAGGCCGACTGAGGTTTGGGGGTCAGGGGAAAGAGGTTTGGCTGTCTGAGGCCTGTTGAAGCTTAGCTGGGGCGGGGGGGATAGGTCATGATTGATTCTGAATTTACATAGATGCTTCTACCTTGATACCTTTAGTATTTGGTTCACTTTTGTAAAAGAGTATTTTGACTTTACACACAGTTCTGTGCAAGAGTGTTAATTTACTCCTGTAGGGAAAATTCGTTCTATCCAGAGCTGTTTCAGTTCAAACTAAGACAATGCTTAATTCAGAACCTTTCTGAGTCTTGTTTGACTTTACTTTTATTTTTATAAATATTCCTCGAAGTACTTACTCATAAAAGAAAGTGAAAAATAAGACATAAATGTGGTTTTCGTAGTAAACATTTACTCAATTTTCAAAGACTAGAAAAAACTTATTTGCTGTTCAGCTATAGGGAAGCGTATGTTCCATTAATGTATCACATTTTACCTGGATCTTTTTATTAATATTTGACATCTTATCTAAAGAAGAAGATGATTTAATGTAAAATGAGGACAGGCTGAGAGAGTTTGGGCTCTTCAGCCTGGAGAAGAGAAGGCTTCGAGGAGACCTGATAGTAGCCTCCCAGTATCTGAAAGGGGCCTACAGGAAGGCTGGGGAGGGACTATTTACAAGGTCTTACAACGACAGGACAAGGGACAGGATTTAAGCTGCAGAGGGGAGATTTATACTGGATGTTAGGAGAAAGTTCTTTACAGTGAGAGTGGCACTGGAACAGGTTGCCCAGGGAGGTTGTGGATGCTCCCTCCCTGGAGGTGTTCAAGGCCAGGTTGGACGAGGCCTAGAGTGACCTGTACTAGTGGGAGGTGTCCCTGCCTATGGCAGGGGTTTGGAACTAGATGATCCTTGAGGTCCCTTCCAGCCTTACCATTTTTTACACTGTTCCCCATAGTATTCTCATGGACAAACTGACTGCTCATGGCTTGGATGAGCACAGGCTCTGCTGGGTAAAGCACTGGCTGGATGAATGGACCTAAACAGTAGTGGTCAATGGAGTTAAACCAAGCTGGTAGCCAGTCACAAGTGATGTTCCTCAGGGCTCAGTGGACAAAATTCTTGTAGACAAATTGGCTACACATGGCTTGGATGAGCACACTGCCTCCTAGATAAAGCACTGGGTGGACAGGAGGTCCAGGAGGTCAATGGAGTTAAATTTGGTTTGGGAACAGTCACTAGTGATGTTCCTCAGGGATCTGTGTTGGGACCATTTCTTTTTAACATCTTTATTGATGATCTTAATGAAGACAGAGTGTGGCATCAGTAAGTTTGCAGATACCACCAAGTTAGGTGGGAATGTTGATCTGCATGAAGGTAGGGTGGTTCTGCAGGGGGACTTGGATAGATTGGATCAATGGGCAAATGTTAATGGGATGAGGTGCAAGAGGGCCAAATATAAGGTCCTGCACTTGCATCACAACAACCCCAAGGAACGCTAGAGGCTTAGAGCAGTGTGGTTGGAAGGCTCTCTAGCTGAAAGTTACCTGGGGGGTTGTAATCGACAAGCAGCTGAATATGAGCAAGCGGTGTGCCCAGGTGGGAAAGAAAGCCAATGGCATCCTGGCTTGTATGAGAAATGCTCTGTACAGCAGGACTAGGGAGGTGATTGTCCCCTTGTATTCAGCTTTGGTGAGGCCATGCCTTGACTATTGTGTTCAGTTTTGGGCACCTCATTAAATGAGAGATGTCAAAGTGCTGGAGCAAATGCAGAGAAGGGCAACAAAGCTGGCCAAGGTCCTGGAGAATAAATCTTATGAGGAGCAACTGAGGGAGCTGGGGCTATTTAATTTGTAAAAGAGGAGGCTGAAGGGATACCTCATCACTCATCGCTACCTAAAAGGACGTTATGAACAGGTTGGTGCTAGTCTCTTCTCTCAGGTAATTAGCAACAGACCAAGAGGGAATGGCCTTAAGCTGCAACTGGGTAGGTTTAGTCTGGATATTAGGAAAACATTTTCACAGAAAAAGTGGTCAGACATTGGAATGGGCTGCCTAGGGATGTGGTTGAGTCATCAATCCTGGATGTGTTTAAAGGTCATTTGGATGTGGTGCTTGAGGATATGGTTTAGGGGTGAACCTTATAGGCTGGGGTTATTGGTTGGACTTGGTGGTCATGAGGGTCTTTTCCAACCTGAATGTTTCTGTGTGATTCTGTGTGAAATCCTGGAAATTGGTCAAAATAGAGATCCAAGAAGAATGAGTCCCAGTCCCTAGTGCAACACATGTGGGGCCTCTTTCATGTAATACCTTTACACAATCGGAAACAGGAGAGAAAACTCAGGTTTTACATTCTGATATTTTGGATGATGAATATTCTTCCCTTTAGGCAACTATTAGCCATAAACCACATGCCCCAAATGTAATAAACATCAGGATGAATTAGGTCAAGAAATAGAGGTCTCTGAGATAGCAGACAGCAAACAGAAAAGCATAGCAGTTCCTTCACCACAAAGTTAACATCTTAAAAGTAAGCTATTTTCTCTTTGGGCTGACAACTGTCTTTTATAGGCAATATGATCCTGAAGAGTTGTGTAAGTTATTCCTTAAGTATAGAAGGTTCACAGGACCGAGCCTCTCAGGTTGTGTCTATGCCAGTAAACTGAAAAGGCAAGTCATAGTCTCGAATGCTGTGTGTTCCTTGTCACCTTTTATCCCATGCAGGCTATCACACTGCCAGAGGAAGGTCAGATGTTCTTTGAAGGATAACAAACTGGATATAAACATCCTGGACAAGGCCACTCTCCTCTGAGATAGAAGGAAAACTAGCCATGCAGATGTGAATCACCATTTCACACACTTGTGGGAACAGAGAATAAATCTTGGCCCCTCCTGTAGCACAAAAACATATTATTTGATCTTGTGAAAAAGACAGGCATAAATATTTGCTGTTATGTGAATACACATCTTCAAGTGTGTACAAAATCATAAGGTCAAAAGCTGACTGATTGCACAGTTAAACATTACCTCCCACCCCCCTTAAGCAACAGCGAATGGGTTTAACTAATTCTAGATTCAGATCTTGTAATCTTCCTGTGTAATTTGCTTCAGTAAATTTTCTACACTTTTTTTTTCCTTTTTGTTTTTTCTTTTTTCTTTATTCTCCTTTGCATAATAATTGACTTCAACTTATTTTGCCCTCACGCTGTTTGAAATCTCAGGTATTACACTTCTCTGGGATTTATGTATCAGTTCTTAGACATTTCCATATCAACATAGCAGATGTTAAGAACAAGACATTGCAACGCTGGCCTATAAGCATCAATCATCTAGCAGCATGGGGGAACCAGGCACAGTTAGGTAGCAGTAAAAGTTATTTAAAAGTGATAAGGAGCACACACTACCTTCTCAGTCTTATATACTGTGATGGAATGTGTGTTTATGGGATTCCATGCTAATAAGTATATGCATATGTTTACACACATTACTGCAAAAGAATTAGCATTTCTGGATTTGGAAAGTTTATTAAACAGACATATATAGTAGGTTCTGTTAAAGTATACCTTGTAATCCTGTAACACAACCCAGTCTTCAACATCCTTATATAAATTGTCTTACAGTATCAATTCTCTGTTCAATCAGGCACAATTTTTTCAGCATGATACTCTTCAATCTTTCATTCCTGCCAAAACACACACACATACCCTCATAAACACTTAATGGTCTTGTCCAAAGTTGCACATGCTTCCTGCAAACCCCTGTTACATAAATGATTCATAGAAACAAGACAAGATGGTTGCAAATGCATTTTTTTGCCAACACATGTTAATTTTTAGGTAAGCTTAATAGTACTATTATACTCAAATGTTACCAATGGATTTTAGTTATTTCATAGTAAAATTGTATATAGGAACACTCTGATGCAAAGATACAAAATTAAGAGGGCTTGGGGTGTTCAGGTTTTATTTTTAGTAGTGATAATTAGCTATTTCACGTGGAAGGTACAGTCTATGGATTTAAGTCTTTCGATGCAATCTTCTTTTGATTTGTCCAATTTAACTCCTACAGAATGAAATTTATCTCCTCAACATATTGGGCACATTCCAAAATGTTTTATATTGTAATATTGTGGCATATGCATGCATGACTGACTATTAGTAAAACCATATCACAATTACATACCCACTTTATGCATGTAACGAGATGAGTAATAAGATCAGAATGATATAAAACTGTAAAGAAGTCAAGAATTTCAGATGCAGCAGACTTTTTAGACTTGAATTCAGATTTGTATTGAATCTAGGTGCATATATTCAGCATCACAAACCTGATAGTCTTCTGTTAACACCTATGTGACTGAAGCACAGAAAGAAAAGCCGACTTTGACTTAATTTCTTCAAGATGTGTTTCTGAGCTTAACAGACCGTTTTTGAAATAATAAGATTACTACAGCTCTGTGAGTAAACTGGGCTGACTGAGGTCTGCAAAACCTATAATAGCATAAGTGGCTTTTGTAAACCACTATTGTATGTGTAAATATATCTAAGTAAGCAGGTGTTTTAGTCTAGTTATTAAATAAAGCACAATTTACAAGACTCAGAAAAATGGTGGAAAGAGTGGTTTCTAAGTTTTCTAATATTTGAAGAGATTCTTCAGTTCTAATGACAATACATGCTATAATTGAGATAACTATCAATTCTACTGCAACTATGTCCTGCTGCACAAGGTCCAGCAAACTAAAGAACTCACAAAGGAAGGGAAAAAACTACACATAAGAATCAGAACAATTAGCATGAATGTCAAAGAAAAAAACATGAGCTGTATAAGCAAATTCCACTGGTTAAAATATAAGAGTTGTCCCTGGGAATTTATACTGGATTTAGGCTTCTCCTTGACTTTGTAAGATCTATAAACATTAAAGCTACAAATCTGTGCTACTTTTTCTGTTTTCTTTGTATAACCAAATGATTCTTGAATTATGTTCTGCAGAGTGGAAACACTCTAATAGACTTAGTAGCTTACACAATGGTTAGAGCTCTTATGTGGAAAATGGAAGTATGTTATTTAACCTACTCATGCACAGAAAGAGACTGAATCTCTGTTCTCTTCTTATTTTTTTTTCTCTTTTTTTTTTTTTTAACATAAAGGTGGTGGTTAAAATAAAGGAGAGAGATTCAAAACTGGTTTAAAAAACATGCAAACAAATCAACTCTGATGGTTTGGAGTTACCTGCCCCCCCCCGCTATGAAAATCACCCAGACTAGACTCAGGCAACTGGGAGTTAAGGAATGAAGCTATATTTACAGCTTAGCACAATATACAAGCAGATATATGTATATATATATATATATCATATGCATGAATATTTACAGAAATATACAGATATATAAAAGTTAAAGGTAATACAGAAACACAATACCCCTCCCAGAAATCAGGCCCCGGGAGGGGCTCCCAACCACCCTTCCACCTTCTTTCTATCCCTTTACCTTATCCCAGGGTCTGCCTTACATGCAAGGTGAATTTGGAGGATTGGCAAGAGGGGTTAGAAGCAGCCATTAGTTGGGTTACACACCAGAAAACCAGACCGACTCCCAGAGGGAGAGATTCTGTATTATCTACATTTGTGTTCTTGTTTTTACACATCTCAGCAAGCCTATGGGTGAAGTAGACATCACCATTGTTTTCTCTTCACAGCCTATAATATATTTTTTTTAATTAAAATATTCCAATTAGCCTCAAACCAGTACACCAACCTGAGCTGTGCTTATTTGGAAGAATAAACATGGATACCCAACCTTACCTGGAGACTCCAGGCTGTGAAGAATCTTTCTGTATCTCCAGATCAAGGCATTCAGTTGGAAGACTTAAGTTTCATATCTTCACCTAACATATTGTGAGGGTTAAATCTAAGCATTCTTCCTAAGTATGTTGAAAGATTTGGCTTGTAGTCAATAGCTTTACTGTTCTATTTTTGCCCCATGTTCACCGTTAATGGGTATTTGGTATGGTAGAGCTATATTTGAAGTCATAGTTCATACCAGAGTGAGTAAATTGGAATTATGTTGGATGTGTATCAGGAGGGATTGCCAGTATACCCATTTATCAGTTATAGTGATAAAAATGCAGCTAACAATTTTGCAGCAACAGTAAAATCCTCTGGATAATGACAAAAATCTAATGCACAAATGCTGAGTACGGTGGTTGTGTCTAAGAAGAAAATGAAAGCTTTATGAAGAGAGTGAAATATCTATATGTATGTATGTCTCACTCTATATATATCATATATATCATAGTGATTGTATCTCTGAGCAATTTTTTTACAGTACTATAAGAGCATGCAATATTGTAAAATATACCACTTATAGTGTTATCAAAGCTATTTATGCTCACCTTTTATGATTATATACCAACTAACCTCTCATGGAAAATACAGAGCAAAATGCAATTGTTTTTAATACAACATATAGAAACAAAAATAGAAGGTAATATTTGAAAATATGAGTACAGTTTTATGTTGTCATCACATTTTAGAAGGTGAATTAAGTGAAGCAAACATAACCAACTCTAACAATAAAACCCCAAACCACTGAGATACAATGATTACAAGATATGTATGAAAATAGAACCCTCCAATTTTCACAAAACTTATATTGTCAGTTTTCCACATCAGTGGGCAGTTTGGGACTGTGATGGGTTAATGCACCTCTGCTTAACCTTCCGGCTCCCAAGGCAGAAGTCAGAGAAAAGAAACACATAAAACTTGGGGTTGCGATGAAGACATTAAATAAGAGTTTGATATAACATAAGCTATCATAATTACAATGCATAATTACTTAACCTACTTGTAGAAGAAAAAAAAGAATAGCATAACATAAAAATATAATGTAATATCATAATTACCTTACTTTAGCCTATTTGTAGGGAAAAAAATGCAGTGAAATGCAGGACAGGAATAAAAAAAAAAACCAAAACCCAAAATCAAACCCAAACAATGAAAGCATAAGATGAAAAACCAAACCCAGCATGCTACCCAATTCACACCCATCCCATACCTGCAGAAAGGAGCCAGCATCTGGAACTTGGAAGCAGTAACTGAAACAGGAAGCCTCTCATAGAATCATAGAATTGAAGGATCATAGAATAAACCAGGTTGGAAGAGACCTCCAAGACCATCTAATCCAACATATTACTCAACTGTATTCAATCAACTAGACCATGGCACTCAGTGCCTCATCCAGTCTTGAACACCTCCAGGGATGGTGACTCCACAAATTCCCTGGGCAGCCCATTCCAATGGCAAATCACTCTCTCTGTGAAGAACTTCCTCCTAATATCCAGCCTATACCTCCCTTGGCACAGCTTCAGATTGTGTCCCCTCTTTCTCTTGTTGGTCGTCTGGGAGAAGAGACCAACTCCCACCTAGCTACCGCCTCCTTTCAGGTAGTTGGAGACAGCAATGAGGTCACCCCTGAGCCTCCTCTTTTCCAGGCTAAACACCCCCAGCTACCTCAGCCTCTCCTCACAGGGCTGTGCTCCAGACCCCTCACCAGCTTCATTGCCCTTCTCTGGACACATTCCAGTACCTCAACATCTCTCTTGAATTGAGGGGCCCAGAACTGGACGCTGTACTCAAAGTGTGGCCTGACCGGTGCTGAGCACAGGGACAGAATAACCTCCCTTGTCCTACTGGCCACACTGTTCCTGATACAGGCCAGGATGCCATTGGCTCTCCTGGCCGCCTGGGAACACTTCTGGCACACGTTTTTTATCCCCAATTCTCTTTGTGCCTGGTTACTCTCCAACCACTCTATCCCCAGCCTGAAGCACTACTTGTTCTTGCTGTAGCCAGAGTAGAACCCTGCGCTTAGCCTTGTTAAATCTCATCTCATTGGCCTCTGCCCACCCATACAGCAGGTTACAATGTGAACTTCTACCTCTGTAACACTTTTCTCCAGTCAGCTATCCTTTTGAATCTGGCATGACTGTAGCATGGAATTAATAATAGTATCAGATTCAGCTGAAACCATGACAGGGATAAATTATGGGAAAAAGAAATACAATATTTTCATAAGCACCCAAAGATACATAAATTATGTTAATATTATGTATAAGATCATGCACGGAAATACACACTTACTGTATTCCACTGAATAAAAAAAAAAAAAAAAAGTAAGGTTATCTTATATGACAAAAGAATTTGCATTAAATGGCAGTATTTTGTCAGTTTGAGTACAAACAAAATTTATTTTTGTGATAATTCATATTTTGCATGAATGCATGCTGAAAGTACTGATGAAATTAGGATTTTTTTTCTCTAGCAGGTACAAAATTAATTGCCTCATTTCCCTGGTTTAAAGTCATTAAGATTTTGATGATAACCCACAAAATGGAAGCCATGGAAATTATAAAAAGCAATGTTTAAATTTCTATGAAAGAATTTTCTAATGGAAATAATAAACCTTACAAGGTGGTTTGTTTTTGTTTTTTCTTCCTATCAAATTTTACCTTTTACCCTTTTGTCAGTTACAATCATGGAACAGTCTGGGGGAATGGACCTCCAAACATCTCCAAAGGAATATCTCCAGGGATGGGGTCTCAACTACCTCCCTGGGCGACCTGTTCCAGTGTTCCGCTATACATGTGGTTAAGAACTTGTTCCTGACAATATATTCTTTAGAAAATCAATTTAGATGATTTCAAGTGAAACTATTGTCTACTCAGTTGCCTTTGATTTAGGAAAAGATGACAAGTTTTGAAGCACTAAGATATGTTTAAGTCAAAAGTACATCAATTTGTGCCTGTTAGCTGTAAATGAATGGCTTGATGATTAAATCTCACTGAAAGATTAGCTAGTTGTCAAAAATTACAACAGGAGAGTAAATTTTTTTTTATTTTTATTTATTTTTTTTTTTAGGGGGTGGAGAGGCAAGAAAAAGACATTTCACTCTACTCTTTTTTTTTTTTTTTTTTGGTCACCATATGGAAAACTAATTCATTTAATTACGCTTGCTGAAAAATTGTTCACATTCCTGGAAAGAATGAAATGTCACACCAAAAACACATCATTTTGAAGAATCAGACAGAAGCTTTGTTTATAACCTGAATGTGACCAGAGACAATCTCTCACTAATTTAGAAGGTAATTTTAAAGACTTTTTGTTTTGTTTCTGATTAAAAACATGCTCACAGGATTTATAGGATAAATTGTTGCAGGGAAATTATGAAGATCTTCCATGTAAATGAAAGATAATTCTAAGTGCTTTCTTCTGGAGTGGGGTTTAAGCAACTCTGAAAATTTCAAATATTTGTCTTTCTGCAGACAACAGCATTAAGACCCAAATGCTCTACTTATGCTGGGTGTTTTTGCTAATTTTCTACCATGATTAGTGACTAGAAGTCTGAGAAGATACGTTAGTCTGTAAGGGAAAGATTAATAAGTTCATACTTTACACACAAAGCTTAAGAGTAAAACTGCAGTACAATGAGGCAGGTAGACTGGAAAGCTTGTTCAGAAGTTTATATATTAAGAAGTCACATATAATGAACAAAAAGCTAACTGAAAAAATACCACAGTGAAAATGGAACAGGCAAGCAATAAGAAGCAAGGGTTAGTAAGTGTAAAATAGCAGAAATGAACTGTGTTGAGGACATGACTTCCTTTTTTCTAGAATCTATTTTCTCAGGTGTAGTAGTGATAAAATAATACCAGGTTGAAATTAGAAAGATGCAAGAGTGAAGAATTTATTGATGGTATGAGTGAAAAAGATGAAACAAAGTATTAGTTGTTTTTCATGCACAGTACAGAAAGACTACAAAAGATTGACAGAGTTGATATTAAAAATTTTCTGGAGGAAGGGAAGACAAAAGAAGGATAAAAATGTCCAACCACAAAGCATAAGACATTGCCTTGTATGATAGTCAAGTCTACAATGTGGTTTTGTGGCTACTGAGCAGGAGCGAATAGAGAAGTAAAAATCTCTGATGTGTACTTAGAAGCTGAAAGGGAGAAAATATTTCATTTTCCTTAATCCTGAAAATCCTCAGTTCCATCATATCATAAAATTAAAGCAAAATATATGCAGCCTGGTCTTAAAAAAAACCCAACCAAACAACAACCACCCCCCCATCCAACCAACAAAAAAACACCCAAACCACACTCAGAAAACAAAAATATGACCATAAACCAGAATATTCTTCAAAATGAATTCTTTAAAGATTGTTTTTGGCAAGGAACTTAAGAACCAGAAGTGTGTGTTGATGGCTATTGTATTTGAAAAACATTAACCCTTATATATGTTCTATTATTAACTCCCTACGAGCATTGATGAAAATTTTCCGAGAAGTTGTGTTTACTAAATAGCAGTGACATCTTAAATGCTCTGCAGAGAGAAAAGTGAAAAGACAATTTTCTGGTGAAGAGTTTGCATTATTTTATTCTGTTTTAGAAGCAAGAAGATTTTTTATTTCTTCATGAAATCACTATTTTCTAGTTCCTGTTTGAAAAAGAATAATCCTCTCTTTAATCTCTCTTCTTTGGAAATCTCAAGGACTTTCCAGACATCAGAGAAACCAAATTTATACCTAATTAGGCTATTAAATAACCACATTAATCTTACTGCTGCTATAAAAAATGGTCAAGCTGCTAAATGTATCAGATACTGCAATGATACTACACTTGCATCTTAAACAAAAGAAAAAAACATGATACAAGATATTTAATTCAACCTCAAAATTATATGCTTGATAAGTTGTGAGCTTCATACAAAATATTTTTATTATTACTGTCTTCAGTTTATGAACATTGAAAAGATGATAGAAACACTATAATATAATGAAAAAGAACAAAGACCTTGTGCAAAGTCATCTACAGTATAACAAGGATATTCACTGAAATTCAATAGCACAGGACTAAATTTGGCATCCTTAAACATACTGCATTGTGACAAAAATAACCTCACATTATTTCTTATGTTGATACTGTGATCATCTGATCAGTCTTGCATTCCTTTCTTGACGAAAATTTTAATACAGTGATATGAAACTTTATATAGCAAAAGCATTTAGAATTTCTGAAAAAAATGTCATAGGCAAAAGGGAGATGAGGGACAGTGGCCACCTCTTCTCAGGGCCCTATCAAAAATCATTTTTCTTTGGTGCTATGAGAACAGGAAAGAGCACAATAGCAATCTCAGTTGTGGCATATCACTTGTCTGCCTTT
Source organism: Eubucco bourcierii (assembly GCA_013396675.1). Taxonomy (NCBI): domain Eukaryota; kingdom Metazoa; phylum Chordata; class Aves; order Piciformes; family Ramphastidae; genus Eubucco; species Eubucco bourcierii. The sequence continues at coordinate 38,227 of VWZE01003740.1, forward strand.
GACTCCAACTGGTATTGGAGCTCCAGCATGTCTGGCACAGCAGCACTCATTGCTAGTATAACCTCATACAGGCCATGGTAACCTACTCTCAGTCTCCATTCACCAGTGGACTTACACCCTAGCCATATAGGGCTGCTGAAGGGCACTGTCACTGATACAGAGTGGGCTTCCCTGCTGGCAAACTATTTTGGTGCAGAGCTCAAACCCAAGCCCTTTGCCAGTTTTGGCTTCCAGGCTTGGGTTTTGGATCTACCTCATGACAACTCAGTCCCTCACCAAATAAGACCATCTATCTGGACCCGTGATACACCTAAATAAGGAAGAATATAGGAAATGAGTGTGATCCCACTAGTGAGGCTCACTGTTAAAGTCCCTAGTGTGAAAGCTGACTCAGTATAACATTTTAAGTCACTTCAATGTACTGACTCAACATTACTGAGATAAGTAATTTAAAAGAAAAAATTCAGCACAACATCAGATTTGTGTCTAAATAAGGGACATCTTTCCCAATGAGGCGTATTTGACAGGTAGATTTTAAATTAACAGACTTAGGTATGTGCCCATAATCCCTGGTGCAAAAACATTTCTTACTTACCATCACTTCACTTAAGCTGAAGTAGTTTAAAGAAAATGGTTGTGTGAAGCCAGCAGTATTTATAGACTGCTCTCATGATAGCTGAATTCAAATTATTTGCTACATAAATTAGGAATGTTCTTTGAAGTAAAAAGGAGAACAAGACCAAAACATTAATTTGTACCAATTACTTACCTTTTGGGGAAAAAAAATAAAAAAAATCTTGTTAAACTGCAGATATACAGATATTAAAGGCAAACCTTATCCAAGTTGTGGCTTGGTTTAGCCTCTCTGCGGAAGTCCACAGAAGGTTTTGAGTGAGTGAGAGATTTTTGCCCACTATATAGCATTAGCATCAACTCCAGAAAAATTACTTCAACTGAAAAACAGAAGAGTTTCCTGTTTGGAACATTCTGCCCATCTTACTAGAAAGAACATCACAAAGGAAATGTGAACTGGTAGACAAAAGTATGATGGCATTGTGTGAAGAAAAAAAAAAAAATCAAAACCAACCAATCAGCCAAACAAAAGTAAAACCAAACCAAACCAAAACCATAAAACCCAACCAAAACAAAGCAAACAGAAAACCCCACCCACTAACCAACTAACCAAACAAACAAAAAGCAACCTGAGAGGCAAAATAATCTTTTTTGTACATTCCTTATGTAAGAATCTAACTTTGTGCTGCTAGTCTAATTCTAACTTGCTTTTCAATACCCACTTATGCTGTAACTCCTTAGTTGTACTCATGTCTTCAGAAGGTATGTCAATGTACACACTGCTTGGGATGCCATTAGCTTTTCCTTTGCAAAATATTGAAATCAAAATGTTTTAATTCCAAGTCCAACCTAGAGCTCATAGAATTCCCATTTTGTTCCTGTGCTGTGCTACCCACAGAAGTTGTTTTTAGTGGCTCATTACTAAAGACGTGATTTAGGTAAGTAATCCTATCAGTAGAGGATAAGGATAAGGATAGGTTGGCTGTAATGAAACAGCCAACCTATCTTGTATGAGACAGTATGGAGACAATTCTAATCTGCATTTTCACCAGCATATTACCTCTCACTGTGATATTCTTCAATAAAGAAAATTCAAATGATAGCCAAAGTTTCCATCTTTATAATTTACCTGTCCACATACAACTGTCATTATCTTCTCACCCAACAAAATCGTAAACTTAACCTTAGTACAAAAATAACAAGACACAGAGTTGATATAGTCACAGATGTCTTGGAATAACAGATTTTTTGCAGTCTGTTCTTGAAACAGCTACCNCAATCATGAGCTCAGCTTTTGCAATATGTATAAGCTTATTATGGACTGTATTTAAACCCCAAAGTGTGATCAATAAACCGAGTTCTGCTGATGATCTGAAGGGTGTCAGCGTCTCCCTTCTCCGACAAGCTACCACAAATAAAACTGCAGTAGGACACCTCTATACATTCTTGATAATAATTTAGCAAATTTTCCAAATTTTAATCTGATGCAGACTGTAGCTCAGAGGGTAGTCAACAGTGGCACATAGTCTAGTTGAAGCACAGTGACTAGTGGAATACCTAAGGGCTCAATACTGGGTTCAATTCTGTTCAAAATCTTTGCTAATAATTTGGGACAAAATACTCTAAGTTTACTGGGGACCCAAAATAGAGAGGAATGCCTGATATGTTGTTACATATGAAGGCCTATTAAGGCCTCTCTGGGCAGCATACAACTGATGTGAAAGTTGTATGCTGCCCAGAGAGGCCTTAATAGGATAGAGAAAGAATCCCATGAAGTCCAACAAGGGTAAATATGAAGTCCTGCTCATGAGGAAGAATACCCACATGCACATGATGGGGGGCACTCAGCTGGAAAGTTGACTGGAAGAGAAGGACCTAACAGAACATGAGTCATCAGTGTACTCTTGATAAAAAGAAGTGAAATAGTATCCTGGAATGAATTAGACAATGGAGGTCAAGGGAGATGATCTTTCCCTTTTGTTCAGCACTGATGAACCTGCGCTTGAAGTACTGTGTCCAGTTTTGGACTTCCCAGCACAAGAGAGGTAAGGCCATACTGGAGAGAGTCCAGCAAATAGTCACAAAAATAATGAGTTGACTGGAGTATCTTTCCTATGAGGAAAAGCTGAGAGAGCTGGGACTCCTCAGCCCAGAGAAGAGAAGGTTCATTTAGCTGAAATTTTGAAAATCTTAATGTACAAACAAACATGAATGACTAATCTAGTTAAAGTCTCATTACCACTACTTACACAGCACAGTCTGAAATTAAGAGTTTGGACTGGGTTTATAGTGAATTTTCTTCACAACATCTTCTATAGAGTTAGAGTTTGGATTTGTGCTCCAAATACTGTTGACATTGCAGGGATATTTTCATTATTTCTGAGTAGTGCTTACACAGACTCACTTACACAGAAGCCTACACAGAAGCTTCCTGCTTCTCACACCACTCCACCAGTGAGTAAGCTGGAGAGTGCATAGGGAACCGGGAGAGGGCACAGCAAGAACAGCTCATCCTAATTGACCAGGAATGTATTCTACACGACATGATATCATAACCATTAAAGCGTGACAGAGCCCTGTTTTTCTGGAGATGGCTGAACGTCTGCCTGAAGATGGGAAGTGGTGAATTAATTCTTTGTTTTGCTTTGCTTGGGTACACTGTTTTTGCTTTACTTATTAAACTGTCTTTATCTCAATCCATGGATTTTCTCAGTTTATTCTTCCAACTCTCTCCCAGATGACACTGAATGACTTGCTGTTTGTTGCCTAATTGCAGGTGGGGGCTAAACTATGACAGACTTCCACTGTTGTTGTCAAAAGTTTTAGCTCTCACTCTCCCTGGTGGATCCGCATAACATAACACTAATGATTTAATAAATCTAAATTTTATTCTAAGGAAAGGTTAATGAGCACATTTTCTTCACTTCCAGTGAAAGCCTGTATTTATGGCAGTTATGCTTTTAAGTTAAAAGAAATACAGCTGCTACGAACTACTCTTGCTGAAAGAACTTTCATTTAAAATTTACTGTATCTTGCAGCATAACAGATACATATAAATAAATAGTTATCCGTATTTACTGAAACAATTTGGTAAACTAAGCAGCAAATTTGAAAGCAATTGCTACCAAAGCTATATCTCCTTAAGTAAATACTGAATAAATAACAGGAAAAAAATATCAGAAATGAAATCAGATATTTCATGTTTTAATCTTACTAAAGTATTATTTTCTTTAGCTCCTGGGAGCCTATGACACTTCCTCTAATACTCTGTGAAGAGAGGAAATGTCTTTTATAAAGCTTGTCATTCAGGGACAAAATGCACATATAGAGAATGCCTTTGGATTTGTGCCTTTCTTTACCTAAACAAGAACTGACTTTTTTTTTTTTTTTCCTTTTCTTTTTTCCAATAGCTGGTTCACAGAAGCAACACATTTTAAATCTGGAGAGCCCCTATCAGGTTATAATTTATCATTGCACTATTTAGGTTTCATTAGTTCATTTATGTTTCACAAAAATCTTCCACCATGCCAAGCCCAGAATACTGATTTCTGTTTTCCAATAATGTTAAGCTACTTTCTTGGGGGTCCATTTTTCTAATAGTGGCAAGACTGAATTCCTGTTTTAATACAATAAAAAAATGGTACTATTTTCAAAAAGAATTGAAGTATTGTACATTTACACAGAGAAACATGACCTTCCATTACTTAATAGTTTTCTTAGCTAGTATGCTTAAGACTATTGAAGACATGCAGGAATGGAAAACAGGAATTCTGACAATGAATAGTTAGACTGGGAAGCAAGTTCTTCTGAATGATGGTGTAGGCTTAGACATAAACACAAGCTTTTTTGGAAAAATACAGTACAGATTTGCAAGGAGAAAGCATCACAGGTGATACAGTTTGGTAAGGCACCATTTTTATACAATTTTGCTTCTGGGATAACATGACTTACAAAGTTGCTAGTTTATGAGTCCATCAAAGATAATGGTATAATCATATTTCACTCTGGAATAGGATATCAATTTTTTTTTTTTTTGAGATTCTGAGACCATTTTTATAATTACATTCTGACTTTTGAGGGGAAAAAATGCAAAGTCTTCAATATGATTGTATGTAATCAATAAATACTTGGCTGGAGTTTCTTCCAACTTTTCCATATATCAGAACTGAAGCAAGTGGAAATTTCAATTTATAAAACTTTCTTGGGTTCTTTTGGTAGCTTTTGTTTTGTGTCATTGATGACGTTTTATGCAAGTAAAGGTTCATTTTCTAGGCAATGACTCATACAACATTTCTGAAACTGAAAAGTGAAACAACCACAAGATTAAAACCAAACCACAACAGAGAACAGTTGCTGTATCATTGCCAGATCAATACTTCAAAATTAATTATTTTTCAAAATGCATTTAAATTAATATCTTTTTTTCACAAACCATTAGGGAATCTTCTACTTCTTACCCTAAAGAGTTGTGTAGCATTTACTGACAGCTCTAACTAGAGTTACATCCTCTAACTCACCTCTTTCTATCAAACGTCCATATGCCATACTTACTAAATCCATGCCATGAGGAAAATATTTATCTAGTTATCTTATGACAGTGAAAAAACAACAAAAAAAAAAAAAA
>VWZE01003740.1:43497-58957 GCA_013396675.1 Eubucco bourcierii
TTTTTTTTTTTTTTTTTTTAATATATACATGCTTGGGTTTGGTTTTGGTTTTCGGTTTGGTTTTTTTTGGGGGGGGGTTTCTGTTTGGTTTGTTTTAGTTTTTTTTCCCTATAACTAGTTTAAATTGTCAGCCAAGAAAAGATCTTTGGTTGCTGTTCAGCAAGTTATACATCCAAAGGCCAAAGGCCAGTTATCTCTAACCTACCTAGATGGAACAACAGAGAGAAAGAAAACTAAATTGTTGCATGTTACCTAACCTCTTTCCCATTCTGTGTTTTTAAAGTGCTCTTCATATGGAGAGAAACACAGATATAATATGACATGAACATCTTCTCACCACCAGATGAAGATCTTCTATGAAAAAAATACTTCAGTAGTTTTTTCCAGTTCTTAGTTAACTTACTCTTCTGTAATTGACAGAGTATAAGAAAATAATCCTATTATGTAATTGTTCCATTAGTTTTTTTTCCTAGAAAGTAGATGACAATTGGTGCTGTAGAAGTATTCCATTATAACATCCTCCTTTAGTAGGCAGACTTATAAATCATCCTAAGTTTTATGGTCAACAACAGGAGATAAACTACCCTAATTGCCTAATTTCATTATGCATGCTGGAGACACTCTTACAGGAATGTCATAGTGCCAATATGTAATCAATAGAGAATTAAATTCAATATGTGAAGGATCTTGAAGAAATTTTGACTGGAAAGTAAAAACTACAGCGGAGACCTTTGTAAAGTAAATTAGAATTCTTTCAATTTTTTCCCCATTGAGAGGTATGTATAAGACCCATGATGTGGCATAATGTAAAATTTAGGTAAGTTGTTTGGCAGATGTTAGAGAAGTCTTTTTTTCCCATAACTGGGAATGAGAAAAATTGCCTTTTGAATTTATTTTACGTTGTTTCTCCTGTTCCCCTTGCTGTTATCAATAAACTAGATAAGATGCACCAACTGCTCTGAAAAGTCTATTTTGCAATGACAGGTTAGTCATTTCTTCTAATTTCTCCACATTATCTTAACTCTTCTGAATGCAACTTTTCCACCCTTTTCAGGGAACCAAGTATTTCCTATGTTATCCTCGCAAATTTGTCTCTTTATTTCTCTTTTCTGGTTTCTTCCTTATATATTTTCATTTCTCACTCCTTTTTCATGGTGAATATAACTTGAATTAGAATTTTAAAACAAACATTGCTTCCATCTTGTACTGAAGAAGTCATATGTTAATGTTATCTATACTGACTTATTAAAGGTAGGATAAATAGATATTAAAAGAGATAGAATATTTATTATTTTTTGTAATGTAATATATATAGTAAAACTAGGATCTATTGAATTAGTGCTAATAATTCAGTTCCTTTCAGAGAAAACATATTTCTACTTTTAAAATTTTCATACATACTACACTTCAAATGCAATCCACTAGTAGCTTATAATTCCTTGTTAAAGAAAGTAGCTCAACTTTGTGTTGGACAACACATTAATACTTTGAAGGAACTTCTTAAGAAAATCCTTAGAATAATTAAATTGTCAACAGCTAATGGCATCAAAAATAGCTTTAGCTGTTCACCATAATTGCCTCAGCAGGAAAAAAGTATCAATACTGCTTTCTGAAGTTCAATGCAGTTTCCATTCAATGCACTCTTACTTTGATTTTCTAGCATATTACTTTGAAACCTATGAGCTGAGACACTCATTATTTTTGACTACAAATGGCTGCAAAATTGATGGGAAAGCTGATTTAGATAACACACTCAATAAAACCCCCTTTTAAGATGTTTTAGCGACGGAATTTTAGTGACAAAGAATTTATGTGTCTTTCCTGCCTAATAAAATACTGTAACTCTGTTTTGTAGTTTTTACTTGCCAAGGAGATAGAGGTAGATTTGAGGATTATAGTCACATTTCCAGCATGATCATGTTCACTTAAAAAGTTTCTCTCTTGTACACAGAATTACGCCACAGAATTATTTAAATATTTATCCTAAAGGTGTTTGTGGATTCTGGAAATGAGAAGGAAAAACAAAGTGTGAACAGAAAAATTGTATATGAGAAACTAAGTGGATAAAAATGCATAGACAATTTCTACAAGTAAATCATGGGTATAACAAATAATAGGGAATCACATTAATAAAAAATATACATTTTTATATGTATTTAATCAATTAAAGTAATGAATATGTTAATAGATAAAACGAATTCTGAATTTGCTGTAGAAGTTGTGGGGGCTTTTTTTGTTTGTTTGTTCATTATTTTACTTAGCTTGTTTATAGAAAATTTCCATCTCCATGGAAATACTGTGAATAATTTTTAAATTATTCCAGTTTGGGAAATTGTTAAATTGTTTTTAGATACAGAACTGAGTAACCATAACTCATAAGTAGCATTTCAGAAAAAAACCTTATTCCCTGGAGTATTTCCATGGTCATTACAACTTGGGTATTGTGCATGTAGAAAAGAAATGACATTTTTATTTCAGCAGTGAAGAACATCTTCCCTCTTTCCATGCATTAGAAGAATCGGCTAGAAGATTTAAAATAGGTGTAAGTAAAAGGTAATCTCACAGTATTCACAATTTGTTTGTCATTCACAATATCCTCTGCAATGTGAAGTATTTAATCCTTTTTATTCATTTTTTGACAGATTAAATAAGAATAATTATTTAGAGAGATGAAATTTATATGCATTTAGATGTTTTAATAAAGTTTCAGAACTTGTATTGAGAAAGAGTTGTGCATGTTTTGATGATTTTCAATTTGTTAGAAACTTTTAGGATAATTCTCTGGTAGTATATCCTATGCTTCATGCTTTGCAGTGGAAGGGAAGGATTTTAGGGGGAAAAAAAAACAACAAAGCCAAAAAGTTTAATGTGAAAACTGAATAGAACTGAACAGCTAGTAGCAAATGTTTAAAATTTTATTTCCTTATTCTTAAATGATAAGATTTTGAAGACAAATTCACATGTTTTCCTATAACATGTAGTTTTTGTAAGAAATCTTTTTTTTCTCTTTTCCTCAAGACTTGGTGTCAGACAAGTTTATACTGATAGGCTGAATAAAACTTTATTTGGGGTTGGAATACTGGGTTGTCCAGATGTCTCTTCCAGACAAAACTATCCTATGACTCTCTATCCCTGGAAGTCCTTAATTCAGTGTTCAGGTTGCTTCATAACCCTATGGTATCACAAAATATCTTAATAGACAATGTAGCTTTACAGGGAACACCCAATAGATAGTTTGGGAAATGGTAGTCAACACGGTATTTAAAAAATTAGCATTAAATTTGAAGCCATATCAAAGAGTAGTAAACATTCAACTAGATTTAAAAGCTTTTAGACAGCTTAAGTAATTGGGACAACAGAGGGTAAATGCAGTTAAGTGCAATAAAATACAAATTATTATTTTGACAATAATTATTGACGCTGGACATTTTTTGTTAAATGAAACAGTCACTGAACACAGTTATTTGAAAATTGTTTTGTGCTGGTATGCTGAAAAGAAATCAAGCAACTGCATTGGAAATATATTACACTTACAGTCACCATTCTATATTAACAGAGGAATGCTGATTTTACCCCATAAACTTTCAGACAAATTCACAAAATAAACAATCTCTTAATGTCAATATGCCAAATTAAAAGTTAATATTAATGTAATTACTTTTACGATGCTCTTGCAGTATCTCATTATCTTGAAATCATTCATCGGCTTTTCTTTACTACACCATTATTACATATGGAAATGTTGTGAACAGAAATCACAATAAACAAGACACTGGATACAGATATAGATTTTTTTGCTCAGGTATTCTGAGGAAGTCAGAAGCCCAGACTCTTCTAACAGACCTGCCTGAAATAGTTCATCCTTTATATACTACATATACATACCGTATACATATTCAAATAGGTGTGCATACATAGGGCTCATGACATATGGCTTATAACTATATGTATACATGGATTTTAAGGTTTTTTATCTAAAACAAAGGTCACCTTCAGCCTGTTGTCACACTGACACACACTTGCTTTTGAACATAGAATAATATCACTGGTTTCGGCAACAGTATATCTGTCTGTCCGATATAAAATAAAACTCTGTAAGGCAACCAATGTAGCATACAATGTAGGCAATTAATGTAACATGCAAGAGGTTTTAAAAACAGGTATCTTGGTTGACAGTTTGAAAAAAATCTTCAAGAGGAAGGAAATATTATCCTCTAACCAAAAATGAAACGCAGCTGTATTCCACTTTAATGTCTTCAGAATCCACAGGCGTACATTGTCAGAAAACTTTTTTTTGCTTCTATCTGCAGTTCAGATACTGGTGAAAAAAAAAAAAAAGGGGGCAAATGCAGATGAACGGATAAACGGCCAAGCGATGCAGCATGTCAACCCAAAGGCCCACCAGTCCCCAATTCTGTCTTCAACAGTAGCTAACAGATTACTCTGAAGTAATACAGTAATAAGGCCCACAGGCAATGATATTTTCCCAGATTACTCTGTCAGCCTCCAGCAGTTTGCAAATTCCTGAGCCTGATGTTAGATTTTCATTTTTTTAATGGTTATCAGGGGAATTACTTCCTCCACAAATGTTTAAAAATCACAATGTTTTGTGACAAGGAGATCTGCACCTTAATTGTACACAGTGAGAAGACACCAAAAGGCAGTTGGACTGATTTCTGCTAATTCTTTAATTCATAATAGCTAGATTTATGCCAGTATGCACAGCTTTTCCCAATCCAGACCTTCACAGTATCCTGCAGATTCTTGAATATTAATAAAAACACAGACTCATAGAATGGTTTGAATTAGAAGAGAGACTTTAAATATCTAGTTCAAGCTTCCCCTGTCATGGGCAGGAACACCTTCCACTCTATCACATTACTCAAAGCCCCATCCAAATTGGCCTTCCAGGGAGAGGACATCCAAAATTATCTAGGTAACCTGTTGCAGTATCTAACCTCTTTTAGTTTAATATGATTACCCCTCATATTATCAGAACACCTCTGGGTAGAGTCCCTTTCCATCTTCCTTTCAAGACCCCTTTAAGAACTGGGAGGCTGCTACAAGGTCTTCTAGAAACTTTTTCTCTTCCAGGATTAACAACTCCTTCAGCCTCTCCTTATAGGACAGGGGCTCCAATCCTTTGATCATTTTCAACACCTTTTCTGGAACCACTCAAATAAGTCCATGTCTTCTTTATGTTGGGGAACCCATAGATGGATGCTGTACACCAGGTAGGGTCTCACCAGAGGAGAGCAGAGCAGGAGAATCATCTCTCTCAACTTGCTGGTTCCACTTTTGATTCAGCCCAGGATGAAATTGGCTATGAGCATATTTACTGTCTCATAATCAGGTTTTTCATTCACCAGTACCCATAAGGGCTGAATTAATTCATTCACTATCATTGTTCTTAAGTGTTTTTTATTTCTCTTGTAAGACAAACATTTTGGTAACACCTAAATATGTTAGTGCAGAAGGTATAACTGATAGACTATAATGTATTTTTCAGAAAAGCTTATTTAACTTAACTTAACAATAGCCAAGTAACTCTTAAAACCAGATGAACTTTTTTTTTTTAGACTACATGATAGAATTCTAAACTATTTAATGAAAAATTGAAATAGAATAAAATTTTTTTACAACACAGTTCTTATTTTCTTTATAGCTTATGCTGTCAACATTGTTCAAATGAGAATAAAAGGTTCTCTTTGGCTTGTAATGAATGAAATTTGTCATTTCTTTTTTTTTCTGATGTTATTTTCAATATAACTTTGAAGTATACAAGTAGCTACCACAAGGTTAATCATTGTATTGGGCTCAGGTAGCTTGTTTGATGTTCCAGTTTTTCATAAACTACCCATATGATTTAGAAGTTTAATTCCCACTTACATTAAATGAAACAATCCTGTGAAATGAGACGAGTCAGTTGCCATGCCCTCAAAAGAGTCATTATTCAGAATTCTACCTTTGACAGTTAACAATTCTTTTCTTAGGCACATGAAGCATTTTTTTCTTGCAGACAATTATTATTTAATTATTAAGTAGAAAAGCTCTGGGAGAAATTAAGATAGATGTAGTTTGCAGCCCATAACCATACTCTGATGAGTTTGGAAATACCTGAGTTATGCGAACTAAGGTTAAAGATTCCACTGTAATTACTGTGACAAAGTACAAGTCTGACATTATGGCTACTATACCTGTATTTTATATTTCTAACTAAAAGGAAGGCAGGGACTAGTCCTTGGCTCCAGGCATAAGTGACATGTCACAGCCAGTTGGATGTATCCATTACATTTTGATGTTAGTCCAAATTTAATCTCAGTGCATGCAGTACTGACACCCTGCCCTCTAAAACTCTTCCATTTGACAGTAGCACGGGCAGGATGTCAGCCACATTATTCATGTGAAGTGTGAGTCTCCAAAGCAGCATCAATGGAGTCAAGAAGTGATGCAATTCTTAAAGGCTGAATTCAAATGCAATTGCATGTTTGACTGTCGCTTTCAGATTAACAAGGCACTGTGTTCCTGACACTCCACTGGAGCTGTAGGGTCACAGCATACTTGTGATATTGACAAGTCATTTGTTTGTTTTACTGCTTCAGTTTTATAAATGTGTTGTCAAACTCCAGTTTGATCACAGGCACCCAGTCATAACAGGTATGTTTAAAGCTTTTCAGACAAAAATGTATGAAATGTTGGTATTCTATTCCATGTAGTAAGTGATGCTTTCAAGGAAGTGGGTATGTGTTGCATGTCTTAGGGTGTGATTTTAGAGCATCTGAGATTACACAAAAGCACAAAGGAGAAAGAGGAAGAGGAAGCAAGGAGGAATAAAAGGGGAAATGAACAGAAAACATATAAAAAAGGCTAGTCAAAGTGTAAAATGGGGCTAGTCAGTACACTTTTCTCTCTGCGCCTAGTTGAGCACCTCATGGCAGGGCAGGAGTATCAGGAGGGCAGACAGTTGATGCTGTGTGGTGGGTTTAGGAAATCATCCCCCAAACTGAAATTTACCAGACCAACTGAGATGGCCTGGATGTAAGATAAAGCTATGTTTTACAACAACGTTAAATTTACAAGCATATATACAAAATATATTTACGATTATATACAAATGCAGAAATAATACATAAATCTAATCTATCCTCATCCCAGACAAAGAAAAAGCCCAGAAGAGCCCAGTGTCATCCTCTGTCTCCCCAGACAGAAAACCAACAAGATCTCATGTGTTATCTGGTCAGCTAAGGTTAGTATTTGGTGTGGAGGAGTCAAAGAGGAGTGAAGGAACAGGGACAGAGCCAGTTCCCAAAAGCCAAGGGAACAAAATCGTTTATTCATTGTTTTTTTTAAACCAATTAGCAAACCAATGAATGATATAGAATCTGTGATGATTTGGGAGTTCGCTGTCCCCCCACACTTTGTAAAATTACCCAGACTAGAACTCAGCCGGCTGGAAGTTAAGGACTGAAGCTTTATTTACAGCTTAGCACAATATACAAGCAGATATATACACTATATACAGGAATATTTACAGAAATATACAAGTTAAAGGTAATACAGAAACACAACACCCCTCCCAGAAATCAGAGACACCAGGAGGGGTTCCCAACCACCCTTCCACCTTCTCCCCACCCTTGTACCTTACTCCAAGGTTTGACTTACACGCAAGGTGAGTTTGGAGGATCGGCCAGAGGGGTTAGAAGAAAAGTGGTTAGTGAGATTACACAGCACAGAGGGGAAAAAAAGCCAGAAGCTGCTAGACCAAGATGCTGTGCCCCAAAGACTGACTTATCTATGTTTTGAGTACTTATTCTTAAACATCTCAGCAAGCCTATGAGTGAAGTAGACATCTCCATTGTTTCCTTTTCATAGCCTATAGTATAATTTTCTTTATCAAAATATTCCAATTAGCCTCAAACCAGCACAGAATCATAGAATGGTTTAGATTGGAAGAGACCTCAAAGATCACCTAGTTCCAACCCCACACCATCAGGCCCCATGGACTTGTGCACATTCACAAGTCTTTAGGCGCTCATAAACATGGTCTTCAATTATAGTGGGCAGATCTTCCTTCTCCCAGTCCTTACTTTTGCCCTCTGGGACTTGGACATTGTGGTTGGAGCCCTTGCCATTGAAGACTGAGGCAAAGAAGTCATTGAGCATCTCAGCCTTCTCCATTTTCTTTATCACCAGTTCTCCATTTTCTGGAAGGGTCCCACTTTCTCTCTAGTCCTCCTTTTCTCAATATATTTGAAGAAATCCTTTTTGTTCCCCTTAATATCCCGAACCAGATTCAATTCTATCCATGCTTTAACTTTCCTAAGCTGATCTCCGGTTGCACAAACAATTTCTTTGTATTTGTCCCAGGTTAGCTGTCCTTACTTCTGCTCTCTCTATCTGTGTCCATGAACTCTCTATTCATCCATGCAGGTCTCCTGACATTCTTACATGCCTTCCTCGTTTTTGGGATGCATTGTTCCTGGGCCTGAGGAGGTGATCCTTGAACATTGACTCATTATTATTTTTCCATAACCAATGCCTTGTTCATTCAGATTCTGCATTGAACTTTCAGGAAGGTACTGATTTCTCTTATTAGAATTTTATAATAAACTTTACTCTACCACACTCTAGTATCTGGAGGGACTCATGTATGTGGGATGCCTGTGAGACAAGTGAAAGATGTGTGTGTGCAGCAAGCATCCAGCTGTAGCAGATGGCATGTCAAGAACTCATGGGGCAAATAAGCAGGGGCTTAGATCCAGGCAGGGCTACCAGATGGAAACTGTGAACGTGTGTGTGGATGTGAATCTGGAGAGCATGGTGTCTGTGCTGCATTAATGACCTCCTTTCTCTGCAAGCCCAGGAGCAGAAGAGGACTTGGCTGTCTGTGCCCGTGTGTGGTGCAAGACCCAGATGTGAATGCTGCTGAGGTCACTGCTTTGTCTGTGGCTGCATGTATGTATTAGTGTCCTCTGTGTCCATGTGTCTGGCACTGTGACCTACTTTGCTGCTGATTGAAACTGCATAGGAGACAGCAGCAGCTGTGACTCTTAGCCCGGGCAGAAACTCCACGTCCTAAGGACATTTTGATGGGCTCCTGCAGCTGAGTAGGACCTTGGACAGGTGGAGAAGGCAGAAGTTCTCAAATTTCCGTGAACTGTTTGCACTGGCCACTAATCAGATCCATCCATGGTGATGTCACAGTGCACCTTTCTCAAAGTTGTAGGTATTGTTCACCTGTCCCTTGATCCACAGGGTGTCCCAAGGCTCATCACGTCCTACTCTTGTTTCTATTGTCCTGTTTGGCACAAGTTCACTACACCATTTGAAGTGAAGATGAGAAAATTTGGTTTAGTCTTAGTAAGAGCTAATCAAAGTGAGACATTACTGTTATCCTGAAGTACCTAGCAGGACATTATACAGAAGTTGGAGTGAGACTCTTCTCAGATAGAATGAGAGGAAATAAACACAGGTTTGTTTTGGAAGGCCAGTAGGCCTAAAACATGTCCCAACTTTCCCATGTTTCAGCTATCAGGCAGGCAAGGAGATCAAGAAACAGTAAGTTCCTCTGTTTCTATAGGGGGGTCCAGAGAAGAAACGGGAGTGAGCTAACTGCTACACACCTAGGGTCAGCCTCAGATCCATCCATCTGGGAGGAGTCAGGAGGACCTGGGGTCAAGTTCAGATCACTCCCCCCACCCACGAGGGTTAACACTTTACACATTATAAAATCTCTTTTAAATCTAAACCTGTCTTTGACTATCTAGACAGCAATGCTTAGAGTCACAATGTAGAGAAGACACTTTTTTTTCTCTTAGATCTGTTACTGTGCAATGCAGCAATGGGATGTGATGATTTTGTATTCTAAAAAGCTGCACAAAAGTAGAAATTCATTCCTTTATCTCACTAATACCTTCTTCTACAAAGCATGAACATAAAGACTCTTGTTAAGAGTATCTTCTGTAAAGTTAACTTGTCAGGGAGGTTCACAGTTGGATGCCTAGTATATTTTTTTTTTCTTTAATCCTTTCTCTTTCCTCATCCTGAAAATAAATTTTATAATTTGTTTTGGAACATAGAATCATCTGATTCTATAGCTGCCTATAGATACCTGTATAAAATACAAAAGAGAAATCAAATGCAAAGACGGGGATATGTAACTGACATTGCATTAATAATAGTTTAAAAAGTAAATTAATCTGACATGTAATCATATAAAATACTATAAGTGATACAAAACTTCAAGCATGTATAGAAGTTATTATTTTATGTTACACTCTAGAAGAAGCGCCGAAACCTTTGAGACACGCATCTTCTTTCACACCTAAATCACAAATATAATTAAAGAATATATACAAAGCATATTCTTTACTGAAGTTTCTATTGGTCTGTGTTAGAGTTTACACCTTATATCTGCCTGGAATTTTCAAAATGCTTCAACATTTTCCACTTAAACTTTTAATACATTTAAAACTTTCCTTTTTAAAACTTATCTTTTTTTTTTTTTAGGTACACAATTTTATCTGATAATTAGCCTTTGATATATTTTTTTCTGATTTGTTGTATTGTGCTTTATTTATCTATGTCAAGTTGTTTGGTTTTTTTTTAACATAATAATCCATATTATTCTGAATATTTTGTTTTTTATTATTTTGGAAAATTTGTTTTAGGAAAATATTCTTTAAAACTTTTATGCCACATGCAGATATTTTACTCTTTTAGACACTTTTTAGTTTTTTCTTTTCATTTTCTTTTAAAATAACAACACTATTTTCCTTTGACATTTCCTATTGATCTCATATTTCACTGTAGAGAGTCTCACATGACCCTTTTTCTCTACTGAGAACTTTACTTCTGAGTAAAGGCCACACATGCAGCCCAGACAGCCAACCGAGTCCTAGGCTGCATCAAGAGAAGCGTGGCCAGCAGGGCAAGGGAGGTGATTCTGCCCCTTTACTCTGCTCTCGTCAGACCCCACCTGGAGTACTGTGTGCAGTTCTGGAACCCTCAGCACAGGAAGGACATGGAAGTGTTGGAGCGGGTCCAGAGGAGGGCCACAAAGACGATCAGAGGGCTGGAGCAGTTCTCCTATGAGGACAGGCTGAGGGAGTTCTACAGCCTGGAGAAGAGAAGGCTTCGAGGGGACCTGATAGTAGCCTTCCAGTATCTGAAGGGGGCCTACAGGAAGGCTGGGGAAGGATTATTTACAAGGTCCTGCAATGACAGGACAAGGGGCAATGGGCTTAAACTGGCAGAGGGGAGATTTAGACTGGATGTTAGGAGGAAGTTCTTTCCAGTGAGGGTGGTGAGGCACTGGAAGAGGTTGCCCAGGGAGGTTGTGGGTGCTCCCTCCCTGGAGGTGTTCAAGGCCAGATTGGATGAGGCCTTGAGTAACCTGTACTAGTGGGAGGTGTCCCTGCCTATGGCAGGGGGTTGGAACTAGATGATCCTTGAGGTCCCTTCCAACCTTACCATTCTATGATTCTATGATTCTATGATTTCTGTGGCTATTATTGCACCTTTAAAATATATAATTTTTTTTAAAAATTTTTTTTTTAACCTCAGTCCCATGCACAGCTAGAAATCTAAAGAATTCTCTTCTTGTGGTACTTTTGCAAGAAGCAGTTATCAATGACATCTAATTTATTGTTTGTGTCTTGCATGAGAATTTACTCACATTACTTGGAATAATTGAAATCTCCTTTACAGCTTCGCATCTCCATTAGACACAGATGGATAATGCCATTTCAGATGCCCTAAGGTGATGGAAGCTTTCACAAAAAGCTGAGAGGTGTGACATAGGACATGCAAGCCAATCTTTGAGCTTATACATCAGCAACTAGATAACACAGAGCACCCTAAGGAAATGGCTCTAGGCACCTTTATACTGACAACTAAGCTGTGCCCTCTGCAAGCTAAGAAAGTCTCTTAGAAAACAAACTTTGTGTTCCTGTATTAGAACATTGAGCTATACACATCTTGTATGCTCCCCAGCCGAATTCCCACTTCTAAAAAGGCACTCAAAATCTGGTCTCATTGGGAAGGCACCATATATAACACCCAGTTACTACTTTTTTAAAAGAACTTAATGCTTGAAGCAAATATGTAAATATATTAGAATTAACAGTTCTGTTAAAATCCATATGAAGTCTGTGGTATTGTCGACCTACATTTCCAGCGATTAAGAAAATAATAAAATTAACATCAATTTCAATTAATTTTACCCTGGTTTCTTACATATAACACAAGTCCAATTATTTTAGGATTCTTTGAAGTAGGAGAAAGCACATTAACCAAGGGGAAAAAATACACAGTACAGCTGTCACATGCAGAAACAGTGAAGTTGCATGGTTATATAACAAAGATCATGGCAAAAGTTCAGATATTAAAATCACTTTCATTAGATTTCTAAATTCACTTTTATCTTTAAAGATCTGATCTCATCCCTTGGGATACTTGGAGGAAAAAACAAACCAGCTGCTGTACATCAGTATTATCCTTATTTATAAACTAGCTTGTAATTACATTTTTGAAAGCTAGAAACAAATATATTTTCTTCAGGTCTTTAAAAACATCTCGAAATTGTATTCCGCAAGTAAATTCAACTCAAGAAACAAATTAAGTAAAAAAAATAGCAACAGGAATGGAAAATACGGTCTAGACAGTATTCTATGGCTCTCTCCTACCAGCATGGGTCCCTTCCATAGGCTTCAGTCCTCCCAGTGATAAAGTGGTACATCACAGAACTCCCTCAGAGTAACGAGCTTCTTCGGCATCAGTTCTCAGCTTCAACATGAGGTCTGTCTCAGGGTGCAGATGAGAGTCTTCACCACTGCTGTTCTCCAAGGGCTTGAAAGGGCTCAACCCACCATTTTGCTATGGTCCAAAGGAGAATGGGTGTTCCAGTGTGCTTCCCCTGCTCCTTTCCCATTGACTTAATGCAGGTATCTCTTGTGTCCCACTTGTCTCCCACACAAAGGAGCTCCCAACATAAAAAGAGGTTACCCAACAGGTTTTCCTCTCTTCAATATGTTATTTCAGAGACACCAATTGACTTGACCTTGGCCAGAGGCAAATATGACTTGGAACTAGGAAAGCCTGTGGAAGCCTCTTACCAAAGACTCATGTAGGTAGCTCTCTCCTCCACTACCAAACACCATCTCACCCTCAGCATCCCCTACCCCTCCCTACCCAGAAATAATTAACTGTCTCTGCCCTGTTCTTGCTATATCAGAAATCAGTTGTGCCTACTGAAAGGAAAGAGTTTCTATACTTGGATGTTTTTCCCTCTTTGAGACAGGAAGTCAGGAAGAACATCACCACTGTTGCCACTGTAGCACCACAATTGCAATTCTAGTCTCACCATTTCTGCTGCTAAAGCGGACCATATTGAGCATCTGCTCTCACTCCTAGGAGAACTACTTTTACATGAAAGCTACTGATACCTGAACACCTTGCAACTGAAGTCTGGTGTTTGGGACCACAAGCATCAACACTGGTTTAATATGTTTTAAACTTGTTGCTTAAGAGATATCTCTAAAAATCCACTTATTTTCTATTCAAGGTATACCTTGAACATCCTTTTTTTCCAGATTGAACAACTCCAGTTCCCTCAATATCTTCTCATAGACTTTGTTCTCTTGTCCTTCACTGGCTTTGTACTTCTTTGGACCCACTTCAACAGCTTGATGTCTTTCTTGTATTGAGAAATTTGTGGCCCAAAATTGAATGAAGTATTCAAAATGTGGTCTCACAGGTGCTGAGTACAAGGTGACAATCATCTCTCTAATCCTGCTGGACATGCCACTTCTGATACATGATGGGATGCTGTCAGTCTTCTTGGGCACCTGGGCACACTCTTGGGTTATATTCATCCAGCCGTCAACCAACATCCACAGGTCAGTGGCTTTCCAGCCTAAGCCAGTAGCATTGCATGGAGTTGTTGTGACCAAAGTGCAGGACCCATCATTTTGTCTTATTAAACCTCGTACAGTTGACCTCAACTTATGAATCCATCCTGTTCATGTTCATCAAGTTCTTCTTGTAGAATTCGTGGTAGGTCTAAATAGACCAGGCTGGGCTTGTACATATTCTGCCTTGCCCAGGTGTGCTTCCCTGCTCCCCCTCCCTTCTGTGCCAGGAAGGCGGAGCGGGGCAGCCATGGGAAATGGGACAAAAGCCCTGGTTTCACCTAATATGGTCAAGTTTGGCAAAGTGCCATTCTGATTGGCTAATCTGTGTCCAAAGGCCCATTAGACTTGGGCTGAATGGATATAAAGGGATAAGCAGGGAGCACAACATGTGCTCTGCTATTATATATGTTCTCTGCTATTATATGAGTGCTTTGCCGTTGCATCCAGTGGTCTGCCATTGTATCCATGCTTGCTTACTACCTCATTGATCCTGAGCTGTGTCTCTGATGCTTCCACACATTCGGCCTGCACAGCCAGCCTGGCACCGAGACTGCACACTGCAAGACATCCTACCTGCACCTGAAAGCCTCCTGCCAAGAGAGCCAGGACCAGGTCAGAGATAATCTGCCTCCTTTTTCCAGCACCCAGGAGCCTGGGGAAACTCCAAAGCCTCTAACAACTTTTGGCCTGGTAACAACCCCACCATGTGCTTTGAGTACTGTCCCATAGTATTTTTGTGAGTAAATACTTAAAGCCTCTTGTAATCATTAATTGGCTTCTACCATAAGCAGAAAAAAACTTCCCTGAGTCCATCTAGTGGCTAAGCAGGGTAATTAACCACAAGCAGTATAAATGACCGCACAAACCTTCTATTCCAGTAAAAAATGTTTGCTTATGCTGGTTACCTTTAAAGCATTCCAGTTTTGCCTGTTCCCTGTATGTATAAACTTGCAAACCGTGCTTTTCAAACATTCTATACAAGTTTTCTGGTGAGATTTGATATAAATAAACAGTTTTCATAATTATTAACAATTTCTGTCTGGACATAAAAAATAATATAGATTACTAATTTTGAATAATTTTGTAACAGTAGAGCAAATAGTAGTCATAGAGAAAAGCAATCAATAACTCTTTATAGTCAGTTTATGGGTAATCTGGAACCTTCAAATAAAGCTATGAAAAATTCAAGGACTGGTTAAACTATGCAAGTTTTGGGAGTTTCTTGTCACCAAACTGGAAAAACATGAACTTGATGGGTGGACCACTCACTGGATAAGGAATTGGCTGGATGGTCACACACAGAGAGTGGTGATCAATGGCACAATGTCCACCTAGAGACTGGTGACAAGTGGTGTCCCTCAGGGGTCAGTGCTGGGACCAGTGCTGTTTAACATCTTTGTCAGTGACATGGACAGAGGAATGGAGTGCACCCTCAGCAAGTTTGCAGATGACACCAAGCTGTGTGGCACAGTCGACTTGCTAGAGGGCAGGGATGGCATCCAGAGGGACCTGGACAGGCTGGAGAGGTGGGCCCAGGCCAACCTCAT
>VWZE01003740.1:64291-96148 GCA_013396675.1 Eubucco bourcierii
GTGGTGGAGTTGCTGTCCCTGGAGGTGTTCAAGGCGGGTTTGGACGTGGTACTTGGTGCCATGGTCTAGTCTTGAGGTTTGTGGTGATGGGTTGGACTTGATGATCTTTGAGGTCTCTTCCAACCCTGGTGATACTGTGATACTGTGATACTGTGCTCCTTGTTGGAATCTTAAAGATTAGTACTTCTTTTCATCTTATGCTTATAATGTATTGGAGTCCAAAGCTCGTTAATTCAGTACATTTCATTTATGAATATACAGTAGTTTAGATGGCCTAGTATAGTGCACTTTACAAAATCTGATCTCTTAACATTTATTTTTAGACTGAACGAATTACACATAATTTCAGATTTTTTTTTTCCCTGCTACTGCAATTCACAGGATGTACAGAAGCAAATTTGAATAACACTGTATTGAAAATTACATATATTATGAAAATTGCATTTTCAGTATCATATATTCATGAACAAAATACCATATATTGGAAATACTGGAAAACAAACAGGCTGTTTTAGGTTTTGGCTGATGGGTTCTTTAGACATTACTTGTCT
Organism: Eubucco bourcierii; assembly: GCA_013396675.1. Lineage (NCBI taxonomy): Eukaryota > Metazoa > Chordata > Aves > Piciformes > Ramphastidae > Eubucco > Eubucco bourcierii. The sequence goes on from VWZE01003740.1 coordinate 64,843, forward strand.
TTTGGTTATTCACCTCTACAAATGGATATGCTAACTAATCTGGTACAGCCTTAACAAGTTTTGGCACAAAGAGAGTCATCTTAGAATTAGTAGCGCATGACTGTCATGACATTATTTTATTTTGTTGTACCTTTTAGTTCAAGAAATAAAGACTTTACACTGAATTTTTCATTTAATGCTTTATTAATATCCTAGCAAAATGAAACAAATGAAAAATAAAATTGTAATTAAAAACCACGACAATGCTGACATTTTCGGGAAACAGGTCCTGTACAAGAACAAATTTCAGTCTGTCAATGATTACATTGATATAAATATTTTCTTAGACAATCGAAGTAGACAACATCATTAAAATTCAATTTCTTCTTCAGTTTCTTATTATACATTTCAAGATTAACATTCTTAGAGTGTTAGTTGAAATCCCTCATTGATATGCCTAGGCACTCTGACCTTGTGATGTTAATCTGAACACAAACATCTATCTGTGCCTTGTCACTGTGTTAGCTTGTGTCTTATGATCAAATTCCTTAAATGGGCTGGTATCCATCACTTTGCTGTCATTGGCCTGAGTTGATTTACAGATGACAATTAGAAGCAATAGTTATTTTGAACGGTTTAAAGTTTCATAAAATGTCCAAGAAATTTCATAGTACTCATGTACTCTGGTAGCTACAACTGTTTAATATTTCTAGGTACAATTTCTCGTACTGTGGAATAATACTCATGTTCACTTCTTTCCTCTTTTTCTATTGTTTAAGGCTTTTATTGACTGTTCAGATGTCCTGTGGTAGCTATATACGTGAAAGAGAAAAGAATCTAAGGCAAAATGCAAAGATTGCTCGAGAAAGCTGCAAGTACATTTGATTCATATTGTTACACTATGGGTACTGTAAATTTTTTAGCAGTTTTGTAACATTGTGCAGCAAAGCAGAAGGATGAAATCCTTTTAAGTTATCACAAAGACAGTAAATGATCTCACAACAGAATAGAAGCAAAACTATATCTGAAGATGAAGGACCAGTGAAATTACTTTTATAAATGTATGATTAATTAGACAAGATCTAGGGATCTTGGGAAGATCTAGATCAAGGGAATTCGTATTCATAGAACCAGAAAATGGTAAGGTTGGAAGGGACCTCAAAGATCATCTAGTTCCAAACCCTTGCCATAGGCAGGGACACCTCCCACTAGTACAGGTCAATCAAGGCCTCAAAAAACCTGGCCTTGAACACCTCCAAGGAGGGAGCAGTCACAACCTCCCTGGGCAACCTGTGCCAGTGTCTCACCACCCTCACTGTAAAGAACTTCCTCCTAACATCCAGTCTAAATCTTCCCTCTACCAGTTTAAACCCATTGCCCCTTGTCTTGTCATTACAAGACCTTGTAAATGGTCCCTCCATAGCCTTCCTGTAGGCCCCCTTCAGATATTGGAAGGCTACTCTAAGGTCTCCTGGAAGCCTTCTCTTCTGCAGGCTGAAGAGCCCAAACTCTCTCAGGCTGTAAATATATCCCTATTTATCTTTGTCTAAGGAATAAAAGAAAGGAAAAGGCATTTTCTTGGAAGTGCATTGTTAAAGTAGTCATTTCCATTAGATAAATAGTTCAAGAGAAAGATAGCTAACAGTTTTGCTTTTTTGATTTAAAGTATATGGTTTGTTCATCATGTATGATTAATCTTTTTTTATAGCTAATTTCAATGTTTGAAATTCAAGTCTATGAAGGGAAAAGAATGAAGTTCCTATACATTATGTAATATTATGCAATAAAGGAAATAAGCAGCATTGTTTTTTGCAGATATGTAAGGCTGTTTTTTTGTGTTTTTTTTTAAATTCAGATTTCAAATATAAGTTTTTTTGTTGTTGATGAAGATGATCTTTATTTTTTATCCTGGGGATTTACAAATTGTTTCTGATGGAATTAAAATTTGAGAACTTTTTTTGTTAATTTCTACACAGCATAAGTGCTATTTTCTGCATAGGGTGCTAGGATAGCAGGATCATTCAGATTGGAACTGATCTCAGGGTGTCTATTTTGTTTGAATAGAGTTATTAAATGTGCACTTTGCACTAATCACTCATACTCAACTGAGGAGCAAGAAGTGATTTTCTTTACAGTGATATTATTGTCACTAAATTTGTAGGTATATTTTGATTTTGTTATTATAATTACAATGGTTTATATGTTGAAATAGGAAGATTCAACAGAGAACTTTTGAGAGCTTCTAATGCTTTTTAAAGAATAATTTATATAAATTAAGGGAAGGTCATGTATATTCATTTCAATGTTTTGTGGCTTGTTTACTTTTCCGTAGAGTCAAGCTGACATATGCAAATGTCTGTCTTACATTCTGTTGCAGGTTTCCCAAAGGCCTACTATTTCTAAAGATTAGCAAGTTTAATGTTTTTCCTCATAAGATAACGAAAAACAACTTTTTTCTAAACTCCCATTGTTTTGAAGAATAAACAACCTCAAAACCTAAAGTAGAAGAAACTTTTAATTCAGGTATATAACAGTAACTCTGTAATTCTTTTCTTTCTCATATTCTTACAGACTTTTCACCTCGTAGTTAATCTTTTCTGTTTTTAACAATTCTATCCTGAGAAGTACTTTTCTCTCAGTAGTTAAGCAGTGTATATTATGAGAAACTTAAAAATTAATCTGGTTTTCTCTATACATTTTACTCCTAGATTTAGGATTAGAAGAGGTGAATCACCTGATCCCCAACTTTCTGCTCAAAGTGTGTCTGCTGAGAAAAAGGTTTTCAGTGGCTTACCTACTTAAGTACTGAAATTCTCCAAAGTTGAAGAGTCCATAGTGTATCTGGGGAATCTGTTTCAGCATTTGACCACTCTCAGTGTAATTTTTTTCCTCCTTATATTGAATCAGAATTTCTATTGTTCCAAGCTGTTCCTGTTACATTTTGTCCTGTTTCTTTGTACAAAATAGAGATGTGCTGGTTTGAGGCTAATTAGGATATTCTAATGAGAGAAATGAGATCATTGGTTGTGAAAAGAAAATAATGATGATGTCTATATAACTCATTGCTTTGCTAAATGGGATTAAAAGTCAAAACATAAACAATGGGGTGCTCTTCTCTTCTGGGATGTTGCCCTGTTCACTTCTCTCTGTTTGGACTCTGGGTCCCTTAATGCAATCAGCTTTTCTTCTAACCCCCACCTGCTCTGATACATCATCTCTGATTTCATCAACTAATCACATAAACTGTTTGTTTATGTGTGGGTTTCTGAGATAGAAAATGTTGGAAACAAAAAGAGGGGGTGGGGGTTAGCCCTGAGCAATTTGCTTTTGTCTGGGAGTTCTGTGTTATTTCTGACTTGTATATATTGTATATATATGCTTGTAAGTTCTGCAGTGCTGTAAATATAACTTCATCTTATTTCCAAAACTGTCTGAGTTAGTCTGGGTAATTTCAAGCAGTAGTGGGGAGGAGGAGGTTCCAACCTATTACAAGGAAGTATCTGGTTCCATAAGCATTATATTATCCCTCAACAGCAGTACAATCCTTCTTTATCCTCAAGAAGAAATACAGTGGTTTTTTTAGTTTTTCATCATGTGTTCTGTGTTACAGTTTGTCTTGGTCCAGAAGTTAGGAAACATTAACCTGTGTGAAATTAAGGCAAAAAGAAGGGCAAATATCAAAGCAAGGCTATTTATTAAAGAACAAAGTAAGCAAAACAGAAGAAGGGAGAAAAGGGAGAGAGAGGAGGGGTGAAAATGGAGAAAGAGAGGAAAGAGAAATGTTGTTACCACTTCGAGGCACTTTTCTGTCTTAGGCTGGAGGAAGTGAGGGAGAAAGAGATGTCCTAGGGTCCACATGCTTTTCAGCTTGTGCTGTCTTCATCGGGAGGAGAGGTCTGAGTGAGTTCAGTGTGATGTTTCTTCTTTCTTCTCTGGGCAGTCTCCAGCAGGTAGTGTTTTCATGGCGGTTTTGTCCAAAAGCAGGCAAAACTTGGGACTTTCATGCAGTTCATTTATTGAACCTACCCTGGCCCTTCACCTTAGCCACATTATAATGCTTATGTCACTTTCAAGTGTTACTGCCAAGGGTCTTTTCTGGGTGCTTGCAGGGGTTGGTGCCAGAGAGGCCTCCATCCTGCTTTGCCACCCACTTGTTCATCACATACCCCTGAGCCAAGATGTACTTATCTTTGTTGTACATTCCAGGGGCCCTTTCCACCATTCCCTCTCCAGGCAGCTGCTGTCTTGGGGAAGCAGAGATGACATGTCTTATCTTTGTTGAGACACTGCTCAGTTCTTGATATAATCACCACCACCAGGTGATTTACATTCAGGAGAAAATCCCTACACAGCTTTGTTGTTTTGTTGTTTTTTTTTTTTTTTTCCAACAAAAGAACACAGCACTGGACATGATGCTGTAAATTTGATCTCACAATTGCCCTATACCAGAGGAAAATCATCTTCCTTGACCCCTTCAGAAAAATACTAGACTAGAAACTACATTTTACCTCTGTAGAGCTTGAAAACTGAGTTGTATGGTTATATTAAATAGGTCAAGTGCAGATTGTTTATAGGAGAAACACACACACACGTTGAGATTATAAATTCTGTTAATTACTATTTTTACTAAAAGTTATTGTAATATTTCTTTGGAAATGAGAGCTATAGTATTTGAAGGAGTATTTAAAGTGAGTCTACAGGATAGTTGGAAAAGAACTTCTTACAAAGGTATGCAGTGACAGGATGACCCATAATGTCTTCAAACTGGAAGAAGCTAGATTTGAATTAGACATTAGAAAGAAATTTTCCACCATGAGAGTGGTGAGGGACTGGAACATGTTGTCCAGAGAAGCTGTGGAGACTTCCACCCTGGAAGTTTTGAAAACTAGGTTGGATGGGACCTTGAACAATCTGATCTAGCAGGAGGTGTCTTGTCCATGGCAGGAGAGTTGGATCTAAATGATCCTAAGGTCCTTTCCAATACAAACCACTGCATGAGTCTGTGTATTTTTTTTTCCAATTGATTAGATCATGGAACAAAGGAATATAAATACATAATATAATGACTAGTGCATCACTGAATAATTTTCTTAGTTTCTGCAATATAAATTACAACTCTGATCTGACTTCTAAGTAGTATATTTCTTTTAAATGTTAGAATCACTTAAGCAAATTTCTTTACTAAGAAAACTGAAAACAAAAAACAAATAGAGTGTAAAAAAGATCATTCTGAATCTTATAGTACTTTCAGCTGAGCTGTGAGAACACTGAATTGTACTTGATCATTGAGGTATGGGATGAAAATGACTGAGGACCTAATTTATAAGTTTTTGAAATATCACTTTTCACCTCTGCATTCATCTTAAGGATGACAAGTTTGCCTGTGAACAATGTCACTGACACATTTGAATAGGTAAAATAGGATAAAGATCGCTATTAAGGTAGTATTTCTCATAAAACATACCAGTATGCTCCAAGCTGATGTCAAATGTCTAAGGCAATTGTAAACTCTCTCAGTGGGGTATCACTATGGCAAATCACAGTGTTATGCTTTGACTGTGTGTAATTTTTTGTTCCACTATGGAATTATTTACATTCTCTATAAAACTTTCATCAAAAGCTACACAGAGCTTGCAGGTTATTTTTATTATCCATTTGTGTATTTTCTAGATTACAAGCTGGCAGTAAAATTAACAAGCTCCCTCTTACTCCACTTCCATCACTCTCCCTTTCTTCACGGAGTGATATTGAGTAAAGCAAACAAGTTTCACCCTTAACAAAGGGACACTCAGCTCTGGGCAAATAAATGAAGCACACATTTCTTCCAACTGTCAGCAGTAATGAGACAGGGAGGGGAAGGAGGTGGGGGCAGTCTCTCAGGTTTACTTGCTGTACTAAGTGAAGCTGAGATAATATTTTTCTTTCATAGATACAGATTAATGGAATGCAAGGGAAGTAGATTAATAAGATCTTTATATTATTAACATAGTAGGAACTATGCAGAGGTAACTTTATCAGTGTGGTTTATTGTTTCTTCCTTATTTCAGGATCACAGAATTACAGAAACAGTCAGGTTGGAAAAGACACTCAGGATCGCTAAGTCCAACTGATAATCCTCCTCTATGAGGTTCACCCTTAAACCATACCCCCAAGCATTACAGCCCCAGTTTGATTTCTCAACAGGAAATGTGGAGCAATGGAGCTGTCAAGACATTGCTAGGATCTTACCGCAATAGGGTGGAAACAGTAAGGTAGGTTTTGAGGCATTTGTGGTAAAACTGCATCCTAGACAAAAGCTGTTCTAACAACAGATTACTACATTTTCCCTGTTTGGAGGGATTTCCATAGCCTTACATAAATTGAAATCACCTCATAAGACTATATCTCAACTAGCCTAAAAGGAATTAAATATTTATGGCCCAGGCAAATGTGCTATTCATTTTAATGCTGTGCAGACTGGAAGAAACCTACCTCCTTTTCTGCACAATGTAGCAAGAAACACAGTTTTCTTGCAGCAAGAGGAGAGATCATGAAAATAAGGAATAATTCTGTAGCAAAGACATTAGTGCACTGAGTTGCAAGGTATGGGTTTGCCTTCCAGTCCCAATAACATAATTTTTATAATTTGCATTTAAATAGTCAGGAGGAACACATCAAAGTGTCCTAGTTAATTGTCCTAACCACTGCATCACACGATTTTCCAAAAGAGACACAGAGGGAATATTTCTCTGTTGTTTTTCTCCCCATATATTCTCCTTATACAATGATCAGAGATCGTATCACCTATGTGATTTACCTTAAGAACCACATGTCTAGGTTTTATACTCTGTGTTGGACTGAGAGGTGTATTACATTTCTCATTGGTTTGTCTAAGGGAGATACACTTTTCAATTGAAGACAGGATAAAACATTTACACACTGATCTACTTCAGTATGAAATTATCAGTTGTCAATTGGGTACATGACTCCTTGCCCATCTCACCAAGCTTTCTTCCATAGTAAGGCTTTTTTAGTCAATCACATGTAACAACTGATTATCTGGAAGGTTAACTTTTGAGGCTCTTATCTGATCAGAACTGAAAATTAGATATAGATGCACCCAAAACTCAGCTTCTCTGCACTTCAAAGTGCTAAAAATGAATCTCTTATCCATGAAATAAATGGACATCTGGAAAGAAATGTGTGCGTTTGTCACGCATTTGTCAGTGTAATCTAAAGATGTTATAATCTAGTTTGCACACATTCATTTTACAGCATGACATTAGAGGACCACAAGTGTCAGTGAAAAATCTACCTAGTGTTCAATTTTTTGCTTCATAAATTCAGTATAGATGACCTGATTACATTTTATCTTTTAGCTTCAGCAAATTCTTTTTCTCTATGTTAATCACATTTTAAGAGTTGAAGAGGCTAGATGGTTTTTATTTCTCAAAATCTCTTTGCTTAGACATAAAAGGAATAGGTGCATAACCGATACCTATTGTTTATGAAACTATCAACTTCCTATCACTACTTAAATCTCTACTTTGTGTATGTTTTATAAAATGTTACACTACCAGAGAGTCATTTTCTCCTAGTTGTTTCTATGTTGCTACTTATTTGAAAACACACTCCTAAACAGTTTTGTTAGCCCTCACAGAGCTTTGCAGATGCATTTACCACAACTGTGAGCATATAAAGCAGAGTCATTACCTAAGCAAATGGAACATCACAGGATTTATACAATATTTTTTCTATACACACAAAATAACTGCGCATGTAATTTACATACAGAAAATTCTTAACTTGTTCACAATCCTACCCTACTGATTTTATTGAGAGAAATAAACAAAAAAATAATTTCTCAGAAGTTGTTTTTGTTCCCTCTAAGACAGATTTTGTGCAATGTCTTTTGAGAAACTGGTGTGCAAAGTTGGAGAGAAAGCTCAACTGGAGTAATTTAGCTACAGTAATTACTTCCAGATTATTGTTATTGTAGCTCTTACTACACACCATGAAGCAGAAAATAAGAGTCTGTGGTTCATAGAAAACTTAAAAGATATTCTAAGATTCCACATAGTGAGGTGTGTGTGTGCCACCTCATTGACAACATTAGGAAACAAATAATAGCAATCATCTAAGCATGATTTAGGAAATAATGGTAACTTTAAAGGGTTATTTTTATGCATAAATGAACATTAGGCATACCTGCAATGAGTGCTTTGTCTATATTCTAGTTAAGGTTCCTTATAGGTTCACAACGCCTATGTACTTTCAGATGAAGGCATCTGCCTAAGGACTGGAATAATTTTTGTACCTTACACAATTCATATTTCAATGATAATCTTCAGAGTACAAGTTTGGTGCAGTAAGAATGGGAGTTAAATGCATCAAGTGAAACAAGAAGCATAAAAAGAACAGTCTTAATTCAATTTGTCCAAGTTTGCAGCTAAAACCCAAATCAAATCAATGTGAAAGTGCTAAAATATTTTAACACACTCACTGTTTTCCTCCCATCAACAGTAATTTCCCTTCATTCTCCAGTTGTCCTTTCATTTTCCTGTTCCACTCACACATTAGGAGAATTTGACAGTAAAGTACTATATACTACTCAAAATAGTGATGAGAAAATAATTTAAAATAAATTTGTCATATTATACTTTTATATTTTTGATTGATAATTTTAAAATATCTGCATATTTATAGCCACAAAATTGTAAAGGTTTTATTTAATTTAGTGTTAAGTGAAAACTAATGCAAATCAAGAGCATATGCAATGTAGCAGCAGCTGCTGTTTACTACTCATTCTTCTGATATTCTTCTACAGTGCTAATTGTAGAACTTTTAAAAAACGTTATTATTAATTTTTTTATAAAGAAATATATTTTTATATATTCACAATATCTCATCAGATAAACCAATTTTAGTAGATCAATTATCTAATTATCTTAATCATGTAGATAAACAAATTCTGTACAATTTATATAAAATATGTACACATATAGATAAATTACAATTATTACACATTAAATCTCAAACCAAATAGAACACTGTGAAGATCACCCTTTCCAGATGTATACATCCAGAAAATGGATAACAAGGACATCACACTACATTTCTCTGCTGTGTCTCACACTATAAATTTAGATACCGTTTTCTTCAGAGAAGTCAAAATACCACCTTTTTTGTCAAGATGAATTGACAATAACACCATTTTTAAGATAATCAGACCTATACAGCATTAGCCTTACTCTCTCTGAACAGATGAACCATGTGAAATGCATGGTAATTGCTTTCTTGCCACCATTTCCTACTTTCTAACCTGGATTCCCAAATGGATTGCCTTTGAAATAATGTCTTTAAATAATGGCTACATGACTGAAAGATGCATATGTAAAATGTATAATGGGAGAGGTATCCTGAACAGCGATACTGTTTAGGAGAATAGGTACAATAAATACTCAAATGTATGTCTTTCAACTGACATGATATTGGTGTTGGTAGTAAACTGATGCAAAATTAAAAATATGGATTTAGAGTAACCAGTCAGTGACCTATTTTAAGTAAATTTTGAATTAATAAAGCATAAAACCCAGGTATTTTTTAAAACAATGTCTATGAGAAGCTTCCCCTATACCAGAGGAGAAATTGGATCTGAGGTTGACCAAGGCTGACCAAGGCTGAGCCAATCACCAACTGTAGTAGCATCTCTGTGACAGCAAATTTAAGTAGGGGGGAAGAACTCCTGTATAACAGCAGCAAGAGGGAGAAGAAGGAAAACCTGAGCCTGAGAGGAAGAGTAAGATGGAATAAAATTATTCTGAGTTAATTTCTCATTACCCCATTCTTTGTAATATATTAAATTTACTCAAAAATGAGTCTATTTTATCCATAACAATGATTACTGAATGATCTCTCCTTCTACATGTCCTTATCTCAGCCCATCAGCCTTGTTATATTTCTCTCCCCTTTTCAGCTGAGGTGTGGGAGTGATAGTGACTCTAAAAGGAGCCTGGTATCCATTCAGGGTTAACCCATTAGAGTGAAATGTTTTCTTATTCAGTTTAAGTCATGTCTGGGCAAAATTGTACATTGAGTTGAAAAAAGAAGCAAAATCTTAAGCATACAATTGTCACACTCTTGATATTTTCCTAGATCTGTTCCAGGAACAGCTGGTGACTATGTTGTTACAGATTTCAAGTAAGATTCTATTGAGAGTCTTCCAAACACATTAAACCAAGAGAGAAGCAGGGAGAGGAAACATCACTGAAAAGCACTGACTTTTCATCATTCTTTTTTTTCTGAGCTTCACAAGCAGCAAGTTTTGTTTCAGACATCTGTGTGGCTTAGTGTTGTGTCAGTCATGAAAACCAGAGGCAGATCCAGGGAACTACATCTACAAAGTTATGCAGGTTTCTAATGATACTTTTGCTTTCTAAAGTTTAAATGAAAACATTGTATCTTCAGCTACATAAACATGGAGATATTTAAAGACTTTAAGTACCAAAAGACTAATATTTTCAGTTTGAAAAGCTATTCAAAGAATTGCAATGACCAAATTCAACCAGCTAAGGCCATCATCTGTCCCTCTTCACTACTAATGGAGGAAGGCTCCCCAGACTTCCTGGCTCACCACAGCTAGACTAGACCCTTCACCAGAGAAGGAACGGGCACAGGCTATGCCTTATAAAGTAAAAGACTGGGAATGGATTCAACAGTAAAGAATAGAAATATAGTGGATGACAATAATAATAATAGGTGTTAGAACTGTTTGTTTCTCATTTGCAAACATACATATCTCCACTGGCTGTCTGTAAAAGTACAATTAATTCTTGTACAAATAATTCTTAAACATTTATGTATTTAATTTCTAGATGCTTATACATGAGCATTTGAAGATTTTCAGAAAACATTTTGAAAGCATTAGAGTTGTCACTGAGGAATTTCTTTTTTTTCCCTCTGTTGTTATGATTAAGGGCTTAAACACATGAGCAATACTTATGAGTTACTTTGAATATACTCGTACAATAGTAACACTACATTACTGTCTTAGTACATGACAAATACTGGTAGCCTGTGTAAATGCATATATGTGAACAGTTTTGCAGTTTAGCTGACATATGGCAAGATGTGAAAAATGCAAGGTGAACAGAGGTTTACATTGTACCATTTAGACAAATAAAAACAGATTATATTGTTAGGAAGACTTGCCATACAATATCAACATTTTTCTTTCTATCTTTCTATCTATCTATTGTAGAACTTATCAAATAATATGTCAATATATGGCATACGAATTCCACCAATTTTTTTTTACCAGTTGTAAAATAGATGTGGCCTCTGAAAAACTGAGTTAATCCTAAATAAATAAATAAATAAATAACAGCATCATAAAGTCGTTATTTAGCCTATGTAGTAATATTTAAAGCAAAGTTTTAGTTGTACGCTTTGTATTCTAAATGTTCCTCACCTACCAGAGAACTTAAACAGAAAGTTGAGCTCTCTAGTACGGTTCTAAGACATCCAGACTTCAGCTTAATGTCGTCTTCTTAGTGTCTATTTCTAAACTCAACACTCCCACCTGGCTTTTTTTGCTTTGTTAAAATGAGAGGCTATGTGTTTATTTTAATATGAATTTTAGCTTGGGGTTATGAAATTGATCCCGATTATGTGGAAGCTTTTCCTCTACAGTAATCTATAAATTATCCATGTGAATAGAGAGGAAAAGACATTGGATTATTTTGGACACGATTTAAGTATTACTGAGTTTTCAATCTAACTTTCCTGATTTATTCAAAGTCCAGTTTATACATGCATATTTTTCTCAGCAGCTATAAAACTTGCCAATGCAGTTGCAGCTGGTTCAGAGAAAAATGTATTAAATATTTTTGTTATTTCATCAGGTTCTAAAAGTGGAAATTTAAATATTTATTTTCACTCTTACTGTATAGAAAACATAATTATATAATAAATGATCCTTGCTTTATCAGTACTGTATGAATTACTCATAGTCACACATAGGTCAATGCCAAAACAGTGCTGACTTGGAAAGAATACTACTGTGCCACAGCTAAGCTTGCAATCACCTGAACAATTCCTTGGGCAAGTCAAGAAAAGCAAACCAAAGCAGATCTTTTCTAAATTGCTCTGCAAAATTATGTGCCAATTTAAATGAGTGAAGATAACATTATCTGTTTTGCAGTTGTCCTATTCACTATGCTTAAGTGATGGAATATGTAATATACTGAGATGTTATTGAAACACATAGAGAGTAGGAATTATATTAACAGATTTAGGTTTACCTTATAAAAACTGTAAGTGATGTGAGGCCTAAAATTCTAATAATTTCAAAACAGGTATTTTAGAAATTTTCAGATGTACTCCTACTATAATTGCTTCCTTCTAAATATCTTTCTCCATAAAATAACCAAGCAGTCTTCTCTATTGAAAATAGCTAGTCATACCATTATTGAGTTAATTAGATGTTTGTAAACAGCAGTTCTTTAGGGGAAAGCATGTTAATTTTTGAATCATACTTATTTACTTCTCTTCTATTTATGTACTTGACACATGGTAACAAATACTCCATTCTGCATTATCTTGCCAGCTCAGCTTGCAGGAGAGCATTTTGATAAGGTAAAGTAACAATGGAATCGAGCTTAAATTAAGATTTTTAGTATAATGAAATTCAAAATTCACAGCTTTCTTAAATACAAATGCTTTTAAAGATCTTTCTTCCAGTACTATAGGTAATATTAAACTTGAAGATCAGAAGGTTTCTTAACATGTTGCTAAGAAATAAAAATGTAAACCATGATTGTTCTATGAATCGCATATAATCTTCCCTTCAAGAGCATATGCTCCCATAGCAGTGGAATGTCTGATGCAGACTCACACATGATGCTGTGTATATAGTATCCAGCAATTAATTTTTAATATGAGGGAGTTGTTTGTCACTGTTTATATCTTATATAGCTAATGTTCCATATCATTCTTTATCTATCTATCTATATATCTGTCTATCTAACTATTTATTTGTTTATTTATGAATTTGAAGACACAAATTTTATATTTTGCATTGGGATGAATTATTTGTAACCATTTGGGCTATTCCCTTCAGTCCTAGAACAATGAAAACAGACAGAGGTCCTCTGCAGAGATCTTTAGGGACAAAACCTTCACACCTAAAGCATATTTATGAATGTGTTTACAAATTAATATTTACATGTATGTATAAAACTAAGAGAATCATCCACAAATCCATAGTTTTCTCTTTCAGTGCATGGATTTGAGGCACAAAGACCTGGATTTACTCTATCATCATTTCAAGCCAAACTAAATCATGCTTATCCTTATGCAATGACCAACTACACACTTAATCCACTAAAGTCTTAATTGACAAGCAAGCTCAAATTCAATGCACTCCGTGAGTGCTAAATTTAACATAAAGCAACACAAGCAAAAGTAGTGTGAATATTCTAAAACACATCTTGAAAACACTGACAGAAGAAACAAATATATTGATACAGTGAAATATATACCCAGTGCAAGAACATAAACCAAATTTTAACCATCTTTGCCTTGCTACTGATTTACATTCAGAGAATTGCTGTAGAACTTATCATTGACACAGCGTAGCTCCTTTTTTTACCATTCTTACATTGATGAGCAGCAGTCTTCTACCTCTAGATGGAGATGGGAAGATTCACAAAGGCAGTACAGTTTTTATATATAGATAATAATACATATCTTCTCTTTGATGCATCACACTCTTAAGTTGCACTCATAAGTTACACTTCTTACACCTTGTTTAGCAATTGAAGATTTCACACAAAAGGGAGAACCTCCCTTGATCTGCTGAATACACTGTTCTTAATACACCCCAGGATCACATTGGCCTTCTTGGCCACAAGGGTACATCGCTGTCCCATGGACAACTTGTTATCTACCAGCACTCCCAGGTGCCTCTCCACAGGGCTGTTCTCCAGCAGATCACTTCCCAAGCTGTACTGGTACAGTTTATTATTCCTCCGCAGGTGCAGGACTCTGCATTTGTTCTTGTTGAACTTCATTTGTTTCCTGTGTGCCCAGTTCTCCAGTTTGTCCAAGTCTTGCTGGATCATTAGACATATTTCCTTATCTCTTTCTGCATTTTCATGTGATGAAGACTTTTTTTTTTTTAGTGTTATCTATCTCTCTATCTATCCATCTATTTTTTTTTCTTTTTTAAATGAAAATTATTGAGACTGTAATAGACTTCTGAGATCATCAAGTTTGGCCTATGACCTAACACCACCATGTCAACTAGACCATGTCATCAAGTGCCAGATCCAATCTTTACTTAAATACCTCCAGGGACAGCAAATTGACCACTTCCCTGGGCAGTCTGTTCCAGTGTCTAATTACCCTTTGCATGAGGAAGTGCTTCCTAACATCCAACCTAAATCTCCCCTGTTGCAGCTTGGGGCCATGCCCTCCTGTCTTGTCACTAGTTGCCTGGGAGAACAGCCCAACCCCCTGCTTACTACAGTTTCCCTTCAAGAAGTTTTAGAGTGTGATAAGGTCCCCTCTGAGTCTCCATCAGACTAAACAGCCTCAGCTCCCTGCGTCTCTCCTCATAAGACTTTCAATCCAGTCCCTTCACCAGTCTGGTTGCTCTCCTCTGGACCCACTCCAGCATCTCTAAATCTTTCTTGAAACGAGGAGCCCAAAACTGCTCACAGTACTCAAGGTGAGATCTCACCAGCACAGGGACTGCTGCTGGAGGACAGACTGGGCACTGATCATAGAATCATAGAATCATAGAATCATAAGGTTGGAAGGGACCTCAAGGATCATCTAGTTCCAACCCCCTGCCATAGGCAGGGACACCTCCCACTAGTACAGGTTACTCAAGGCCTCATCCAATCTGGCCTTGAACACATCCAGGGAGGGAGCATCCACAACCTCCCTGGGCAACCTGTTCCAGTGCCTCACCACCCTTACTGTAAAGAACTTCCTTCTAACATCCAGTCTAAATCTCCCCTCTGCCAGTTTAAGCCCATTGCCCCTTGTCCTGTCATTGCAGGACCTTGTAAATAATCCTTCCCCAGCCTTCCTGTGGGCCCCCTTCAGATACTGGAAGGCTACTATCAGGTCCCCTCGAAGCCTTCTCTTCTCCAGGCTGAAGAGCCCCAACTCCCTCAGCCTGTCCTCATAGGAGAGCTGCTCCAGCCCTCTGATCATCTTTGTGGCCCTCCTCTGGACCCGCTCCAACACTTCCATGTCCTTCCTGTGCTGAGGGTTCCAGAACTGCACACAGTAAATCTTTCAAAAATTTTCATTTCAATCATTTATTTCTCTTGTGGTTTATTTCTGGTTTTGTTACTTCCCTTTTCATTATTTTTGTTATCATCAAGGCTGAGAGGCCTGACACTATTTAGTCTGGAAAAGAGAAAACTGGGAAAGGATATTGTTAATGTTTATAAATCTCTGAAGGGTGGGTGTCAAGGAGGTGACAGTCTCTTTTCAATGGTGTCTTGTGATAGCACAAGGAGCAATGGATACAAACTAGAACACAGGAAAGTCCACTTCAACATGAGGAAAACACTTTTTTAATTTAAGGGTGACAAAGCACTGGAACAAGATTCCCAGAGAGATGGTGAAGTGTCCTTCTCTAGAGAGTTTCAAGACCTGTCTGGATGCTTTTCTGTATGACCTGTCCTAGGTGATCCTGCTTTAACAGAGGAGTTGGACCCAATGATATTCAGAGGTCACTTCCAACTCCTACTATTCTATGACTCTGTGATTCTATAATGATTAGGATTTTATTTTATTTTAAACTATTATTATCTCAACTCATGAGATTTCCCACTTTTATCCTTCCAGTTCTCTCCTCCACCCCACCAAGAGAAGGACTATGTGAGCAGTTGTGTGGTGTGTTTAGTTGACAGTTGATGTTAAACCATGATGGTGTAATGGTTTGGGAGTTACCTGCCCCCTCATACTATGAAAAAGCACCCAGACTAGACTCAGCCAGCTGGAAGTTAAGGAATGAAGCTATATTAACAGCTTAGCACAATATACAAACAGACATATACACAATAGACAGGAATATTCACAGAATATACAAATTAAAGGCAATACAGAAACACAACACCCCTCCCAGAAATCAGAGTCCCCAGGAGGGACTCCCAACCACCCTTCTACCTTCTTTCCACCCCTCTACCTTATCCCAGGGTGTGCCTTATGTGCAAGGTGAGTTTGGAGGATCAGCAAGGGGAGATTAGAAGTAGAGTGATTAGTTAGGTTAGCAGAAAGGCCAGAGGACTCACCAGCTCCCCGAGAGAATGAGAGACTCTCTACTTTATCTATATTTATGTTCTTGTTTTTATAAATAATATAAAATAATACAAATAATATAAATTGCATAAAATTTAAAGTAATATAAAGGAAGTGTTTATGTGCACACACACACACAATTTAAATAAAATATTAATATAAATGTTATGGATTTCATCTCCAACTAACAAGGGCAAAAATGGGATAGAAAAAAAATGCATTGTAGATGTAATGTCTAGCTTCTATCCCTGCAAATAATCTTCTGTGTTCATGATACAAACTAAATGCTGATTCACTGCTAAGCTTCACCAGCAAGTGTGTTAAGATTCAAACAGATGTTCTTGTTTTTCAGGACCATTGGTGCCAATACCCAGTGTACATTGCCCAGAGGAATATGGGAACTAATAGCATACATCTGTAGCATTTACTTGCAGAGAAATTGTCCATCTATGGTAGACATCCACTTCAGAGAACACGGACTTTTATTCAAATCTTTTTTTCCCACAGTGCTCTTCACAGATATCCCAAATACCTATGAGTCACTCAGTAATATAAATAGGACAAAATAAGTAATGGAGTGATTTGCACTGTGATTTCTCAGTGACACAAACCAAATCTTTAAAAAAGATTCTAAGCATACAATTTTAATTACCAACTTTTACAGCTTAAAAATACTGAATTGCAAACAAATCGTGGATCATTGACTTCCCTGAACCATCAGAATCAAGGAATAAAAGCCCATTTATTGCTTTTGACCCAAACATTGAAGTATTTCAAAAAAGGTAGTTATTCCAGAAATAAACATCCCTATTTTTATATGAGCCAACTACCCATTCTAGGAAACAAAAAATAATGAAGAAAACAACTAATTTGATTTTCAACAGTAGATAGATGAAGATGGATGTAACAGGTCAGCTATTTACTTGCAAAGTTCAGAAAAATACACAAGTTCACAAAAAAATACACAAAGTTCACCAAAAAAATACATAAAGTTCACAAAAATACACAAAGATGGCTGCCCCAGTTTGAGATGAACTATAGGGTTAAAAAAAAAAAAAATCCTCTATGGACTAGAAGATTGTTATTCAATGCCATAATTCTGCTCTCTCTTCATAAACTCACAATGAGATCCGCTCACTCTCACAGTATCACAGTATCACAGTATCTCAAGGGTTGGAAGAGACATCAGAGATCATCAAGTCCAACCCATCACCACAGCCCTCAAGATTAGACCATGGCACTAAGTGCCATGTCCAAACGTGCCTTGAACGCCTCCAGGGACGGTGACTCCACCACCTCCCCGGGCAGCCCATTCCAGTGACAAACCACTCTCTCAGTGAAGAACTTCCTCCTCACCTCCAGCCTAAACTTGCCCTGGCGCAGCCTGAGACTGTGTCCTCTTGTTCTGTCACTGGTTGCCTGAGAGAAGAAGGTAACCTCCTCCTGGCCACAACCACCCTTCAGGTAGTTGTAGACAGCAATAAGGTCCCCCCTGAGCCTCCTCCTCTCCAGGCTAAACAGTCCCAGCTCCCTCAGCCTCTCCTCATAGGGCTTGTACTCGAGGCCTCTCACCAGCCTCATTGCCCTTCTCTGGACACGTTCAAGCACCTCAATGTCCTTCCTAAATTGAGGGGCCCAGAACTGGACACAGTACTCGAGGTGTGGCCTGACCAGTGCAGAGTACAAGGGGAGAATGACCTCCCTGCTCCTGCTGGCCACACTATTCCTGATGCAGGCCAGGATGCCATTGGCCTTCTTGGCCACCTGGGCACACTGCTGGCTCATGTTCAGGCGGGTGTCAATCAGCACCCCCAGATCCCTCTCTGTTTGGCTGCTCTCCAGCCACTCCCACCCCAGCCTGTAGCTCTGCATGGGGTTGTTGTGGCCAAAGTGCAGCACCTGGCACTTGGATTTGTTGAATGCCATCCCCTTGGACTCTGCCCATCTGTCCAGGCGGTCGAGGTCCTGCTGCAGAGCCCTTCTGCCCTCCAACCCAGCAACATCAGCCCCCAGCTTGGTGTCATCTGCGAACTTGCTGATGACTGACTCAATGCCCTCGTCCAGATCATCAATGAAGATGTTAAAGAGGATGGGGCCCAGCACTGATCCCTGGGGCACTCCACTAGTGACTGGCCTCCAGCTGGATGTGGCACCATTCACCACCACTCTCTGGGCTCGGCCCTCCAGCCAGTTCCTAACCCAGCGCAGAGTGTTGGCATCCAAGCCACGAGCTGACAGCTTAGCCAGCAGTTTGCTGTGGGGGACAGTGTCAAAGGCCCTGCTGAAGTCCAGGTAGACCACATCCACAGGCCTCCCCACATCCACCAGGCAGGTCACCTGATCATAGAAGGAGATCAGGTTGGAGAGGCAGGATCTGCCCTGCCTGAATCCATGTTGGCTGGACCTGAGCCCTTGGGCATCCTTCAGGTGTGCAGTTATTGCCCCCAAGATAAACTGCTCCATCATTTTCCCTGGCACTGAGGTCAGACTGACAGACCTGTAGTTCCCAGGTTCCTCCATCCGTCCCTTCTTGTGGATGGGGATCACATTGGCCAGTTTCCAATCGTCAGGGACCTCTCCTGTGAGCCAGGACAGGCTCCTTTCCTCCCACTCCAGCTCTGTGTTGGGCAGAATCTGCTTTATCGGGACAAACATGTAAGGAGTAGGTCTGTTTTAGGGCCCCCAGATGCTGTGTTTAGGCCTCTTGGATGGCAAAGCCATGGGGTGGGGGGAGATTTAAACACCAGGGATCATAGGTATAGTTTTGGGTTGGGAGAAAATTTAAGGGGATTGACTACAGATTTTGTGTCTACCTTGTAATTTCTGTCTGTATTTCTCTCTCCAAATGTAATTCTGTTTATCTCCAATTCATTTGAGAGTTTCATTCTGTTGGCTCTTTAAACCCACAACAACGACTCTGAAAATAAAACCAAGATCCGTGATAGAATTCATAAGAACAAAATATTTGTCTTTGCAACCTGTGATATCTGGAGGATATGGATAATCTGAATGTTTTCTTACTTCTTGTGGTTTCGGTTCTTATTATGAACTGTGATTAACCTGTTAGAACATTAAGCCTCTATAATGTAAGAGAGTTTTTTGAGTAGGAGAGGGGAAGCCATTAGCTTTTGTAAATTTCACTAGCAAAAGATTATGCCATTTCAATGTTTTAAACAAGACAGTGTACATCCCCTTCACGTCCTTTAGAATTCCTGTGTAAGCCTTGTTCATGCATAATACATATCTGTCATTTCTCAGATAAAATAGTAGTTAGAACTCAAGGCTAGCAAATTCATTGTGTCCCAGATGTTGTACATCTCTTGTACACATACAGTTTGGAATGTTTGTGTTCAGAAACAGTAAACCTAGTGAATAAATATTTGTATCAGGAAACATACAGGACATTCTCAACCAAGCTCATTCAACTACATTTGCACCAGACTCATTCAATACACTTAGTGGATTTGACCTATGTATGCCCAGGATTTCTATGTGTTTGGAAGCTTTATCCTCTGAGCAGACTGACGGGAGTTAAAAAATTCAAGGTTACAGGATACCTTGAATTCAACCTACAAGCAAATTACAAGTGGTCAGTGAAGGTTTTGGTGAAATCTGAAGACAAAATAGACATTTGATTTATGAAAATGCTTGATGGCTAAAAATTTTCATTAACCCAAGCTTTAAGAATTGTGGAGTTTTCAAACAACAGCTACCCTGTATGCAAAAATTTCAAATGAACGTTTGATTAATAATTATGTAAGTGGTCATGACCAGACGCTTTCTTTTCCAATAAGCAATTATATACATATGTAAAGACAATAATAAGAAAAGTGTTGATTGGGCAAAAAGCTACTAAAATAATAGAGAAATGTTCCTGAAAATAGATATTCCTGTATATAGATAGCATTTATACCAGCAAAAATGCTGTATTTGCCCTGTCCTCTCTTTAACCTTGTCTTTCTCTTTTTTTATATTTACCATCTTTGTATTCTTCACCTGTAGGAATTATTCCTACATAGGACAGAGAAGAGGAAAATAGTCTCCCCCAAAAAGTCTCATATTCTTCCTGTCAAAGAAGTCAGGGTGCTCTGCAACCCTTCTCCCATTCTTCTTCAGGAGACTAGAAGGATACCACAGTAGTGGCTACTAATACATAACTCTAAAGGAAATATAGTATTAAAAGGAGTGGAAGTGTACTAATGCCATATTAAAATAGGTCTTACTAGTGTCAGTAGGAAATATTTCTTTGAGTAAGTACTATTTCTTTGAGTAAGTAAGCTAGCTATTTTAATTTAAGCTTTTGGTATCCCATGGTGTAGCATGTTATTTCTTAGCCTAGCCACCATCTGTGACTGAATTACTTGCAAGGAATCTTTTGTCCTTGTGTGAGGTAGATTGGAGCAGTGTCTATAGTCTGAAAACTCCAAGACAGCAGGAAACAAAGCAATTTTTTATTTTGTTTTAGTTTGGGTTATTTTTTTTCAAACAGATGAAATCCATCAGAGAGGCGCATCAGGGATTCTGTGTAAAATCTATCTTAAGCCTGAAGTTTGTGACTGTCAATTGTGGAGAAATTCTTGGAGTGCCTAACAAGAAAAAAAAAAAAAAAAAAAAAAGGTACAAGGCACTTTAGAAAGAAGTGGTATTGTTCTTTGCCTGCTGTCTTTCCTCTGCAGCCTAGCCTGGCTTTTACAAGGGCCTGTGCTGAGAGAGAATAGTGATCACTCCACTTCCAAGGCAATGAATAAATCCTCAGGGGAGCTAAGGAACATATGTGAGAGCAATTGCTGCAACTTCTTTTGAAAGGTTACAGATTGCATTCCCCTAACACCCCGTCATTCTCTGTTCTGCTGACTAACATAGAAACAGGCGTGGAACTCAGCTGCTCCCTTTCATACCCAACCCTTACTCTTGGCCTCATGTTTTCCACCCTTTCAGAGCACATCAAAGCTTTGCAGTCTGTGATAGCGTTTTGCTTGAGGCAGCTGCTGCCAGTGGGCTCTCTCCTGTACTCACCACTTGATAGGGCTATATGTGTAATAACTTTACACTGTGCAAAAATATTTTCTAGACATAATCTGATTTAAAAAAAAAAATTAAGAGTACACGTGGAAATATTATCTTGAGAAACTTATTAGATTAAAAATATGAGACATTTTCTGGCCTGTGACTGGAAATACAAAGCAAAGACTCAGTTGTTTGTTTTCATCTAATTTGTCAAAATAAAATTATAAGACAAAATTTCATGTCTATTATTCTATAAAATAATTCAATCCATTAAATTCATGATTGGCTTTTTCTTGTTATTTTGAGTCACTAGCCTGTGAAGCCAGTGGAGAAATTCTTTCCAAAAAATCACTTGTATTAGCAGAATTAGACACATTGCAATGCCTTGGGAAGGTCTAATTTTTCAGCAACTTAAATTAAACTTTTGCAAAAAAAGTAATTAGTCAGCTTCTTTACCTAACAGTTCTTGAAAAGCT
This sequence comes from Eubucco bourcierii, assembly GCA_013396675.1. NCBI lineage: Eukaryota > Metazoa > Chordata > Aves > Piciformes > Ramphastidae > Eubucco > Eubucco bourcierii. The sequence goes on from VWZE01003740.1 coordinate 86,604, forward strand.
GAACTTCACTTATGGATGTTTAACAACAGTGAAAGACACATTTTTGACAAGAACCATAGACTTCCAGAAGATTAACTGAGTATTTAACTAAAAAAAAAAACCAAAACAAAAAAAACCCCAACAACAACAGCAATAAAAAACAAACAAAAAAAAAAACAGAGAGAGAGAGAGAGAAAGCCATTTTGGAGGACAAAAACTATTCAATGTAACAGGTATATTCATTTCTGAATTAAGTACTAAATTTTTCTTTATTCTTCTACCAAAAAGTATCTCTCTCTTCTTAGTTTTCTATGAGAACTACTTTAAAGCACAGGAATATACAAATTTGCAGTAGTAGTGACTAGCAGTGGGCCACAAGAGGTAGAATAGTTGCCCTGTTACTAACTTGCAAGTTTGAATATTTTCATTATGAAACATAATATGAAGATTAAATTATGCCTACCATTTGGAATACACATACAGAGGAAAAAAAAAAAAGTGAAATGTGAAGTAGAGTTTTTGAAAATCCTCATTACAAAAAGGCAGATAAGTTAAATTAAAAAAAAAAAGAGAAAGTGTTATTTGAAGCACTTTAAATAGTCCCAGATTTCAAAACAGTATTCACAACTCAGTCAGTGCATATTGCTCTTTGAATATAGCCATCTTTCTGGTGTATTAGCTTGGACCATCAAAATCAGAGCTTTGAAAGTCACTACTCATGGTGGAAAATATAAGGCAAATACATAGATAAGACAAATATAAAGATAATTCTTGTGTCTTCACGAATTGTTTTAAATTATACCTGTTTAGGATCAGCTTGCTATTTTCTTATTTACATTATGCAACTTTGTGATCTTCTTTCATATTCATGAAACACAGAATTTTAGGCATATCACTGTGGTATGATGTTCTTTTCACAAATGCCATGACATTTGTCCTCCAGGTTGATTTCTACTCTCTTCCCTCATTAACATTCCTACTTGGCAGCTTCTCTTTATTTCTGCGCCAATTCATGACACCTGGCCACAGTAACCTTTCAAACAGTTTAGGATGTGGAATTCCCTAGGTTTAGAATAATTTCAATATGCAGTTAAAGCTACACATGTTTGGACATATGCCCAGATGTTTCATGAGGTTCTGTTCTCATTTATAATTTAAAAACTATGAACTTATTTTACCAAATACAATAATATTTATTCAGATTTGATTCTTCAAGAGATATATGCACAATTATGCAGACAAACAGGCAGAGATGTCAGGGTAGAAGGGTCACCAGAGAAGGAGAAACATGGGAAAAAAGTGAAATAGCTACCCAGAAATAGGTATGAGTAGCAAAAGGAGCCAGAGCCACACCAGTCAAGGACAGCAAGAAGGATGAGGGGGTGGTATGCATGCAAGGAGACTGCAGCTGATGGAGGGACTTACACTGTGGGAACTGAGTAGAACCTACAGTGCACTCTAATTCCAGTACCACCTGTTGTCTTATCAAAGAGACTGTGTGTAAGGTGTGGATAAGGAACAGGAGACCAGGAATTGGGGAGGGAATGTGGTTTGCATGTTTAGATATTTCTTTATTGTTTTTCAATGTTGGGATCAGTAATCAAAAGTTCATTATGGGCAATTAATTAAATGTATTGAAGATCCCTGACTTGAAATATTTTTTTTGGCTCAAGAAAGACCTTCAGACTTCTTCAAATAACTTGTGTAAAACTTAAGAAACTGATGAAATGCTTTCCTTTCTGAAAAAAAGTTTTGTTATTGGGTTGGGTTTTTTGGGGGGTTTGGTTGGTTTTTGTTTTGTTTTGGTTTGGGTTTTTTTGGTCTTTTTTTTTTAGGAATTATGATAATATCCTTTTTATTACTAATTATACAGGTAGCATATTGATGAATTCTGAAGAAATGGTTAAAATGCATGAAAGTAGGATCCCTAAATCATTATTTTTGATCATTTGTGTAATTGATATAAATGCAGACACTGCCCATAATTCACCATTAAACATGATCTTCATTTTCCAGCAAATTATGTTTTTCATGTATAACATCCCCATTGTCTTTGATCTCCTCAGTAACATTTATGTCTGCAAATTATAAATCTCCTTTCTCAATGTGGAGATATTCTTGAGTATGTAAAAATAAATGAGTGAATAAATTAATAGTACTTTGAAAGACTTTTCCTTTTGTTCGGAGTGTACTTTATTCCACAAACATACCTTGTAGTAACCTGATAGACTTTTGAAACTCTTTGGCCAGTGCTTTCAAAAAAAAACAGGGTTCAAATTTATCCTGTATTTATCCCATAAACACATGTCTCCCTATGAATTTTCTGTAATTTTCAGTTTGTTTGCTTGTGCCCTTTTTGGTTTTTTGTTTGGTTTTGTTTTAAAAATGCTTAACTTTTTAATTCCTGTGTTTACTTACCTTGGCATTTCATTTAAATACTACCTCATCGTTTTGTGTTCTGGTCATGTAAACCTCTTTCTGTATCACTGCTTTAGTCTCTAATGACTAATCAAAATTTTTAATCCAAGGATACATTTTTATATGTGTTTTATAAGGCAAATCCAAAAACTATCAAGAGGTTATACAAATAATATCTGTTCTGAAAGACATATATAAATAGCTGATTCATGTGAATTAACCCTATGATACATGTTTGGAAAGGATCACAGTATCACAGTATGACCAAGGTTGGAAGAGACCTCAAAAATCATCAAGTCCAATCCGTTGCCACAGACCTTGAGACTAGACCATGACCCCAAGTGCCACATAAAACCCACTTTGATGTCAAGGAAACTCTTTATGAAAGTCAGTAAAGCAGAATAATGTTTAGGAAATGCTTTTAAGGTGAGTGGAACTACAGTCTAGATAGCCAAGAGTATATTTCAAATCCAAAATTCCCTTGTCTTCCTCTAGAAGTTCTCACTGCGGTTAATTTCTGGAGTTGATTCATATACAGACTGTTGTGGAGTTTTCTTACAAAATATTTTAGGGTGTGTTCTTCATAAGAGTGATTAGAGGTGAACATCTGTCACCTACGCAAATTATGGTATTATGAAAGTAACTTTCAAATGTGCATAAAGAGATATGATAGCTGCAACAGCTTGCTTATCTGTAGCAGTATGGTGACCCAGATCTTTGACAAGCTAGATTTGTTTACCTTTCTTCTTCTTGGCATGTATGTCAAATAATACATAAGAAAGTGCATACAGAAATATGTTTTAGAAACAGTGAACCCCACATTTTCATGTGTATTAAGGTATGTAAGGTGAATGTAGTCCCTAATACATTAGATGTACCACTAAGTCATTAAAAATCCAACTATCTAAGTAATTCTACATCTACAAAAGCCAAGACAATTTGATTGTATAATTGAAAAATAAGATGTTTGCTGTATTTAATCATATGGATTAAGACTAATATATTTGTTTCATTCAGCTTCATAGTTTGGCAAAACAAAAAAGATGACAGTCATTTATTAACAGCTCCCCACTATAATAGAATGACTGCACACAAGAAGCATGAAACTTCAAATGTAACATCCATATGTATTACCTTGGGTCAAGCTAATTATACAATGTTGTGCTTCTGGGATCCTGAATAGGGAGCCATCTGAGTTAGACAATACTGTTCGATAAAGAAAGAACTCTGTCACACTGTGAACATTGTTCAGTTTCAGCATCTGCTCTTCACTGCCCACACTTTTAATCTCTGAATCTCCCTATGTTGTCGCTTTCTCTTTCTTTTTGAATTTGCAGTTCCCATTTTCTCCTGATTGTTAAAGCATCGATTATCATAGAATTGTAGAACTGTTTAGCCTGGAAACAGCTTTTAAAACCATTGATTCTAAACATTAACATAGCCCTGTCAAGTCTACTTGATAAGATATGTCCCTAAGCATCACTTGGACACAACTTTTAGGTATCTCTGTGGGTAATAATTTGACCACCTTTCCAGGCAGCCTGTTCAAGTACTTGAAAACCCTTTCAAGGGTGCACTTGGTGCAACTTGAGGCTGTTTCTTCTCTGTTACAATCCAGCCTGGTATTCCCCTTACCAGCCCTGGTCCTGAGTGGGTAGGGAGCAGTTTTCCCTTGAAGTAAATGAAGGTGAAACAACATCATACGGGTAATGAACTGGGGTTATTATATTGAAACCAGAGCAGAAGGAAAATAGGAAGGAAAAGCAGTGGGGAAAACACACATCAAAGAGAAAAGATAGCACCATTTCCCTGGCTTAAAAATTGTGGCATTGTCACAAGAGCAGTTTCAAGTTTCTTTCCAGCAGCAGTGGAGCAGGGTAGTGCCACATGGTCTTCTCTAGGCCACAGGAAGCATGAGGCAGGGTGATGCCACATGGCTTTAACACTGAGACAACTCCAACACTCAGCATTTCACACTCTCCTCCTGCCACTTTCTGTTTGGGAGAACAGACTAACATTCACCTCACTGTAACTTACTTTCAGGTGGCTGCAGAGAGTGATATGGTGTTCCCTGAGCCCGTTTTTCCCTAGACCAAACTCCAGTTCCCTCAGCTGCTCCTCATAGAACCTGTTCCGTAGACCCTTCACCAGCTTTGTTTCCTTTCTCTGGATCCACTCCAACATTTCAATGTCTCTCTTGTAGTGAGGGGTCCAAAACTGAACTGTCAAGGTGTGGCCTCACAAGGTACGAGTACAGAGAGACAGTGATCTCTAGTCCTGCTTCATGAATTCTCATATAGTCCAGCATACTATAGGTCTTCTTGGTTACCTGAGCACGCCGTTGGCTCATATTCAGATGGCTATTGACCAACACCCCCAGGTCCTTTTCTGCCAGACACCCTCCCCCAAACCCATAGTGTTACAGTGGGGTTTTTTATGATCCAAATGCGGGATTCAGCACTTGACCCTATTGAATCTCCTAAACTAGCCTCAGGCCACTGATTCAGCCTGCCCAGAGCCTTCCTACCTTCAATGAGATCAACAGTTCTGCCCAATTTGGTGTCACCTGCAAACTTACTGAGGTTTTATTTGATCCTCTTGTCCTTATCATTGATAAATATATTAAAGAGGTCTGACCCCAGTACTGAGCCCTGGGAAACCCCACTTTTGACCAGACACTGAGTGGATTCAACTCTATTCATTACAACTCTTTGGGCCTGGTCATCCAAATTTTTAACCCAGTGAAGTATACTCCCCCCCAACATGAGTAGACATTTTTCTCTAGAATGAAGTTGTGGGAAATGATGTAAAAAGTGTACTAACCTCTAGGTAGACAATATCCACAGCCTGCCCCTCATCCACTATTATAGGTTGAGAGCTAAGTGTTGTAGTATAGAGATAGATTCCTCCAAAATACTAGAAAGTACGCAGGGACTGGGCAGTCTCCACCAGGAGGTGGACACAGGCAATTGTAATTTTTTTGTTCTATCCCATAGTCCTTCATCTCCCTGCACAAGGAGAGCTCACAGGCAGCTCTTTCTCTTTCTCACTCCTTTTCTCTGAGTATGTGCAGCGGCTATTATCTCTTGGCTTATAGAGGACAGTGGCCTTCTGTGGCCTTGGCTGTCAATCTATTTTTTAGCTACACCACTAAGGCCTACCAACCCTGCTCTGGGGAGAACATTGAGGCCTGATCTGAGGCCTCCTGAGCCTTCTCTTAAGGTTTATTGAGGCCTGCCTAGCAGGGGAGCCTACTAGGGGCCTACTGAGGCTGAGTGTGGGGGCGGAGGTTTTGGTCTGGTGTTTGAGGCCTAGCTGCAGCCTGATTTTTGGGGTCCAGTTGGAGAACTAGGCCAAACCTGATTCCGTGTATATATACCCTTTGGATTCCATATATATATATATATACCTTTTGTGCCTTTGTACTTTTTGTACTTTCAATAGACTTTTGTAGATAGCATTTTCCATTTAGCCTCTAATTCTGTGCAAGGGTTTACTCCTTTGGGGTAAAATACTTTCTGTCCTTTTGCTCTGGGCAGCTCACGACTCAAACCAGGGCACCCACTCATGATATTATATTAACAATCAGTTATTAATTATGATTATTAATTTCTGTGTGAATATTAGTTTTTATTATTACTATTCAAAATTTTGGGAAAATTCCCTGAGATTCATTGGCTTTTCAGTCAACAGGAAATAGTTGCACAAAGGATATTTAGGAACACAGAATTATAAACAATCCGGATTTGGAAAATAGGAACGTGAAAACAGGAAAAATTCTAACTATGCTACAGAGGTTTCATTTCACCTCTAGCATATGTACTCACGATGTCTTGGTCCCTGAGTAAGTTTCCTGTACAAGGACACTTCCAAAACTCACGATAATGATCCTGCGATAATATACAAAATATTGCAGGTAGAGGGGAGGAGAAAAGAGAGCTGAGTTGCTGCCGAGCCGCCAGTGCAAGCTGCAAACACATGGTCACAACAATTCCCAGTTAACGAGCCACAAATGGGACACTGCAGAAAGGCAGTGCAGTGTAGAAAAGGTGATGCAGGAAAAGTGATCTATGTAGAAAAGGCAGGGTTTCTAAATCACCTCCCATTAAATAGGCCATTTTGAAAATTAAACTGGCCAATAGGCACTAGTATCATTGTTCTGCCCAATGAATTCAAAGTTTCATGGCTTGTGTGACCACTTGGGCACGTTGAGGGGCTGCACCAGACACCTGACATGTGGTGCTAAGCTCCTAGCCTCAAGACTTTGTTTTGCTCAAAGCTCCTAGCCTCAAGACTTTGTTTTGCTCAATCTACTACAACTCCCGGACCTGCAACAGGAGGAGGAGAGCAAGGGTTAAACCAGCCTGGCAGGATTTATGCCCTATCAGGACAATTCAGTGGGTTACCTTGTCATAGGAGGAGACCAAGTTAGTCAAGCTAGGATCTTCCTTTCATAAACCCTTACTGACTGGTCTTCATCACCTGGTTGTCTTGCATGTGCTCGTTGCATTATTGTTGCATCAGAACTCTTTAATAGTACTGATATTCTGTACTCATTTGCAAAGCAATTGTTAGATGATAGATTTGGAGCTCCTGACATATTTATTGGTTTGTATGAACATGCTCCTAGCAGTTTAAAAACAACTCAATTTTTTTTTCCAAAAAAAATTTGAAAATTTCTTTCTCCAAGAACCGTACTACAAAGATATTTCCAGTATGTCCTATGTTTCAAAATCAAACCCTCTTCGATACACCCAAAACTGTTGTTTCTTTATTTCTTCACCTATTGTTGCTGTGATTAGAATTACTACATTTAGTTATAGTCTTGATTATTGTAATTATTATCTATGCTTATTGTAACAAAATATTATTTTGATCTGATTAGATTTTAGCCCCTCCAAATAAAACCCAAGACCAAAAAAAACCAAAACCAAAGAAAGTTGCCCCCCCCCCAATTTATGAAACAGAGGGGGTTTTGTGAAAAAAAAAATTAAATTAAATTTGATAATTCTTCAGCAAGAGGCACAATATAACATCCCCCATGCAGACTCAATCAGATCATGAACAATCATTTATTGTTACTTCTTCATTATTAATACAACGTGTGTGTTTCATTGATAATTTAATATGAAAATTCTTCTCAAAAGAGAAAAAAAACACAACATTTTGGGTTGTTAGTTAATTCAGGGTTTTCTTCTGTATCAGTTATTTAATACCAGTGCATCACAAATTCAGATAACATTGTTTCTTTCACAGAAAGAGAAAAAAAGAGAGAGACACAAATCTTCTATGTGAGCCCATACAAATTTAAGATGAGGATGTGGGTCAGGCTGACTACTGATTCTCTAATTGAACAGCACGTGTAATTATTTGCAACTGCAAAACATGCCTAGAACTCAAAACAGTACTTTATTTAATACCATTGAGAAGGAAGACAGCGGGGGAAAAAATCCTCAAACTCAATGTTTTAGCCTGGTAAACTCTTGAAATATTTCTTCATAAAATTTCAAGCTTTAACTGTTATCTCACTGAGACATCCATAAAGTTAGAAGGATATTTTCCAGAGTCTTTGATAGAACTGCACTGCTCTAATGGTTTTTGGAAATCCAAAAGCAGTCTGTTACCTAAGGTAACAACATTCAAACTTATGGCAAAAGACATAGACAACCTCTCAATAAAACATCTCACTGCAAGTGAATAAGAGCTCTCCTCTCACATTTACCATATCTCTTGTTCCATCACAATACGTTATATTCTACTTGGGAAAAAAACTTGCTACAGAAGATTAAAAAGAAAATAATACCAGCTACATAATTATTAAGCTGTACCCTTAGAGAAGAAGTGGAATTGAATACATTCCGAACGGAGTTAGAATGTTTTTGTGTTTGAAAGTGTGTGTGGGATACATGGACAAGAAAAAAACAAGCTGAGAGAGAAACAAAGAATTCTGCTTCTGTGAATATGAGACCATCATTGTGCTATAAGGAGATGATAGACTTTTCGTGTTGCTATAGATCAAGAAGTAAACACTGTGCAAATAATTAAACAAGCAAGGCTATTTCTCTCAAAGTTCTTAAAATACTGCCATATAAGTAGGAAAGAAAATGAATCTGGAATTTGCCTAGAAACTATTACCACATTATTGATGGGATACAGTACAGCTCTTTTTGGCACAGCATGATTTGACAGCAAATTGTGCTTCCTGTGCATGAGTTGTGAAATTGTTTTCAAAGGAAAACTGAGATACAAGTAAAGCAACTTCGATTAGCTGTCATAAAATCCCATTCTGCAAACTGTATAAGCACTCAGAATAGAGATGCAGTTTTGTTCTAAAGCTAAGGGAAGCTTCAATGAGTTGTGTGTAAAGCTAGGTTGTATGTGCTTCAAAGAACAGATGAGACCTGCAAGCAGGATACAGGTTCTTAATGAAAGATAGGAGGAGAAGAAAAGGCAGTAGAATTTTAGGGAGTACCCAGCCACCCACCCACCCCCACCCTCTCCTAGTTTTCCTGCTCCCTCTAAAGGATTTTGAATGGGGAAAGTAAAAGGGTGGGAAAAGAAGTCTTTTTATGCCTTGGGCTGCAATGTTCACACACATACCATACCCACATACCACATGAGACTCCTGCATTGTGGATCCTGCTCTGGGTTCTTATAGACTGAGTGCTTCCCACTCAGTTTACATGACAGTGGAAACAATTGGTCTATGAGGGTAGTAAATCAGAGTGATCTGAAAGTGGGAGCATGCTTTTCCTTGGTTTCTGCTACCTGGCCCATGTTTCACTCCATGCTGGATGGGTGACCCAGTGTGCCTGCCCTGAAGTGCCATTCCCTGGACACAGTGAACATGCTTTTGGCTAGGAGCACACTTTTGCTGCAAATCTGCAATGCCCTGGTGGGTCAGAGGTCTGAAGCACTCACTGAAAGCCATTTCCCTTGGTCTACTGCAATCAACATTTCCTGGATTATTTTGTTGTTCTGGAGGCTGCTTCCTAGACAACAAAACCCATGACAAATTCTCCATCCTCACGGCATCAGCTTTTATTAGTAGATTCAGCTTTTTTGGCACTTTCTAAACTTTCTGGGATTTGGCCAAGTGTTTAAAAGTGAGGAAGATCTTGCTTGGGGCTTATCCTTTCCAACTTCCT
>VWZE01003743.1:0-62574 GCA_013396675.1 Eubucco bourcierii
TTTCAGTTGTGCCTCTGTTGGAGCTGACTTGCTGTCTGACTTTTCCTTACCCTGTTCTTTGGGCACTCTTATCTCAGTCTGTGCTTCAGCCCTAGGGTCAGGTCCCACCTGTCCATGCTCAGACACCTCTGCAGGTATCAGCCTGCCTCTGCCCCTCACATTATCACTACCATGTGGATTACAATATGATGCTTCCCTGCTGGCCTGAAGGGGAATTACCTGAAGGAGATCTGGCTCCTCTCTGCAAGACTTGAACTGCCTTATTTTGTCCCCAGGATGCTCCTGGGAAGCAGACTGACAGCCCTTACTAATCTCCCACTGCTCCTACGCTGGTGCATCCTCCCATACCTTGCCACATGGAAGCCTGATGACTTTGTGATCCCTCCATTCACATCCCGTTTAAAGCCCTGTCAACTAGTCCTGCAATCTCCTCTGCAAAGACCCTCTTCCCCCTTTGAGAGAAGTGTCTCCTGTTTGAGCTCAACAACCCTGGTGCTGTACAGACCACAACATTGTCAAAGAACCCAAATTTGTGGTGGTGACACCATCCACGGAGCCATGTATTACATTTGGTATTCGCCTGCCTAATCCAATGTCTCTGCCATAGGTTGGAATAATGGAGGAGAAGATGTCTTGTGCCCCTGAATCTCATATCACTTGTCCCCAGGTCCTGAAGTATTTTTTGATTGTTCTGGGACTACCAGCCATTATTTTTTTTCCTCCTATATGGAAGATTAATACTGGGTAGAGCACACCAGGCTACGAATTTCCCTAGTGATGTCCCTAACCTGGGCTCCAGGTAGGCAGCACAGCTCCCTGTGAGAGGGGTCTGCCTGACATATTGGCCCCTCTCTTCCTCGGAGAAGTGCGTTCCCTACAACTGTCACTCTCCTTTTCTTCTTTGTTGAACTGGTCTTAATTCTTGGCCCTGACTGACCTGCCCTGGGCAACTGAGCAGATGGGCTTTCTCCTCCATCTGCCTCTGCCCCATCCTCAATTTCTAGTGCCCCATATCTGTTGTGCAAGGGCAGTCTGTAAGACTGAGACAATTGGGAGGGGGTTCTCCTGCCTCTGTTGCCGGAGGACCTGACTCCAGTCCCCCTCATCTCCTGGGTCTCCTCCTTTACCCGTTTTATCTGTGAAGCAAGGGGAAACTTAAAGTTGATGTTCATCAGCTTTAAATCTGCTGAGGCAAATGAGCTCTAATAGTTCTTAAGGAAAAAAACATTCAATATCCTGGAGTCAACCTCCATTTCCTTCTGGCCAACAGATTAGGTCCTGCTCAGAGAAGACCAAGGGTGAGAGACAAAGAACCTGCTATCACCCAAACATTCACCATGTCAATGGGCAGCACTAGAATATTTATGTTTCATGCTATTTGGGACACTGAGTAGTTAGTTTTCAAGCAGGATACAAAGGCCTTCTCTCCTTCCTTTTCTCTCTTGTAGTAATGACTTCTAGTAGTTGCAATGGGAGCTCCAAGCCACAAGCAAATAAATACTCTGAGGACCAAGCTCCACCGAGTTGCTCTGACAACACAGAGCAAACTTGTCAGAGAGGAGGACATGGCCCTAACACCACACCTTTTGCTTCCCCCTAATCTTTCTTAAGTCCAGCACATTCCCAAAGTCTTTCTAGTATCAACTACCCAACAGCCTTCACATTCACACTTCCCTAAGTTCAGCTTAAGACCCCCTCACTTATTCCAAGGTGCACAGTACTGGCACTCATCCTTATGAGATCTTCCCTCCACATCAGAACATCATTTCAAACTGGTTTTCCTTGGCCCTTGTTCTGTTCCACCAAAAACTGAATCAGTCTGCAGGGTGTTAGTGGGGTGAAGAAATGGAATCAATAAGTAATGTAGGAAGTGAGTCACTAAGACAAGTTTTCTACCGTTCTGTACATTCTGCAGTTATTTCTATCAGTTCAGTAGGCTGCTATTCAGAGTCTTGGTTTATCACTCCTAAGAAGGCTGCATGGGCTATGAAGCATTAGCTAATCAGAATGGTATGCTGAAAACGCCAGCCTGCAGCAAAAAGGTAACTAAGAATCTAAGCCATTTTACTACAGGCACCATATCTGCAGAGAAGGGCAGGGCAGAAAGGAATATGCCTCAGTTCTTTCTCGGAAAAGAATTTCCTTATCAAACAAAAAGGCACAGCAAACACAGAGGGAATAGGCTAAGAGGCTTTCCTGGCTAAGTGTTACTGGGGTTTTTTTTGTGACCCTGCCTGTCCCTTCCTTGCTTCAGAAGGCCATTCAGACTTCTTACTACTTCTCTTTCATGGTGTTGACTGTTCTCTGTCCTGCTCACAGCCCACTGCAGTTGCCTCATTTTGAGTTCCTTCCTCTGCTGCTGTCACCCCTTCTTCCTGTCTTACTGACATGATCCTCTCCCGTCACTTCAGTTTTCCCATATTTCTACAGAACTAAACCCTGTAACATCAGACAGGTGACAAAGCAAAAATGTTGCTGCTATAGGTTCCCAGCCTCAAAGAAATGCTGAAAACGCACACAAGATAACATGGACACAACAATTAACAGGTGAGCACCCAGGTCTACCATCAGGAGGTAGCAATCACTGTAGCAAGGCATGTCAGGACTTCCACTTAAACCCTTTCACTTCACTCAGGGGTACCTTCCTGCATACACAGTAAATCTTTCTGGAGACAAGCAGACCAGCAGCTTAACTTCCCCACCTTGCCTTGGGATAATCTGCGCCTCTGCACTGCTTTGCTGAGAACCCATCTAGAATACCGTGTCCAGTTCGGGAGTCCTCAGCACAGGAGAGCAATAGACCCGTTGGAACAGGTCCAGAGGGTGCTACAAGCACGATCACAGCGATGGAACACTTCTTGTGTGAGGAAAGGCTGAGAGTTGGAGTGTTTAGCCAGAAGAGAAGGTCTAAGAAAAGATGGGGACAATCTTTCTGCAGGGCCTGTTGCTACAGGACAAGGGGGTGATGATTTTAAACTACAAAATGGAAGATTTAGATCAGATATTAGGAAAAAACTTTTTCACACTGAGGATGGTGAGGCACCATCACGGACTGCCCAGAGAGGTGGCAGAAGCCATCATCACTCAAAATACTCAAGCTAAGGTTGGACAGGGCTCCGAGCAACCCTGTTTACTGCAGGGGTGTTGAACTTGATGACTTTCAAGGGTCCCTTTCAATGCGAACCATTCTATGATTGTGTGGTCTAACCCCTCGGCTAATTCTGCGTAGGTCCCTGCCTGCTGCAGGCCCCCACCCCTGACCTTCAGAGCAAGCCGAAAAGGGAAGGCCTCCCCGCACTCCCCGTGCCGAGGTTTCGCCGTCCGGACATGGCCTGGCCGCCCCCTCACCTGTGGGCCTGGCAGCAGAAGAGGCAGAGGTTGGCACCGCAAGTCAGGCACCGCCCCGAAGCCGCCCCGTCGGCGCATAGGTCGCACCCCACGGCCGCCTCCCCGCCTCGGCTCAGCGCCAGGTAGTCGGGGGTGAGTTGATCGACGCCTCCGGGCGGCAGCTCCACCACGGCGTCGCACACCGGGCACAGGACGCAGCGGGCGGCAGACCGGCCCGGCTCTCCCAGCCGGCCGAGCCGCCGCAGGCAGGACGCGCACAGCGAATGCAGGCAGGGCAGCAGACGCGGCGACACACAGGGCTCGGAGCACACCGGACAGCGCGGCCCAGACGACATGTCGGGGGCCCTCCTGCCGCCACGTTCGACCCCGAGAAACAACCTGGCGAGGCCCCACGGCGCCGAGCTTGGCACCGCCCCCCGGCCCCGGTGCGCGGGCTGCCCCGTTGCTAGAGGCGACCCGAGCCGGCTCCGCCCTCCGCCGCCCGCCCCTGTGAGAGGCGGTGTGAGGGGAGAAGGCTACCAGCGTGGATGAGGGGAGCCAGCTGCTGCCGCCGGCACCCGCCTGGCGCCTCCTCCGGGACGGGACAGGCAAAGGCGGGCAGAGGGGACCCAACAGCCCCCTTTGTCTTCGGCCTCCTCGCCGACGTAACTGAAAAGCCTGGCCTGTTGCCCGACAGATAATGGAACAGTAGAACCGTTTATGGTTGGAAAAGACCCAGAAGGTCAGCAAGTCCAACCGTTCTCTAACTCTGCCAAGGCTGGTGCTAAACCGCGTCCCTCGGCAACCACACCTCTGCGTCTCTGAAACGCCTCCAGGGACGGGAATTCAACCATATCACTGGGGAGCCTGTTCCACCCTTGACAACTGAGCTTTCTACCACCTTGTCCACCAGTTTCCCTAGGCCCATGGCTGTCTTAGTTGGCCTGTCCTGCTTAGCCCTTTTGCATACCAATGTGACATGAGCATCGTTTGAGACTTCTAGATTTCAAGTTCCCTAAGTTGCATTAAAAATCATCAATCAAGGGACATCTCCAGGCAATTGTTTTAGGGCTGATAAGTGCAAATTAACTAAAGCCAAGATCTGTGAAGTCTGTGAAGGATTTTAACATCCTCCTGATGCACAACGCCTTGACAAAGACGTCATTTGTCTTGGTACAGTATGCTCAAAACATTTCTAGGTCTTTTATGTCATGAGAGCAAGATTTTAGGTCACAGCCAAGCGTTTACAACATGGAAGCTGATCAAAAAGGAAAGAGTTCTAGAAGCCTTCTTACAGTTTGAACAAGTGAAGTGGTTGCTGCAGCGGTTGAAGAGGAAGCAGCAGTAACTGTGATACAAGATGACTTGATAACAATATCAGACATTGTGGCCAAGAGGAAAGATTGGTGCTTTTAGTCTTGCTAGTGGAATGACTAGCAAATGGCACTGTAAGTGTGGGTGTGGGAAGAAGATGGGAGAAGATTTATAGTGTTGCCCTTGTGCAGAAAAGGCAAGCTGCCTAGAGAACGCTGTGGTGACATGGTGAAATAAGCCATGGCTGGCAATCACCAAGGAAATCTGAGGTCCCACCCTATCTGAGCTGATCTGATCATCTGCCTTGAGGCTGACCAGGTTGAAGGATAGGGCAGATCACTGCTGAGTAATGTATCCATGAGCCTTCAGCATATGCTGCTAGCAACCTCCAGATGTGACTAAAGGAAGTCAGTGGAATGAGCTGAGGACAGCCCCATGAGATGCAGTGAAAGAGCAGCAGGAATGGATTAAAAAACCCCAAACAAACAAACAAACAAATAAGCTACCCCAGCAGCCTGTGAAATGCAGAAAGTGTGAATCCACCAAGGGTAAGTCATGATTGACCAATCCAATAGCCTTTTATGAATCACACAGCTGAATGGATACATGAGGAAAGGGCAGTGAACGTGGCCTACCTTGACTTCAGCAACCCTTTTGACACCATCTCCCACAGCATTCTCACAGCCAAGTGTAAGAAGTGCAGACTGGATGATTTTACAGTGAGATGGAGGCTGGATGAGCCACTTAGTGCCATGATTTAGTTAATTAGAAGGGTTAGGTGATAAGTTGGACTCGATGATCTTTGAGGTCTTTTCCAACCTGGTTAATTCTGTGATTCTGTGATGGATTCCAATCTGTCTGGAGGACAGAGCTCAGAGGACTGTGGTCAGTGGGGCAGAGTGTAGTTAGACTGGTGGATAGTGCTGCTCCCAGAGTGTAGTTAGACTGGAGGATAGTGCTGCTCCCAAGAGATCAGTACTGGGTCTAGTCCTGTTCAAGACCTGGAGGAAGGGACAGAGTGTACCCTCAGCAAGTTTACTGACAACACAAACCTGGAAAGCTGCGCTGCCATTCAGTGAGACCTGGACAGGCTGAAGAGTTGGGCAGAGAGAAACCTAATGAAATTCCACAAGGGCAAGTGTAGCATCCAGTATCTGGGGAGGAATAACCCCATGTATCAGAACACCTCTGGGGAAATGTCCCTGAAATTTTTGGGTCAGCCTGGGAGGCTGACCATAAGCCAACGCTACTCTGGGGTGCATTAAGAGATGTGGCCAGCAGAGCAAAGGAGGTTCTCTTCTTCCCCTGCTCTGCCATAGTGAGGCCTCACGTAGAATGCTGTGTCCAGTTTTGGGCTCCCCAGTTCAAGAAGGACAAAGAACTACTAAAGATAGTCTATCAGGAGTCATTAAGATGACATGGAACATCTCTTTTACAAGGAAAGGCTGAGAGAGCTGAGGCTGTTTAGCCTGGAAGAGAAGAGACCAGGGAGGGATCACATTAATGTTTATCAATATCTAAAGGTTGAGTGACAGGGGGATGGGGCCAGATTCTTCTCAGTGGTCCCCAGTGATAGGACAAGGGGCAGTGGACACAAATAAACACAGGAGTTTCCACTTGAAAAGAAAAAACTTTGTTGCTTTGAGGGTGGCAGAGCACTGGAACAGGCTGCCCGGAGATATCGTGGAGTCTCTGTCCCTGGAGGCATTCCAAACCTGCCTGGACATATTCCTGTGCGATTTACTCTAGACCATCTTGCTGTAGCAGAGAGGTTGGACTTGTAAGGAAAGTTAGGCCGATCTAGAAGTTTGTTCACAATGGAGACAGAGGAGTGATGTGAAACTTTATTCGAATAAAGGCAGAGTCCACAAGATGGATCCCTGCGGGGCCTCTCAAAACTGCTGCAAGGCACACCTTTCCTTTATCCTAAATTCCCAGACAAAAATTTCCTACCCTTTTCCCCATTGCCTGAGGTACTCAGGATTTACAGTCTTCCCCATACACCTACTACATATAGCCCCTTTACATGTAACCACCTTGCATCATACATCGCGTGTTCAGTTAAATTAGGATCTTCACTTCTCTGGCTGGAGAGGTTAATATTCAGTAGTCTATTAAGCCTGTGCTCTGTTCTGAAAATTCAAAAGTTCAGGGTGTGTTCAGCGTCTGCTATCCTCAAGCAACCCCCCACTGATTTACAGCAAGACCCCTGTGCATGTTTGAGGCTAATTGGAATATTTTAATGGAAAAAAAAAAAAACACAACAAAAAAACCCCAAAAAACTCCAAGAGATTATAGGCTGTGAAAAGAAAGCAGTGGTGATGCCTACTTCACTCATAGGCTTGCTGAGATGTACAAAAACAAGGACACAAATATAGATAAGGTAGAGAGTCTCTCTGGGAATCAGTGTGTCTTCAGGCCTTTCTGCTGTGTAACCCAACTAATCACGCTGCTTCTAACCCCCCTGGCCAATCCTCCAAACTCACCTTGCATGTAAGGCAGACCCTGGGATAAGGTAGAGAGGTGGAAAGAAGGTGGAAGGGTGGTTGGGAGCCCCTCCTGGGGTCTCTGATTTCTGGGAGGGGAGTTGTGTTTCTGCATTACCTTTAACTTGTATATTTCTGTAAATATTCCTGTATATTGTGTATATCTCTGCTTGTACATTGTGCTAAGCTGTAAATAGAGCTCCAGTCCTTAACTTCCAGCTGGCTGAGTCTAGTCTGTGTGATTTCATTGTGTGTGTGTGGGGGGGTAACTTCCAAACCATCACAACCCCAGATAAGGCCCTATCAGAGGCCATTAGTGATTTACATACAACACAGATAAGGTGGACTGCCTGCCTCATTTGTTGCTTCAGGTCTCTTTCCAGGATTCTTCGTTTGTAAAGACACTGCCAACTTTAGATGATCTTCAGAGGTCCCTTCCAACTCATACCGTTGTGTGAAATGGGAGCTGCATTGATCCAAAGTTGTATTTCAGATTACTCTCCCCATAATATTCCTTTATTGGCTATTGCCAGTCAGTGGAGAAAGCCCTTGTGCCACCAAGTCCTCAACTGTGGAGGGCAAATCGATAGACGTGCAATGCTGGTGCGCCAGGAATATAATCAAGAGACATTTTGGGATGCAAAGCACTGCAAGAATTGGAATGGGAGCCCTCTCCCATCTCAGATTACTCAAGAGTTTGCTTTGTAATGGGACAAAGCATCAGGATAAAAAAACCCCAAACATAAACTGAGAAACACTGACAGGCAATAAAGGAACAGAGCTACAGAAACATACCAATGAAAATGTATCGTTAAAATTACACAAGGGAATAATGTTTCCCTTTTGGCACATCTCATGATAGCTGAGAGGTGGCTAATTATTGTCATTGACCCAACATCTACTTGGAGTCCTCTTCAAACTAGTTTTCCTGCTCCCATTGTTAAAGATGTTTATTAGAGTCTCTCAGAATACTTTCTCTGGGTGATCTGTTCTTTCCTCACCACCCTTTCCCACTAGCTCCTCACCCTGTTTCCTGTTTATCTGGTTCTCATTTCCTACCAGTAAGCACTGGATCATCACATAGAGACACAGAAGAGCTGATGGGTTTCTTTGACCTTTAAAGGACTCTTGACTAATATATCTATTGTACCCACTAATTAGCCTGTTCTCAGGAGAGTTTTATGCTGCTTTCCTGTTTCTGTATTTCTGAGGAAATACTGGTAAAACTTTTTATATCGCTTACCAAAAAATCCTATAAAGAATAATTTCCGTCCTTGACTCTTCACGAGTAACGTGGGTATAAAACAGTTAGAGTATTTGGAAAGGGATGCCTCATGCTTCCCTGTCCCTGCCTACACTGTTCATTGTAGGAATCTCTTTCTGCCTTAAGAAATAATCTGAAAGGGTGGTGAAGCCAAAGTCATTAGAGAACAGGACAGCAAGGAGCAGACCTGCAGAAAAGTCCGAGATGACAAGTGATAAAAAAGAAGCTCTGAAAGATATTCAGAAAGAAGTTGTTAGAGGTCTTGTTAACAGCACAGAGAGAACCTGTCAAAATGCCATGGCCTGAGTTTACAACAGCCAGAGGAAGGCAGAAGATTACTGGGGGGGATTTACAAAGAAAATCGAAGTGGAGCAGACAATTGGCTGCTTTCCATTTGACGAGCAAGTCCAGTTTTACTGTGGATTTGTCAGCCCTGGGAAATACTGTGTTTCGTGGACTTTTCTGATCAAGGAAGAGCTGCCAAGCTGGTCTTTTAGGAGTACTTGATGCAGCTCTACTTGTTTCCATCTGGACTGTTCTGTGCTGCCTGTTCCCCAGTCACACAGCTTACAGGTCTTCCTGCTTGTTTCATCCTGACCTGGACAACCCACAAACCATCTCCCAACCAAGGCAGAATCTCTTCCTCATTCAGCTAAACATATGTTTGGTGGGAGGAGCATTTCGGTACTGTTCTTTTGGCTTCTGGTCCACAAGTCTGTTATTATCAGTCTGCTTACTGAGGCACAGAGGCTGGTGTCCTCCCCAGCCCTCACTTTCTGCATCCAGCCTGATGCCCCAGGGCTCTCAGAGTGTGACCACGTACAATTTATCACACTTGAGGCCAGTCAGAGCTTGTGCATTCACCACTTTCTTGGAGCCTGGGCTGCCCATGGTGCTAGGGTCTATCTGAGAAGGATCTTGTGACCAGGCCTTCTGCCTTCACTAGCTGTATGGTGCAGTTGTGAGGGTAGGTGAGACAGGGCTGCAGGCTCAGACAGAATAGGCATAGACATGCCTTTGGGTGAAGTCTCTCTTGTACACCAGTGCTCATGCAAGCCTGTCTCTCAGCACAAGGTGTGAAGCAAGTTCAGATCTGGCACAGGCTCATGGCTGGTTATAAAGTATAATGCAGATGTCATTCATTTGCTCTCTGCACATGCGACCCTCTCCTGACTCCAAGTTTTGCAAGCACAATGTCTCAGATGCAGTTTTTATGTGTGCCCAGTCATAAAGAAGACACATTCAGTTGGGTTCACATGGCTCTCTCTCAGCCCAAACTTCTGGGTTGAGTTTGCATTTCCTTCGACTCCTGCGGCCGTCTAGATACAGGACAGCGTCCTGCCCTGTTTGTGAGGCCACACAACTTACTCTTTTTCTTCTCTCTGAGTGGCAAAGGTCATTCCCATTGGACGTGAGGGAGAAGGACTGCTGTCCAACACGGCAGAATCAAACTGCAACAAGCAAGTCTGCCATTGGCAAAGAAGGTGTCAGTTGACCCTTAAGTGTGCTGGACCCAGAGGAGCGTGTTGCTCCAGGCCAAGGCTCACATGGCATAATTTCTTCAGCTGACAGCACAAGGAAATGTGGCAGCTGCTGCAGAAGGACAGTGTTGATTCCATGCTTTGGGAAACCATGGTTTCCCATGGAGGGTGGACCTTTCACAGACTGTCTACAAGGCATTTCTGGCAGTACTCACTCTTTGGACAAACACCCTCACTTGCCAAATATCTCCCTTCACACATCTACTCTCTCCTTTCAGTTTATTAGTAGGTTATTTGTTGGGTGTTTTTTTTGTTGTTGTTGTTTGTTTTTTTTTCCTTTTTTTTTTTTCTGTTTTTTTTTTTCTTTCCTGGCTGATGTTGAGTTTAAGGGGCTAAATTAAACTGCAAGTCAAGAGACTTCATTTAACACATGCCCAAGTCTCTTCACTTTCATGGCAGGCTCCAAAGTACATTTCCATAAGCTTCCAAGTGTATCAAACCTGTGGTCCAGCAGAAGGAATGACGCCATTGCAGCGAGACCTGGGAGAAGTGAAGGAAACAGGCAGCAAACCAGTATACCTGGCAGACTAACCTTGTGTTGCTGACCAGCTAATAGAAGGGGCACAAGCACCACACACAGGTGCTTGTCTTGACCCTAAAAAGCAAACTGGAAGCAGAACAGAGGTCTGGTAACACAGAAACATAGGAAGAAAACATCAGAAAAGATGAAGTATCTCCATTGTCCTCCAGATTTGTGAAAGGAAACATGGAGTTTGAGGCGGACAAGCAATATCCCTTTCAGATGGCAGCAGCTATTTGAAGACTAAAACAGCTGCAGCTAAAACACCCAGCAACGTGGGCTTTTTGTAGGCTTGCCCTTGCTGTGGGTTTTGACCAGACATTACTTTCTCCCTCTCCCTGTAGCCTTCCAGCCACCTGCTGCCGCTTTCAGCTTTCTGCTGCTATATATATTCTTTTCAATCTCTCCCAAGTCCTGCCTACCTTTTTTGAAGTGAAGAGGAAACTGGAATTTCTCAAGCCAAATTTTCAAAGGAATCAAGTTTTATGTGATCTGCAAGGCCAGTAACCTTTTTGTCTCCTCCTGAGCTGTACTTTTAGACAGGGGAAGTGAGCTGAAAGATAATCTGTTTCTACACACAAAAGAGGATTGATAAATAACACACTTACTGCTCACACTAAGAAGACAAAGGAGTCATTCTTCTTTCCTTTCATGGCTTGGGACTACAAAGGACATCAGGATATCACAGTAGGATATTACATGGGGGTGCAGCTACTGTGGTGGTGAGGGGTAGCTAAAAAATGTGGCAGCAACAAAGAGAAAAACAGGGCTGAATTAGTTTCACTGCTTACAGAGCAGCTACAGATCATACAGCTGAGGGGTGTGTGTGTGTGTGTGTGTGGAGAACAATCCTGCAGCAGAGAATGTCTGTGGGGTGAGCATGTAGCACCAGAGCATGCCTCCTGCTGGAGTCGCTTTAAGCCAGCATCGCAGCACCAGCACAGCACCTCCGTCTGCAGCACCCTGTCACCTGCTCTATGGCCCCGCAGCCTCTGCGTGTGCACAGGGACAGGGCTGTCAGAACAAGACTTGCCCTGCAGCGCTGGAAACAAAAATCTGTGCTTGCTACAAGACAGCGAGAAGAGAGAGCTCACTTAGAGAAGGCTTGTGGTCAGTATGAGACCTGAAGCAGCAGTGTTTTTATGCATAGGTACGTGTGTGTGTGTGTTTATATACAAATAAAACATCTGCCTGAAGGAAACTGCAACAGGTTTGCAGAACTAGCTCCCTGCAGGAGGAACTGTCAGTCCGATGAATGTCTTGTTTCAGAGTGGTATAGGCCAGCCACAGTTGTGCATTGCAGGGCAGCCTGCTTATCACATCTGTTGCCAGGCAGGAAAGCTTGAGCTGGCATGCATCTGATTTCAGTGTAGCTCTCCTGCTTCCTATTCGTTTGACTTGGCACAAGGTCCTCTTCTCTCACGCAGAGAATCAGACAATGGCAGGGACTGGAAGGGACCCCCAGAAATCACCCCATCCAATCCCCCTGCTAAAGCAGGCTTGCCTAGAGCAGGTTGCACAGGAATGCATCCAGGCAGGGTTTGAAAGTCTCCAGTGCTCTGGCACCCGCACAGGGAAGAAGTTTCTCCTTAAGTTCATGTGAAACCTTCTGTGTGCTAGTTTGTATCAGCTGACCCTTGTCCTCTCACTAGGCACCACTGAACAGAGTCCAGACCCATCTTCCTGACCTCCACCCAACATTTGGGAATTTATGAGCACTGGCAGATCCCCTCTCAGTATTGAGGCTAAAGAGCCCCAGGTCTCAGCCTCTCCCAGCTCCCTTTCTGTGCCTAAGGCACAGCAGCTGCCCCTGTTTAGTAATCTGGCCGCAAAGCAGACCTGCAAGGGCAACCCAAACTATTTTCCTTACTCTGTTGCTGTTGAGGTCTTCTACTGAATTGGAAAAACAAATCAAAACAGAACACAGGAGAAGGATGGTGACTATTGGGTTTTTAATAAGGTGTCCTGGCAAGAATCTAGGCTGCTCTGGATCAACTCTCTACCCCAAGATAGCTCTTCCTAAGCCCTTCACCTGTTCCTACCTCAGGAACTCACCTAGGTCTGTGCAGAAGAGAACAGAGGAGGCATAGATGGGCACTCGCAGAGGCAAGAATTTTGCTGGGTTTTTTTAGGTGCCTGCTGAAACTATGCCTGGCAAGCTCACCAGGTTGAAAAGAAGCGCTCTCCTTTTCCCTCCTTGGTGCCCTCTCAGTTGCACCCAGCAGTTCCCCAGAAGATAGGGCTAGACATGAGATTGTGACTAATTGCTATTAATGGTGAAGTAATTGTACTTCAGAGCCTGGGGCAGGGAAGAAGCCCTGGCATCTCTTCAGTTCAGCTCCACCCTACCTGGAGCTGGAAGGATGATCAGGTTGAGTCCCTACGGGTGAGATTTAGGGGGAAGGCCAACAAGACTGACATCCTGGTTGGAGTCTTGTGAAGTTTTGAGGCTAATTGGAATATTTCAATGCAGAAAATTATATTCTAGGTTGTGAAAAGCAAACAATGGTGATGTCTGCTGCACTCATAGGCTTGCTGAGATGGATAAGAACAGGAACACAAACATAGATAAGACACTCACACAGAGAGTCTCATTCTCTGTAGCTGCTGGCTTGGTCCGGACCTCTCTGCTAACCTAACTAACCACTTCCCTTCTAACCCCCCTTGCCAACTCTCCAAACTCACCTTGTGCATAAGCCAAACCCTGGGGTAAGGTAGAGGGCTGGGGAGAAGGTGGAAGGGTGGTTGGGAGCCTCTCCTGGGGAATGATTTCTGGGAGGGGAGTTGTGTTTCTGTATTAACATTAACTTGTATATTTCTGTAACTATTCCTGTCTCTAGAGTCTATCTCTGCTGTACATTGTGCTGAGCTGTAAACAGNAACTCTCCAAACTCACCTTGTGCATAAGCCAAACCCTGGGGTAAGGTAGAGGGCTGGGGAGAAGGTGGAAGGGTGGTTGGGAGCCTCTCCTGGGGAATGATTTCTGGGAGGGGAGTTGTGTTTCTGTATTAACATTAACTTGTATATTTCTGTAACTATTCCTGTCTCTAGAGTCTATCTCTGCTGTACATTGTGCTGAGCTGTAAACAGAGCGTCAGTCCTTAACTTCCAGATGGATGAGTCTAGTCTGGGTGAGTTTACAAAGTGTGGGGGGCAGGGAATTCCCAAAGCATCACAAATCTGTTATAGACCATCCAACCAGAAAGAAGAGGTTGATTTATTATTTTTTAAGCATCTGGAGGCTGCCTCAAGATCACTTGCCCTTGTTCTTGTGGGCAACTTGAACTTGCCAGACATCTGCTGGGACTCCAGCACTGCAGAGAAGTGGCAGTCTAGGAGGTTCCTAGAGTGTATGTAGTCAGTAAGTTTGCAGATGACACCAAGTTAGGAGTAGGTGTTGAGGGTAGGAGGGCTCTGCAGAGGGACCTGGGCAGGCTGGATGGGTGGGCAGAGGCCAATGGAATGAGATTTAACAAGGCTAATGCAGGGTTCAGCACTTTGGCCACAACAACCCCAAGCAGTGCTACAGGCTGGGGACAGAGTGGCTGAGAGGAGCCAGGCAGAAAGGGACCTGGGGGTGCTGGTAGATAGTAGCTGAGCATGAGGCAGCAGTGTGCCCTGGTGGCCAGGAGAACCAATGGCATCCTGGCCTGGATCAGGAACAGTGTAGACAGTGTGGCCAGTAGGACAAGGGAGGTTATTCTGTCCCTGTCGTCAGCACTGGTCAGGCCACACCTTGAGTTCTGTGTCCAGTTCTGGGCCTCTCAATTCAAGAGAGATGTTGAGGTGCTGGAACTTGTCCAGAGAAGGGCAATGAGCTGGTGAGGGGCCTGGAGCACAGCCCTGTGAGGAGAGGCTGAGGGAGCTGGGGATGTGCAGCCTGCAGAAGAGGAGGCTCAGGGCACACCTCATTGCTGTCTGCAGCCACCTGAAGGGAGGTTGTAGCCAGGTGGGGGATAGTTGGAGGAAGTTCTTGACAGAGAGAGGGATTGGCACTGGAAGGGGCTGCCCAGACAGGTGGTGGAGTCACCATCCCTGGAGTTGTTCAAGGACAGACTGGAGGGGACAGTTAGTGCCATGGTCTAGTTGATTGGCTGGGACTGGGTGATAGGTTGGACTGGATGAGCTTGGAGGTCTCTTCCAGCCTGGTTGATTCTGCGCTTCTATGAATGGGGTCATCCTCTGAATCCTGTATTTTTCATAGTTTAACAGGAACCCCTTTGTTCAGAAAAAGGCAGACAGACAAGGCAGGGGGAGGGCAAGAGAGACAGACAAGGCAAGGACAAAAGAAAAAAAAAGAGGAAAAAAAGAGAAGCATCTTTTCTTCATTCTCCTACAACTGAAATGATTGAAAAGTTATGGGCAGACCCCTTTTACTGCTCCACCCCATCTAAATCTTTAGGGGCACATTTTTACAGTCAAAAGAGAAAAAAAAAAATTGGAACAACTTCACTCAAAACCTGGGTTTTTGCCTGGGTTTACTGCAATGAAGGAACAGATATGTAAGCATTTTCTCACAGTTCTAGATTTTATTGCTCTTTGTTAGTAATAAAGCAGAGGTTACTTTAAAAAGTCAAACAGAGACAATATAAAGATGTAGTTACTAAAACATTAGGTACACACAGAAACCAGCATCGTTCAATTCATTAATTTCAGTTTTATACAGTATCCACCAGAGCATACTTCAGCATACAGCAAATGGAGATTCTGATGTCAACTTCAAACACGGACTTTGTACTGCAGTTTCTAGAACCTCCTGCCTTCAGTGTATCTAACACAGGTATCAGATGCTTGTTTGTCTTGCTACAGTAGCCTGAGTTTACAATCTTGTGAAAGACTGAGTGGGTGAAAAGGTAGAATGTTGCAGCAGGAGGTCCACTTCAGAAACTCCTTCCCAGGACTTTCTATAGAGCTCTGCATGGCACAAGTACAATAGGCCTCTGGAGCTTTTGACACCAATGCTGACAGGAAAGCAGCATACATGTTAAATTGTACATCTGGAGAGGGGGACTACTGTGATCTAGTTGTGGTTCAGAAAAATTTTGGTTTTAAAGAAATGAGACTTGAGTGTATCTTCCTTTACATAATGTGCATTGACAATGCAAACCAGCCTTCTTCTTTCTGCTTGTCCACCTGCAAAAGAAAGAAACCCCTTGAGCTTCATACCCCACAATCTCCCACAGACTTACTAGCTGGTGCTGGCTTGTGCAGGACTGCTCCATGTCAGTTCACCAATCCATAGCAAATTGTCTGCTGGAGGGAGCCATACCACTTACTTTATACACCTAATTTAACTCATGTCTACCTTAAGTATTCCAGATTTCCCCTCTGGGGATGCAGGCTTCCCTGTCAGGATAGAATCTTGGACATCAGCAAAGTGAGTATTAATAATATCTCCTCATGATTGCTTTAAGCATATCAACAGATCTACAACTGCTCTACCAGACTGCACTATTGCCTGGAGCTGCTCATCTTAGAATCATAGAGTCAGTCAGGGTTGGAAGGGACCACAAGGATCATCTAGTTCCAATCCCCCTGCCATGGGCAGGGACACCCTACCCTAGATCAGGCTGCCCACAGCCTCATCCAGCCTGGCCTTAAAACACCTCCAGGGATGGGGCCTCAACCACCTCCCTGGGCAACCCATTCCAGGCTCTCACCACTCTCATGGTGAAGAACTTCCTCCTCACATCCAGTCTGAATCTCCCCACCTCCAGCTTTGCTGCATTTCCCCCTAGTCCTGTCACTCCCTGAGAGCCTAAAAAGTCCCTCCTCAGCTTTTCTGTAGGCCCCCTTCAGATACTGGAAGGCCACAAGAAGGTCACCTCAGAGCCTCCTCTTCTCCAGCCTGCACAGCCCCAACTCTTTCAGTCTGTCCTCATAGCAGAGCAGATCCAGCCCTCTGAGCACCCTTGTGGCCCTGCTCTGGACATGCTCCAGCATCTCCACATCCCTCTTGTCCCAGAGGCTCCAGAACTGGATGCAGTACTTCAGGTGGGGTCTCAGCAGAGCAGAGGGGCAGAATCCCCTCCCTTGACCTGCTGCCCACACTGCTCCTGCTGCAGCCCAGGCTCTGGTTGCTCTCTGGGCTGCCAGTGCACACTGCTGGCTCATGTTGAGCTTCTCATCCACCAGCACCCCCAAGTCCCTCTCTTCAGGGTTGCTCTCCAGCCAGGCACTGCCCAGCCTGGATTGGTGCTTGGGATTGCCTCCACCCAGGTGCAGGACCTTGCACTTGGTCTTGTTGAACCTCATGAGGTTGGCTTGTGCCCAGCTCTGCAGCCTGTCCAGCTCCCTCTGGATGGATCCCTGCCCTCCAGCTGTCTGCTGCACCACACAGCTTGGTGTCATCAGCAAACTTGCTGAGGCTGCACTCAGTGCCTCTGTCCATGGCACTGACAAAGATGTTAAACAAGACTGGTCCCAGGACTGATCCCTGAGGGACTCTGCTTGTCACTGCCTCCACTGGGACATGGACCCACTGACAGCCACTCTTTGGGTGCAGCCATCAAGCCAGTTCTTTACTCATCCAATGGTCCACCCATCAAAGCCATGTTTCACCAGCTTGGAGACCAGGACAGTGTTGAAAGCTTTGCTCAGGTCCAGGTAAATGCCATCAGTTGCTGTATCTTGCTGCAGTCTGTTCTTCCCTTTGTGTCTCAGGGATAAGAAATCTAGATTGGGGATTTTTCTTTGCATTGGGATTTATTTATCCTTCATCAACTGACATGCCACAGCTAGGCAAGAGCTCTCTTGCCTCTCCTAGAAAGCCCTACCAGTACATCATAATGAATGCCCAAAATTCTCTGGAGCCACCAGTGAAAAGACTGCCAGAAGTTCCCACCTTTAATGCATGAAGATGCCACAGCAGGAAATGTAGTTACAGGATTATTCATTGTAAGTAACAGCTCTGTGGCAGCAAACAACTAAATAGTACTCAGGCCTTCCAAGTGTCCAGAATCCAAGCTGCCAAGAATTGATGACTATTAGCCCCAGAAGATTAAAGGCAGGGCAAAACACTCTGTCCTTATTTGTCTCGATTTTTCCTTACATGACACTGCAATCAAACTTTGTCTCATGATTTTTCAGTCTTACCTTTGGTCTGTGGCTGACAGGAGTTAACTTCATGCTTTCTGATGGGGCGCCTGGAGGTGAACAAGGTTTGCTAGAGTCTCCTACAGATCTAAGGAGATTCAAAAAGAGATTGAAAAAGTGAAAAACAGAAAAGCCTGCTAGAATCATGTCTCAGATTCTGAGTTACGTGTCCCCTGTCTTATGTCACAATGCAAGTATTTTAAATACCAACAGTGGAAGTTGTGAAAAAGCTATGGGACCTCTGTTCCGTTTCCACAGAATTGAGCATGCTGAAGTCAGGGAAAGTCCACCAAGCCAAAGAAAAACATGCAATTTTTTTCCACTGTATTTGCATTCTGCTGCATAGCTAATGAAGACAGTGCAGAAATGAAACAGAAAAGGCTTAACTTTTACCTTCTTAGACTGGTTATACTGGCAGGGGAAACACTGTCTTCTTTAGAGCTGTCCATAGCAACTGCCACAGGAACAGACACTTCAATTGTTCTCCTTGCATTTGCTAGGCAATAATCACAGAATGGTCTGGGTTGGAAAGGATCTTTGGAGGTCATCCAGTCCAACCCCTGCTGCAGTCAGCAGGGGCTGCCCAGAGAGCCCCATCAAGCCCCACCTTGAATAGCTCCAGGGATGGGACCCCAATCACCTCCCTGGCCAACCTGTTGCAGTGTTCCACCACCCTCATAGTAAAGAACCTGTTCCTAACATCCAATCTAAATCTGCACTTCTCTAGTTTGAAGCCACTGCCCCTCATCCTGCCACCACAGGCCTTTGTGAACAGTTTCTCTCCATTCTCCTTGTAGACCTCCTTCAGGTACTGGAAGGCTGCTATTAGGTCTCCTTGGAGCCTCCTCTTCTCTGGGCTGAACACCCCCAGCTCCCTCAGCCTGTCTTCATAGCAAAGATGCTCCAACCCCCTGATCATTTTTGCGGCCCTTTGTGCTGGCTTGAGGCTAACTGGAATATTTTAATAGAGAAAATTATATTATAGGCTGTGAAAAGCAAACAATGGTGATGTCTGCTTCACTCACAGGCTTGCTGGGATGTGTAAGAACAAGAACACAAACATAGATAAGACACTCACACACAAGAGTCTTGCTCTCTCTAGCTGTGGGTTTTGGTCTGCTGGCCTCTCTGCTAGCCTCACTAACCACTCTTCTTCTAACCCCCCTGACCAATCCTCCAAACTCACTTGTGTGTGTAAGGCAAACCCTGGGGTAAGGTAGAGGGCTGGGGAGAAGGTGGAAGGGTGGTTGGGAGCCCCTCCTGGGGTCTCTGATTTCTGGGAGGGGAGTTGTGTTTCTGTATTCCCTTTAACTTGTCTGTGTCTGTAACTATTCCTGTCTATAGTGTCTATCTCTGCTGTACATTGTGCTGAGCTGTAAATAGAGCTCCAGTCCTTAACTTCCAGCTGGCTGAGTTCTAGTCTGGGTGATTTTATAAAGTGTGGGTGGCAGGTAACCATCACACGCTCCTCTGGCCCTGCTTCAGCACATCCATGTCTTTCCTTTCTTGAGTACTCCAGGTGAGGTCTCACCAGACAGACTAAAGTGGCAGAATCACCTCTCTGGATCTGCTGGCAGCACATCATTTGATGCAGCCAGGATAGCTTGATTCTGATGAGAACACAGCAACAGTGCACAACATTCATTTAGTTTTTCCAATTATTGAGGGGCATTAGTGGGGAATTAATAATTCTTCACAATTTCACAGAATACACAGCATAAACATAAAACAGCAGACTAAACATCAACTCCAAGCCCACTCTCTGAAAATAATATTGAAAAATTCTTAGACCAACCATGTACATCGTGCCAAGATACAGAAAGCTTCTTCCATAGATAAAGCTGGGATTTGGCAATTACAGGCTTGGAGTCTTCTGATTTCTCTACTTTGCTTCTTTGAAATTTTACTTATTGTGCCAAATTTATGTTACAATGCTCTTGCCAGGCCACATCTGGAGCACTGAACACAGTTTTGGTCCCCATTCTACAAAAAAAATGCGGACAGGCTGGAAAAGTTTCTAGGAAAGGGTCACAAGAATAATCAGAGGACTGGAAGCCATATGAGGAAAGTCTGATAGAATTGGGTTTGTCCAGCCTTAAGTAGAGAAGACATGGGGGAGACCTTATTGCCATATACCAATACATCAAGGGTGGCTACCAAGAGGATGGAGACTCCTTTTTTATGAGGAGTCACATGGAAAAGTCAATGGGTACAAGTTACTCCTGGGGAGATTCAGATTGGACTCCAGAAGAAAATTTTTCACCATGGGAAGTCAGACATTGTAATAATCTTCCAAGAGAAGTGAATTCTCCCTCCATTGGTCAGTTTCAAGACTCAGCTTGA
The DNA here is from genome assembly GCA_013396675.1 of Eubucco bourcierii. Lineage (NCBI taxonomy): Eukaryota > Metazoa > Chordata > Aves > Piciformes > Ramphastidae > Eubucco > Eubucco bourcierii. The sequence continues at coordinate 19,891 of VWZE01003743.1, forward strand.
CAGGGTGCTGGGCCATCTCATTTAAACTGTACTATTACTTAGAAAGGTTGAGCCAAATGATCCTTGGGGTCCCTTCCAAAGTGACATTCTATGAAGCCCTTCCCTTTATATATCAGTGTGATGGTTTGGGAGTTCCCTGCCCCCCCACACTTTGTAAAATGACTCAGACTAGACTCAGCCAGCTGGAAGTTAAGGACTGAAGCTCTATTTACAGCTCAGCACAATGTACAGCAGAGATAGACACTACAGACAGGAATAGTTACAGACATAGACAAGTTAAAGGGAATACAGAAACACAACTCCCCTCCCAGAAATCAGAGACCCCAGGAGGGGCTCCCAACCACCCTTCCACCTTCTCCCCACCCCTGTACCTTACCCCAAGGTTTGCCCCACATGCAAGGTGAGTTTGGAGGATCGGCCAGGGGGGTTAGAAGAAAAGTGGTTAGTGAAAATTAATCGGCAGAGGAGCCAGAGCCAGAAGCTGCTAGACCGCCCGAGAAGCTGTCACAGCAAGAGACAGAGAGAGACTCACTTATCTATATGTTTTGGTTATTGTTCCCAAACAATTCTCCAGCAAGCCTATGAGTGAAGTAGACATCATGATGTTTTCCTTTCACAGCCTAGAGTGTAATTTTCTCTATTAAAATATTCCAGTTAGCCTCAAACCAGCACGATCAGTTGTAGTTTAGGAAAGGTGAGAGGGTGGGTGTCCTAGACAGGGCCTGTGTACATACTCATGTACAGTTCTGCCTGTAATTACATAGGCTCCACAGCAACATAAAGCAGGACTCACCATCTGGAAAGTATTTTTGCTTTAGCAAGAGATGGCAGTTAATCTATGTATCCTGAATCAGCAAGAATACTGATTTACCTCCTCAGATGACTGGAAGCCCTGTGTATTTCTTTCTACTGGCACTAGCAAGAACTCAGAAAGGTAGTCTGATGGAAAACACACCCCAGAAGGCCAAAAATTGAAATGTGGTTGATAATTGGAAAATCACTCTGCCAGGAGTTTTAGAAGACATAAATACTTCAGTGTTTTTGTAACAGGTTACCTATCAGAGAGGACCAATTGAAAAGCCCAGTTCTGCCTATCAGCACCTATGTAACAGAACCCTCTTCTGCAGTCAAAGAAAGAACAAAGAACAGATTTACCATGAAGCATGATAGTTGCAGAAGACTAATTACTAAGAAACTAACTTCAGGAGAAGTTTGGCTGGTACATTTTTCAGTCCTCTGAAATAAGGAGTACCTGTACCATACAGGTATTAATAGCACATGTAGAATCATTTCAGTTGGAAAAAAAAAATCTTTAAGATCAAGTCCAATCACTCTCTAACTCTACCAAGTCTGGTGCTAAACCATGTCCCTCAGCACCACATCTCTGCATCTCTGAAACACCTCCAGGGATGGGGATTCAATCACCTTGCTGGGGAGGCAGTTCCAGTGTTTGAGAACCCCTTCAGTTGGGCAGTTTCTTTTTATAGCCAAACTAAACCTCCCCTCCTGCAACTTTAGGCCATTTCCTCTCATTTCTAACCCTTGTTACTCGTACTGCTGACCACAACCGCTGGTAAAGCAAACAAGGACAGAGGACTCTCAAAAGCAGAAAAACACTGTCTTACTGGGTTTTGCTTCTCGTGAAGCTGGGTACTTACCAGTATAATTTAGGGATGGAGACAGAACAGGAGATACCACTGGAGGGACTGTATCATCAGCAGCTAACTTCTGCTGGTCTATAAGCTGCAACAGTTTATCACGTGCTTCCGTACTCTGACGGTTCAGCTCTGCTATCCTCTCCTCCAAGCTCTTCGACACCACGAGACGAGTCTACTTAGATAATTAATTCCAATTAAAAACTTACACTTTGCACCTTCCAAGGAGAGCATGCAATGTTTTTCAAGAAATCCTATTCATTTAATTTTCAAACCGGAAGTAAACTTAATTCCACAGCATCTCCTGTGATTTTAGCCTTTTCCTTCTCCTGTATCTAGGTCCTTCTCTGACTAAACACAACAGTATTTTAAACTGGTTTGCCTACAAATAGGAAAATACAGGTATTTTCTGTATCATTTAAGGAAAACAAACTAACAAACTCACTCCTAATCTCCCAGCAATTAATCCTAAACCAGAAAATAGTCAGAGACACACAGGGGTCGAGAGTTGTGGGGAACCCAAAGCAGATTTCTAGCAGAAGTAGCATAGTATGGTTTGTGTTGGAAAGGACCTTAAAAATCGTCTAGTTCCACTCCCCCTGCCATGGGTAGGTGTATCTCCTACTCTAGACTAGGTTGCTCAACATCCCACTCAACCTGTCTTTGAACATTTCCAGGGTTGGAGCATCCACAATATCCTAGAACACATCTTTAAACCAGATTTTCATCCACTCTGAGCTCATCCCATCCCTCTTCAGCAACCACTTCCACAGAAACACTTGAAAAAGTCTGCATCGTCTTGCACAACAAAATGACTAAATATGACACAACGCAATGGGGAAAAGCATCAACAATCTCAGCCAACATTTACCTGAGGAGAGCTAAAAATCTTTAAAGGAGCCTTATCTGAACAGCAACTCAGCCACTGTGATGGAACAAAAGCAAAGTACAGTAGCAAGGGCAGGGATCAGGCAGTTCTGTGGTGTTCTCTCACTGGGGTGCCGCCAAGTAGTTGCTTAACTACAAATTAAAGTTCTTCTATGTGAACTGAAGCTTTCCAGTTTTCTCCTTCCCACAGATCGTAGAGTCTTCACTGCCCAGCAGGACTGACATGACAGACCTAACCACTACATACACTATTAATCAAGTATTTGTCAGAGATACACCTCGAGGGGGTTTGAGTCACAGTAGAAGAGGTACGGATTTCAATATGTATGTTACACGCTTGACAAGAACCTGTGGGCCAGCGCAGTGCTTTCACTGTAAATACTATCCAAGCTACAGAAGGTAGACTTGATCCTGTTGCAATCACATTTCTTTTGGCAGCATCATTTTACCCTAAACTTTACAAGTGTGCTGTACACTTCTCAGCAGTTGTATACAACATAGGCCAAATATGAGAAACTACTGTTGAGTATCTCAGGGAACGATAAGAATCGCACGTCTCCAAGCAAACGAATTACAAGGTGCTTGTTTGGCTGCTCCTTTCCTTAAATCAACTGACAACAGAGGAGAAACAGTCTTAGAGCATCAGCAAGCTATGGGAATGCAGATCAGTAAAGAGGGGACACCACCCTTCCTTTCCTCTTAAATTCTCACCTGTCCTTGTAAAGAGCCTGGAGTAGGCTCTGTGTTTTGTATGGGGTCTAGCTGATGTAGGCAGTCACTTGTGTCCTCGGAGAAGCCTTTGAAGTTGCTCAGATGAGCTTTCATTACAGAGTTCCGCTGTGTGAGCTCGTCTATCTGTCTCATCAGATCGCTGGTATGAAATAACTCTTCAGCTGTGCTGCTTTTCCTAGTGTCACCTGTGCAGGACAGATGGATTTTCTCGTGGGAACTCTCCAGGTCTTTCTCCACGGGAGGAATTGGTTGCCTTTGAGAGATGACAGTCTTTTCCTCACTTGTGCTCTGTGTTCTCAGGGAGGAAGATGAGTTCCTTTCGCTGCATGGCTCTCTTTCAGCGTTTTCAGGAGACTGAGAAATGGCTGTAAACATGACAAAAAATAAAACAACACTCAGGAAAGAGATGTGATACTCTTTAAGGACAATCAATGACAACTTTAGTGCATCAAGCTAGGCATAATCAAGCATGAACTTGAATTGTAACATCTAGTTTGGATGGTGCTCTGGCAGGGGGGGTTGGAGTAGATGATCTTCTGAAGTCCCTTCCAGTCTCTAACATTCTGTGTGTGTGTGTGTCACTGATCAAAACACTCTCTGCAAGATCCTGCTGCAAGAACTCCCCAGGTTTAGCATTTGCTACTGCAAACAGTCTTACATTTAAGTGATTTCATTAGAGGCTGAGAGACAAGTCAGAGAGAAGAAAACTGTTTTAAATTTCTCAGCTGACAGATCAAACACTATTCCTTTTTCAGTCCTCCATTTTCCAAAACACAGTTGACTTCCATAATAAACTGGAAGTTTGCATTTCAGCTCTGGTATTTACACTGGGTTGGTAACAAAACTTTTAGAATACTAAAACAAGCTGATGAAAGACTTCTGGCATAGTAATAAACTAACTACTTGGTCAGCCTCTAAGAAAGGGGAATCACTCTGGCCAACAAAATCAGTCTGGTGGAGTTTCGTGGTCATCAGTAGTCAGCAAAGAGATAACACACCACACACAATGATCACTGACTCATAGAATCAACCAGGTTGGAAGAGACCTCCAAGCTCATCCAGTCCAACCTAGCACCCAGCCCTAGCCAATCAACCAGACCATGGCACTAAGTGCCCCAGCCAGGCTTTGCTTCAACACCTCCAGGGACTGCGACTCCACCACCTCCCTGGGCAGCCCATTCCAATGCCAATCACTCTCTTTGTCAAGAACTCCCTCTTAACATCCAGCCTAGACCTCCCCTGGCACAACTTGAGACTGTGTCCCCTTGTTCTCTTGTTGGTTGCCTGGGAGAAGAGACCAACCCCACCTGGCTACACCTTCCTTTCAGGTAGTTGTAGACAGCACTGAGGTCTGCCCTGAGCCTCCTCTTCTGCAGGCTGCACACCCCCAACTCCCCCAGTCTCTCCTCACAGGGCTGTGCTCCAGGCCCCTCACCAGCTTCATTGCTCTTCTCTGGACACGTTCCAGTACCTCAACATCTCTCTTGAACTGAGTGGCCCAGAATTGGACACAGCACTCCAGGTGTGGCCTGACCAGTGCTGAGGACAGTATAACCTCCTTTGTCTTACTGATCAAGTATGTTACAGTGCTACTAGCTGCTACATGTTAAGTCCAGGTTGGATTTCTCTGCCTTATGTAGCAAATAGCCAGTTCCTTCCCAAGCTTTAACTTTTGCCTCTTGAGCAGAGTATGACATTTAAAAATGTAGACATAAATATGTTTTATGAATCCTTTCTCATTAAGAAATATCAAGAAGTTTAACTTTTGTTGGGCCATTTAGCATCCTTAGCAGTTCTCACGTAGCTGAACTGTAGTGAATGTAGTTTTATATTCCTATTGCAAATGGCAGACAACATCTGACAGCTCTCAGTGGGACTGAAATCAGATGTTGGTCTTCACAGAACGCTGCTTTGGTTTGTTTCCTCCTGATGCATTGTGTGCCTTCTCACAGCACAGCAGCAGCCTGCCAAAAGGCCGAACCAGAAGTAAACTTCCAATTGACAAAACTTCTTAAAAAAAAAAAAAAAAATCAAAAGGACTTTTGGGTTATTTTTTCTCACTTAGAAATGATTTCAAAGCAACACAGGTGAAAGTGGGAATGGAGCAGGAAGAGGTAAGGCACAAAACCCTACTACTATACCCTGCTTTCTGTCAGCAGCCCTCAAGCTAGCCATAGATGTGATTATCCACTTCCCAACAAGAGAGGGTTACAGGAGCTTAGCATGATCAGTAAGATGCATGTGGTTACAGTGACAGTTGCAGTTTAAACAAGAAATACCTTCCCAAAACACCCTGATAAACCTTTTTCCTCCTGACAACCAGAACTGAGGTACTGGCCAATGAAACTCCTGAAGCCTACAAATACTGACAGAAGACTAAGCTATTTTGGTTATCTGGTATCACAGAACTTCACCCAAAACTTCTCCAGCCACTACCTGTGTATTAAAGGAAACCAAACAGCAGCCTGCTCCCAAAGCTTTTAAGAAAATCTCTGCTGGTTAGACTGGCTCAAAGCAAGAGTGTGCAACCTGCAGACATCCTGGTTAGTCTGTAGTATGGGCTGTAGGGGCACTGAACTTCCAGTCTTCAGTGGCCCCACTGCTAAAGCTGATGGAGGCTGCATGGCACCATCAGCAGATGGAAATCTGAGATGATCTGCTGAATGTCATAGGCAAAGAGCTACGGCAGATCACACCAAAGCGGCAATCAAAAGCAGAATGAAATGCCTGATTGCCACTGACAGGACTGCAGAGAGTTGATGCAGAGGACAGAAAGGCTGAAGAAAACCTAGTGCAGACACAGAAAGAAAAGAAACGTGCATCTGGCTGCAGAAGCAGAACATTCCAGCTATAGGGTCCAGGGAGCTAAGTTTTCAGAGTAAGGGTAGTGCAGTGATTGAAACAGTAACACACTACACAGACTCAAGTCTCCTACAGCCAAAGAGACCTCACCATTCTGGAGGGGAGACAACTCCTGACTGCTCTTCTGCCGGGGGGGTGACAACAGCACAGCTGGCTGGAAGAGATGAGATGGCAAGCTTCTGTTGGCCCCCACACAACCGGAAGCACTTGACCTCTGGAGAAACTGGGAAGGAAGCCCTTCCCGTGGCAATTTCAGCATGCCTTCCTTGTTGCCTGCACCAGCCCGAGGCGCAAAATAGCTCAAACCACGTTCTTCTGAAGACCAGAAACAAAGCAGAGATAGAATTGAAATTCAGTGCAATAGGGAAAATTCTCAATAACAACTCTTACATTTAGGTAGCTGAAGAGACAAGCCACAGTTTGTTTCCTACAGGCTGCTAGCTTCCTTTGGATCCCCAGGTACAAAACCCTTTCACTGGCTTTAAGAGCAAGAAAAGCTCTTACACAGAATCATAGAATGGTAAGGCTAGAAGAGACCTCAAGGATCATCCAGTTCCAACCCCCTGCCATAGGCAGGGACACCTCCCACTAGCACAGCTCACTCAAGGCCTCGTCCAACCTGGCCTTGAACACCTCCAGGGAGGAAGCAGCCACAACCTCCCTGGGCAACCTGTGCCAGTGCCTCACCACCCTCAATGCAAAGAACTTCCTCCCAACATCCAGTCTAAATCTCCCCTCTGCCAGTTCAAACCCACTGACCCTTGTCCTGTCATTGCAAGACTTTGTCAATAGTCCCTCCCCAGCCTTCCTGTAGGCCCCCTTCAGATACTGGAAGGCTACTCTAAGGTCTCCTGGAAGCCTTCTCTTCTCCAGGCTGCAGAGCCCCAACTCTCTCAGCCTGTCCTCACAGCAGAGCTGCTGCAGCCCTCTGATCATCTTTGTGGCCTCCTCTGCACCCACTCCCAACACTTCCATGTCCTTCCTGTGCCGGGGGCTCCAGAACTGCACACAGTAGCCTGAAATGTAGAACTCCAGAACTGCACACGTGGGAGTAAGTATTTCGTTGAGCTTCATTTAGCAATATTCTCTGGACAAAAGCAGTACTAAATGTTTGTCCTAATGAACCTATTTTACAAATGCAAAGGCAACAATGGTGGAGTGGAAGAAATTCAAAGCTTTTTTGAGCTCTCTGATGATCTTTATGTGACTCAATTCAAATCAGACAACTCTTCAGTTAAAAAGTTATTTTTCTGTATTTAACTACAACTAGCTTACATCTGCATTGCCATTTGTTTGAACATACCACGGAGGCACAAAATGCAAAGCATCAAAGTTGCAGCTAACTATGAAACCACAGTGTTTTTAATATGCTTACATCCACTGCTCCATCAGCACTCTTTGAATTCCCTCCTCACAATTTTGATCAGGGTATTTGTTGCCAAAAGGTAGAATACACCTGATCCCAAAATGCAATACACAAAAAGCACCCTTAAAAGGCAAAGAACCAAACAAAAAACACCTGCATAAAATACTCTTGTGGTTCACATAACTGAGGTTCTAAGACTGAATTTAAAACATGCCACCCACAATTCTATCACCCTGGCAAGAAACTACAAAGATCTTCCCGCTGTGCAGAACTGCATTTCCCAAGCTTCCTCCTGCCACTGATACACCCCATGCCACTGCTCCTATCTCAGCCACTCCTCCTCTCTGCAGAGAGAAACCTTATGCATGGTTTCTGTTCTAAAGTTAAGCATTTCACGTCTCACAGCCAGTCACGTTATGGATAGGAGCAATCTTCTGCAGGAGGAAGCAGTAGTATTTTTGTAAGTTTAGGAAGCTTTCTTCTCAGGAAGATGCCTTTTCTAGAGAAGAGAGGCCAATGAGGAAAAAGGATTTGGAAATTCTAGTCTTGCAGAACTATTTCTTAGGAAGGTTTGGGGTTTTGAGGGTGTTGGTTTGGTATGGGGTACTTTTCTGATTGATTGCTTTTTATATTTTGAAGTAGGATTTTTCTCTTTGCTTTTAAACGCCTGGATAAAATCACAAAAAAAGAATCTGGTATGTTGCTTCTTCCTGAGAACACCACAAACATAGCCAGGAAGAAAGGTTTTGACTACAAGAACATCCACAAAACCATTTAACTAAAGGACACAAACAGCTCCAAGAAACTCCAACATAAGGAGTTACTGACCTTGAGAGCAAAGATTCCAACTAAGCAACCAATCAGGGAAGGCACTTGGGAGAAAACTCTACGTTTCACCAAGTACAAGGTGATTCGTATTTGGTTAGTCTGGCCATGCATCTATTGACTTAGCACAGCAGATGTCTATGTTACACATCACTCAACCGGCCATTCCTCTCTGGAACAGTCACAAACAGGCTCGAGTCTCATTACTTAAGAGGCCTCAGAACTACTGTTTCTGGGCAGCAGCGACCTCCAGTGTCTGACGGAAGGATTAGTCCTAGACTGTCAGGATGCCTCAGGAACAGACAGGTGTGATCTTGATTGAATTTGGTTTGTGCAGTTCTTTTTAGAACCCTCAGAATAAACCTGACTTTGTAAGCCATCTTAATAAGGGAAAGCTACTCCCCTCTTCCCCCTTCTCCTTTTGTAATTTTAGGATTGCATTACGTATCATTTAGAGTTCAAGTCCAGGGCTTAGCTAGGAAGTTTATCTTGGAAGTCCTGATTCAGCCAGATGCCAAGGGGGATGGAATACAAGCTATACCTGCAGCTCAGAGCAGGACCTGTATGAATTTCCAGAAGCTAAGATTCATGCTCATGCAAGAAAAACTTACTTGAGCACACATCTGTTTTGCACTACAGGGGATAAGCTAACCACAACTCCTGTTTCATTCTTCACACATGCATAGAGTTATAGAATCAGTCAGGGTTGGATCGACCACAGGGATCATGCAGTTCCAATGCCCCTGCAATGCCCAGGGACACCTCACACTAGGTCAGGCTGCCCACAGCCTCATCCAGCCTGGCCTTAAACACCTCCAGGCATGGGGCCTCAACCACCTCCCTGGGCAACCCCTGCCAGGCTCTCACCACTCTCATGCTGAGCAACTTCCTCCTCATGTCCAGTCTGAATCTCCCCTCCTCCAGCTTTGCTCCATTCCCCTCTTATCCTGTCACTACCTGATAGCCTAAGAAGTCCTCCCCAGCTTTTTTGTAGGCTCCCTTCAGATACTGGAAGGCCACAAGAAGGTCACACACGCACAGTGCACACACACACACACTTTAGCCATTTGCTGGACCTTTGCTCTCAATTCCAAAGTTATTTGGACTTTGTTCTCTTCTAGATTCTACCGAAGGGAGACCTTTAAATGCTTGTGTGAGGGAGGTCAGCTGTTCATCTGTAACCATCATGTATTGCTGAAGCTTCTCCTAAATGAGGAAGGAAATAAGAAAGATTCAGCTATTTGTATTCTAGCAACATGAATCAGAAAATTATATGCCACAAGCAGCTCTGCGAAGAAGTTTGACTTCTTAATAGCACTGTGTGAACCTGCAGGACTCCAGTGAGGTGTTCATGTGTCTCCATGTCTCTCATCTATTTCCTCTCCAGACTCAAATTATTTGGTTTTCATTTTCCTAACACAGGACCTCACTTCCTCTCCGAGACTGCTTTCTTGCTTTGTTCCTAAACATAAATGTTGAACAAATCTACCTCCATTGCAAACTGAAAACAAGAAAATGTACTCTTTCCAGTAGACATTCAGTCTACTTCATTGCTCCAGTCACATTAACCAGTATAAAAGTGTGGAAGAAAGTGCTTAAACTTTTGTATTTTTCTAAGGCTTTGAAGTTAAACATCATAAATGATGATAAAATACGGAATTTCCAAACACACCTTCCTTAAACCTGCTATTGTAATTCTCAGGCTCCTCATTCAATTTTATCATTTTCTTTCTTTATTCTTAAAATATCTTGGCCATGAGACAAAGCATCTCAGCCCATCTCAGCAACACAACTCTGTACTCTAACACCTCATGGGTAAGGAGTAAGAAGGGGTTCAGTACCTGCATAGTAAGATTTTCTTCCCTCACTAGAAGTATTTCTGCAGTCAGAGCATCAATCAGTTCTCGGTGTTCATTCAACATCTCCTCATGCTGCTGCCTCATCACCTCTCTCTCACGCTGCTGCATTTCACTCTAAAGAGGAAGAAAGTTAGAAAAAGCCAATATATACCAAAAAGTTAAAATGTATTATCAAATGCTTTAAAAACACTATGAACCAGTATGTCGAAACAAAAACAGGGCCACATGGCATCATACTGCAACAACTCTTCCCACTATTGCTGAACTGACTTCACTTTCATGACAAAAATCCAATTTTCAGGCCTTGACAGTGGTGACAGTTTACTGCTCTTTATTTGTTACTGCAGAACACTGTAGGGAATGCTACACATCCCTTTTATTCTGCCTTTGCAACCTTCCTGGGCTATAACTAGACCCATTCTCTCTCTGGATGGATACTGTAGTAGACAGGTAACTCCAAGTATTCTGACGCTCATCAGTGTCCTTTGCTACTTGTGCCTACTCTTCAGTTTCCTTAATTCATTAATGAAGAAGATACTTACTTTCTACTGCTTTCCCTCAGAGAGCGAAAAACTTCAGGTAGTTCTGGACGGCAATGAGGTGTGCCCTGAGCCTCCTCTTCTGCAGGCTGCACACCCCCAGCTCCCTCAGCCTCTCCTCACAGGGCTGTGCTCCAGGCCCCTCACCAGCTTCATTGCCCTTCTCTGGGCACATTCTAGCACCTCAACATCTCTCTTGAAGGGCCCAGAACTGGACACAGCACTCAAGGTGTGGCCTGACCAGTGCTGAGGACAGGGACAGAATAACCTCCCTTGTCCTGCTGGCCACACTGTTCCTGAGGCAGGTCAGGATGCCATTGGCTCTCCTGGCCACCTGGGCACACTCCTGCTTCATGCTCAGCTACTCTCTCCCAGCACCTCCAGGTCCCTTTCTGCCTGGCTGCTCTCAGCCACTCTGTCCCCAGCCTGTAGCACTGTTTGGGGTTGTTGTGGCCAAAGTGTAGAACCCTGCACTTAGCCTTGTTAAATCTCATCCCATTGGCCTCTGCCCACCCATGCAGCCTGTCAATGTCCCTCTGCAGAGCCCTCCTAGCCTCCAACAGATCCACACCAGCTCCTAACTTTGTGTTATCTGTAAACTTACTGATGCTGGACTCAATCACCTGGTCCAGATCATCAATAAAGACAAACCAGAAAAGTTTAACCCCCTGTGCTGGTTTGAGGTTAATTAGAATATTTTAATAGAGAAAATTACACTATAGGCTGTGAAAGGAAAACATCATGATGTCTACTTCACTCATAGGCTTGCTGAGATATGTTTTGGGAAAAGAAACCAAAATATAGATAAGGCACTCTCTGTCTGTCTCTCTCCAGACACACAGCACAGCGTCTGGGGCGGTCTAGCAGCTTCTGGCTCTGGCTCCTTTGCCCATTAATCTTCACTAATCACTTTTCTTCTAACCCCCCTGGCCGATCCTCCTAATTTACCTTGTGCGTAAGGCAAACCTTGGGGTAAGGTACAGGAGTGGGGAGAAGGTGGAAGGGTGGCTGGGAGCCCCTCCTGGGGTCTCTGATTTCTGGGAGGGGAGTTGTGTTTCTGTATTCCCTTTAACTTGTCTATGTCTGTAACTATTCCTGTCTGTAGTGTATATCTCTGTTGTACATTGTGCTGAGCTGTAAATAGAGCTTCAGTCCTTAACTTCCAGCTGGCTCAGTTCTAGTCTGGGTCATTTTACAAAGTGGAGGGGGCAGGGAACTCCCAAACCATCACACCCCCTAAGTGCACTCAATCCAAATAATAAGCAACGATCACCAGGCTTCAATGCAAAATGAGTGGAAGTCAGGAAATCACAGAGTCCATACCTCTGAAGTAACTTTGTAAGTAAGTGCAGAAGCAATTCAAAGTTTTCTCACCTCTCTGAGGTAGCGCATCAAACGACAGAGAGTGTTCACCAGCGACAAGGTAAAACCGGCGAGGCCTTCTCTTCTCTCAGCTTTTTGAACCTCACGACCTGTACATCGCTCATATTCCTCCAACTCATGCTCCACCTCACGTATCATGTGACTGAGAACATCTAGACTGGATTTGTTGGACCCCTGAAGGTCAATGGAGACTGGATTAAGTGGAGAATCATCTCTCCTCTGCCTCAAAGAGTTCTGTGCAGTTTGTTTTCTTTTCACTGAGGGCAGAAAAAAACCCCAAAACCTGTCATTGCAATTTCAATTTGTACAGAAAGCTTTGCAGTACCAATAAAATTCCATTGTTTGTTGCAGTTCACAGGATCACAGGATGTCAGGGGTTGGAAGGGACCCAAAGAGATCATCGAGTCCAACTGCCCTGCCATAGCAGGACCATAATCTCGCTCAGGTCACAGAGGAACACATCCAGTTATTCAATGAAAAGGTTCTCTCCCGCACCCAGTTGAAAATGGCTATCAAAGAACATCCCCAGTCTCACGCCAGTTGATTTCAGACCAAAGCTCACACTTTCTGCCACCACACTGGTACCTCTCAAGTATGCTTGTTCAGTCCATTTATCTTAGATACCTGTTTGCACTTCCTTCTCACTTAACAGCACAGAAACATTTGCCCTGGGAACAGCCAGTGAAAAACACCAGCTGCTTTCAGGCCTGGTATTCAGTAAGTAACCCCTTTACAACAATCCTTTTGTGTCAGTCTCCACATACAAATGTGGAGGAGTCTTACAGTGTAAGTCTGTGCAGCACAGAAGAGAAAGCTATGTCAGAAACAGCAACGTCCTGCACAGGAAAGAACTCCATGTGTAGCAAGGCAACATGCAGCACCAAAGGGCCATGGTGATGGTTTCCAGGTTCCTATGGACTTTGCTGATGAACATACAGGGGAATATATCACACTTAGTGCGGGGAATGTCAATCCGTAGGCACGCTCAAGACATGGTTGGGAAGAAGCCACTCTCAATCTAATTTGGAGTTAGCTCTGTGATGATTTCCAAAGATTTGTTTCAACCTACATTTTCTTATAATATTAAAGAACCATAGTGAAAGGGAAACATGTTATTTTAAGAATTACTCAACTTTTTGGTGCCGTTTGCTTTTGTTTCCTTGAGTTCGGGTTTAGCACTTGTCTCACACTGTAAGTGGAGTCTCCAGTCTCCTCTTCATCTTCATTCTGAAGTCTTGAATGGATTCTCTTGATTACATCAGTACCATTGAGGGCTGATTTAAAGACAACACAAAAAAACACATACATGAAGTACATCCAGGTATGTTGTTAATAGTAATAGTTCATAAAGTAATGTTATTGTAAGAGTTGGGTTTTTAGTGTGGAAATTCATCTGAGCCAAATTAGCATGTCTTCTAAGTGGGGATGAGAGAGGGAAAGCAATTCCAGAGAGGAAGCTATCAACAGCCTAACAACCCCTGAGAGGCTGTGAAATGGCAAATCCAACCTGACTGACCCAGTGTTGGAGAAACAGCTGTTGGAGTCAAAGGCACCTTTGAATCCTGAGATAAGGTAGTTTTTCTCACATCCTTTTCAGCCCGCAACTGAGAATTCAGCAAGGAACCTTCTCTCAATAACCGAAGCAGCCTACATTCAAAACAAGCATAACAGTGAATTGTGATAGGACTAACAGCATGGGTTTAGATTGCCTCTGCAGTCTAGAAAGACTTTTTCAAAACCCCTGTAACTGCTCAGGTGAGTTCCCTGCTCACATTCATTCCCAGTTTGTTATGACAAGATGCTTCCCTAGACAAGGAGGGAGAACAGAAAAAGTAGCAACTATTCCAGTGCAACATCCTTTCAAGTCTATTTCCAGTACTAAGAAAGTAGAAACTCGAATGGATGTTTGTACTGACCTGTCAGAACTGATGCTGGATTTGAAATTCAGAGAGTCAAGGTGTTCATCTTCTGACTGACAGACTGATAATGCTCCTTCTTCTACTTCATTAGGAGCCTTTTTAGGAGACAAATAAAATGAAAGGGACTTTAGAGCAATTTTCATGTGTCTTCGTGAAGAAGTTAGAGATCAGTTTTCTGAACTGCTTCAAGAAAAAACCAGACCATTTATTTCAGTCTCTGCCTCCCAAACAAAAGAAACAAGGTGAGAAAGAAAAACACAAACCTCTGTGGGAAGAGCTTTGGGGGACTTTAGGACCTAAGAAGTATTGCTACTGTGCTGGTTTGAGGCTAATTAGAATATTTTAATAGAGAAAATTACACTATAGGCTGTGAAAGGAAAACATCATGATGTCTAATTCACTCATATGCTTGCTGAAAAATTGTTTGGGAACACTAACCAAAACAATAGATAAGTCAGTCTCTCTCTGGCTCTTGCTGGAACAGGAGCTGCTGGGGGATCTAGCAGCTTCTGGGCTCTGGCTCCTCTGCCGATTAATCCTCACTAACCACTTTTCTTCTAACCCCCCTGGCCGATCCTCCTAATTTACCTTGCGCGTAAAGGCAAGCCTTAGGGTAAGGTACAGGGGTGGGGAGAAGGTGGAAGGGTGGTTGGGAGCCCCTCCTGGGGTCTCTGATTTCTGGGAGGGGAGTTGTGTTGCTATATTCCCTTTAACTTGTCTATTTCTGTAAATATTCTGTCTATAGTGTCTATCTCTGCTGTACATTGTGCTGAGCTGTAAATAGAGCTTCAGTCCTTAACTTCCAGCTGACTGAGTTCTAGTCTGGGTCATTTTACAAAGTGTGGGGGGGTGGGGAACTCCCAAACCTTCACAGCTACTGACAACTGTCTCTGAATATAACAGAGCAAGTGATTAATTCAATATCCACTGTTTTATTTGGATGATTTATATTAAGTAAGAAAGATGACACACTTTGCAGGATTAAAAAAAACCTTTAAAGACTGTCGCAAAACAAATACAGAGAAACAGCAGGCAGAAAATGGAAACAGCAACCTAAATTACAGAAATTCTAAAATTTCAGCCATTTGAAAACACAAGCTAAATAACCTTGTGAGATCTGCAAAATTAGTCTATGTGTAAAATGCAACCAGCACAAAATACAATCTTATGTACCACAGTCACAGCAAAACTTAAGCAATAACATCTGGAATTAGGTTTTCTGCATTTCTGGGTAGGTTTCATCAGACAGCCTTTTAACTAGGATTTTTGTGGGCACACAAGGAAAAGCAAAACTCACAGAAGCTCAGCAGACAGCTACCAGCATGTGTTTCTTTATAAATTTAAGTTTGTCCTACAGAGTGCATCCAGTGATACAGTTTACAAAGATGCTATAGTTAAGTCTTCATACTAAGAAAACAAATTAAAACCCACAAATTTGACATCAAAATACAAGACAGAAGAGTACTGCAACTCAGATTGTAGATGTCTGTGCAAAGTAGGAGGAAACAGGATTAGAGAACCATGAGACTATGACATTACTGCTTTCACTCATAGCCATTTTGGTCTTTGTCAGTGAACTACTTTCCAGGAGCACCATATGCCTGCTCTCAAACCACAGCAAGCATTCCTGGTACAACTCATCTTACAAAATGAAAACAATGCAAAGGCAATCTGCATGAAATTTTAAACATTTTTTAAACAAATCTTAATCACTATAAAAGAATGTGAAATACTACAAGTTAAACTTGGAGAAATAAATAAGGCTGCAGAATTGACTGGGGTACACTTACATATGTGTTAGCAGAAAACCAGTGGAGCCCAACTGGCTGTGTTCCCACATATGCAGATATAATTAGAAAAGGCAGATTTTGATACACAGCAATTAAGTGACTCAAGGGTTGTTTTCCTAGTCCGTACTTAATTTGTTCTCTTGCTGATCATTCCAGAATTTAAAAGAGCATGTGACTATCAGCAAGCTGCTATGAGACAGATTTGTTTTTCCTGTCCAAAGGTTAAGAAATTAAAAAGCAACGATTTCCAGTCCAGAAAATAAACTCACCTTCATTTAACATCACTTTCCACACCTGCCAGCAAATGTAGAATTGGATAACGGTTGGACCTGATGATCTTAAAGGTCTTTTCCAACCAATACAATTCTACAATTTTATGGTACACAATACACCAAAGACAAATTTAGGTTTACTTAGAAACCTTTGAATATTTTTATTACAAACAAAAAAGCCAAAGGACACGTGTGGACAGAACATACGTTACCTGGGAATCTACGACAGATTCACTAAGGACGGAATGCTGAGTGGGAGGATCATATTTTTGTACAATGGGTCTTTGAGATGATTCTAGGTCACAGCTAGGAGCCATTGTTACATTAGGGAAACCTAGAGGAATCAGACAAAACAGGGAAGAACACAGAGGACTTGGTCTGCAGTATATTACACAACTCTGTACCTAAAAGTAAGCTCCTGTACTTTGCACAAAAAGCATCATAGGGATGTACTTTGTTTTAAACGAGTGCCAGAGGCCAAGCATAGGGTTATCTTACTGTATTTGGCTATGTATCAGCTTTCTGTCCTTCTCATCTGTTGAAATACACTTGTGTAGAAGAAACAATCACTAAAAGCAAAAGAGAATGGCAGCCTATGGAGAAAACAACCTAAACTTAAGACCACACACACACAAACTCCAGTCCTGCCTTCTGGCAGCATAAGGATTCACAAACGGGCTAAGAAAAGGAGAAGTCCTGCTCATGAGCTGTGACTAATCTTCAACAATATCCAAATCCAGGCTGTTAGCCCACATGGCAACGAGAATGAGAACTACTACACTGGCTTGAACTGATGCTCTGCATAGACCAGCAGCATGTCTGTGGAAATGGTGAGCATGAGGCGCTTCACAGTAAGCGATGCAAAATTTCACAATGGACTGATACAGCAGAATAACCCAGCCACAGGAAGTATTATCTTCATCTGAGACAATGTGCTGAGGGACTGCTATGCTAGATGGAAATCTACAATCATCAACTAAATGAACTTAAAAGTTCTGTGTAGAAAGATAAACCATAAGCTAGCAATGGTTACAATGCAAATGGTATGGAGTAAGGGGTAGAATGGCCAGGTTTGATCTTGAACAGAACCAATTTCCCTTTCAGTGATTTTATTTTCAGCTAAGTCTCTGCTCTTTCTGAAATTAATGGCATATTATTTCAGTGTCTGCCTCTAGAAGTGATAGCACTTCATGTTTATAGTTATTGCTAAGGGATAGTATGCAGAAAAGTCTTGCTTATACTTGCTCCTATAGGAACCAAGGCACTGCTAAATCTTGTGTGCCACATCGGAGTGCTGTGACAAAGTTGTAAGTAAAACAGTTATACTTGTGAGGAGAAGCCAACAGGACAGGTGACCCAAACCTGACCAAAATATTCCAGTCCACATACATCATATTCAGTATAAAGCTCTCTTCCTCTACAACCAGTGGCTGAGGACTACATTTGTTCTTCTGCCTTTAGTCCCAATCCATGTGTTCCTGAATCCACTTCCTGCATGCCATCGAGTCTGGTGTCAACTCTGGGGGAATTCACTATTGGTTTGCATTTATTATTTTCTTATTAATATTATCATCTTTTTATTTCTAGTGATTCATTAAATATGTTTTAAGGGGCTTTTTATCCAACCCATAAATCTCTCTGCCTTACTTCCCTTCCCGTTCTGAAAAAAGGAGAGGGGCTTAACAGAGACACATCTCTCATTAAGACCAGCCCAGCCCTAACCCTTGACAATCCAACATGAAAAGGACCAACAACGCTATGTTAGATGATGAGATGAAAACAGTTAAACACTTTGCAAAGCAAGGCCATTTATAAAAAGCAAAGATATAATCTCAAATCTATTACCAAAAAGAAAGAAGATGGTCTACCTGTTCGCGTGCGAGGAGCGCCCACAAGCAAGCCTTTTGCCACAGCCATAATCTGATCAGATCTCTCCAAAGCATCCTGCAAATGGTATTGATCAGACAGAACCTGAAAGTATAGTGTGTAAGGAAAGATTTCATTTGGAGCAGACTGATTCTTAACTTTCTGAAATATTTCACTCAAAGAAGATTAATTTATACTTTGGTGATGGGGTTTATTTTTGTATTGTTCTAAACAGTTTGCAAGAGAACAGCCAACAAGACAACGTTTGCAAAGTGGGTACTGTGCATTCAGATCCTAATTAAGACAGGTCAGAAAACCACACTTCATTCTCAGTGACTAGAAATCACCTTGTTTTTCTGTAAAGTTGAACAGTTATTACTTCTGGAGCCACCAGCAGCACAGACTCCTGCTCTTTAGAGCAAATTCCCTCACTCCTTTCCTCTGGTTGCAGTTGGACACAGGTGTTTTATGACAGAGGTGTTTATGACACATTCATTAAAACCAAGACATACACCTGGCACTTAAAGCCAGTTTGGATCCTCAAATCATTTGATCTCAGTTTCATCTAGTCAAAAAATACCTGTCTGCATCTGTCAGGCACCCAAAAATGCATTATTTGATTAGACCCAAACTAGTTCAGGCACATTTGCTTCATTGAGCTTTAACTAATGAAAACCCTACCCCAAAATTAAGCAATGTACCACCATAAAAGTCTGAATAAAGAGAGTTAACTAAATCTGGCATCAGAAGGCTTTTTGGAAATCTCCACACATTTCTGAAGGCACAAGTTCTGTATTCAAGCTCTCCTCCAATATTTTAAGTGCACCACTGGCACCAGGACAGCTGTCTCCTAAGGAGCGAAGTCTTGAAATGCAAATCAAAAGTCATTCAGCTGCTGTGAGCCAAGTGGAGCTGACTGCAGATATGGCTTTGTAGGCAGAATGCAATTATAAACTCTTCACTGATTCACAAAGCTGGAAATGTCAAACTAATAAAATTATATCCCATAACCTGGGAAGAAGGTAGTTATTCTTAACATCTGAAAGGAGACTAGGTATGCAAGTGATCTCAGCATCACAAAATCACTAAGGATGGAAAAGACCTGTAAGACCTGAAGCCAAATGATCAACCCAACACCATCACGCCAAATAAACCATGTCTGTGTTTTTTAAACACCTCTAGGGATAATGACTCCAGCAGTTCCCCGGGCAGCCTGCTCTGAAGCTCCATTCATCATGATTAATCAAACTCGGCCAGCAAGGCTGCAAGTAACTCAGAAGATCCCATAGGAAAGACAGGCTCATGGATGCCCTACTACTCAAGATTTGAAAACTGAGTGATGCTTTTTGCTCCCTCTGGAATCATAAGAGGTACTGCTTTGCAGCAGTTTGAGAGCGCTATATACCAGTATCTCCACAGAGCTTCCTTCAGTGTTCACTTGTAAGTTTGCTGGTTGCATCTGGAATAGTGTGGCCAGCAGAAGCAGGGAGCTCACTCTCCCCCTGTACTCTGCACTGGTTAGGCCACACCTTGAGTACTGTGTCCAGTTCTGGGCCCCTCAATTTAAGAAGGACATTGAGGTGCTTGAGCGTGTCCAGAGAAGGGTTACAGCGCAGATTTAGCTCTTACCTCACGCATCAGAGTCAGTTTCCTTTTCTCCAAGGAATCAGCAGTCAGTTGTTTTTGCTTCTTCCATTTTCTTTTCAGTGCTTTCTCTTGCAGTTCCAGATGTGCCAGTGCTTTGTTTTTTGATTTGTGGATCTCATGGCGACGCAGCTATGTAAACATGAAAGAATATATTTTTTAAATCAAAGGACAATCTAAAGCAAAATTTGCAAGGGAATGCTAACAAGTTCTGCTTGATTTTATCGTTCACCTGTGGAATACTTCACAACAGTAGTAATGACAGTCTCACAAACATCCATAAATGTCAAATGCCATCACTAGCAGCCAGATTTAAAAGTAGCTCCAAAGACGAATGGGAAAGTCACACCATTTCCATCTCCCCTACACCACTGACTTGTAAGTTTTCTCAGCTTTAGAAGGAGAAAGAAAACTAACCACCACCACCTGTAATATGCATTAAAAAAATAATGCATTTTCCTGATTTAACATTAATGTCAACCACCAGAGATACTATCATACTTCTTCTATTAGTGATATATATTCCTCTTAACTACAAATTAAATGTGTGAGGTGCTTTTTGAAGTGTCAGGAGGCTATCAAAACACCTGTTTACAGAATGAAGACTCTCCTTGTTACTGTGCCCATCTGTCCTGACTAATGTGTCAAGATATATAATCCTCAGCAGCTCATCCTGCCTGTTCCATCCTGGTAATCACTGCTACCAAAGGAAATAACATGGAATTCATATATTTTGTAATTAACAGGTCACTCAGTTTAAAGAGATTAGGTTTAAATGAAAATTTAGCATGCTTAGAATTAATGCTTCCTAAAAAATAAAGCATGTCTTGCAGCCCTTCCAGTAGAGATGAGACCTAACTCCAACGACTCCATTGAGTTTTAAAGCTTTTATATTAGTATAGACTTCACAGTAACAGCAACTACAACAACTGATTCCTGATGGAAACAGAAAACTGAAAAACATCAACTGCTAGAATTGGGGATGTATGATACTATAAACAAAGAACTAAGACCCAGGAGTGTAACACTAAAGAAGCTTAAAAAGAGGAGATTAAACATTAGCAGAAAATATCCCCATAAGTACAGCAAAACCTTTTGTCAGATAACCAACTAAATCCTGGTTCAGATGTGAGTGCTATTAAACTTACGATATCATCAGGAGTTGCACGGTGGACTGTCAAATCTTGGACCGTACTCTGTAAACAGTAACCAGAGAACACATAAAAATCCAGAACTGAGGATGAAGTTGAATTATTTTTCAGGTTTCATTAAAAAAAAATTAAAAATCAAAATCATAAAACCCACCCCACTCTCTAATAATTAGCAAAAAACTATTTAATAGCACATTTTGAAGGCACTCTAAAACAATCCACCTTCAATAGAAGCATTCTGCGTCCAACAAAAAGTCATAGAGTCATTAGAGTTGAAAAAGATCTCTAACATCATCAAGTCCAAAAGCCAACCCAACACCATTAAGCCCCAAGAGCCATGTCTACATGTTTTTGGAATGCCTCCGGAGATGGTGACCACCACCTCCCCGGGCAGCCGGTTCTAATGCCTGACCAATTTTTCAGTAAAATGATACCACTTAACAAGACCGGCCGTATTCTTCAGTCCCAGGACCAGGCTGCCAGCTGAGAGGCCTAAACTCCAGCAGCACCAGGGAGCTGCGAGGGACCACCCCACCCCACACACATACAACATCCAACCACGGTATTCCTCCTCGCAGAAACACACGCACAAACCAGCCACCTCTAAACTCCCCTTCCCCAGTGGCTAAAAAGCCACAGGGCGATCTATGTACGTGTCGCCCCGAAGAAGCGAGCGCGCCGCCGGGCCCCCCTTGCTGCCTGCAAGCCGGAGAAGCATCGTGAAGAACCGCCGAGGCCGCAGCAGGCCCGTGGCTCGGCTCGGCACCCAGGAGGGGAAAAGCGACTTACGTCCCAGTCCCGCTTCGCCGGCGGCGGCTTCCTGGGACCCTTCCTGCTAGCACCGCGAGGCCGCGGTCCCCGCAACAGCGACATGGCCGAGGGAATCGGGCGGAACCGGCACCACAACAAAAGCTCAAGCACACCGCCGTTGCCGCGGCGGCGGAGCCGGGGTTATTTCTCCCCGCCCTCAGGGGCGGAGCGCAGCAACGGCTCTTCCTTCCCCGCCCGCGCCGGCGGCTTGCTTGAGCACGGCGCGAAAGCGGCCCTGAGGGGAATGTTGGTGTTCTCCTTTTGGCCTTCTAACGTCCGCCTCGTTGAGTATCTGCCGCTCTTTAACCTTGTTCACCCGCGCCTCACGCCGTGTTCGCGCCGCCGGTCTCTCTGCCCGGGTAGACACCGCCGCACCCTGCGGCTCCCTCTCGGGTTTTCCGTAGCCAAACAGCCTCTGCCCGACCGCCGGAAGACACCTCCGGGGCGCAGGTTGGAGCCGGGGGGGTGGGGAGGGGAGGCTGTCCTCTCTCCGTAGTAACAAGTGATAGGACAAGAGGAAACGGCCTCGAATTGCACCAAAGAAGGTTTAGGTTGACATTGGAAGAAACTTCACTGAAACGATTTTAAAATGATGGAATAGGCTCCAGGAGGTGGTTAAATTCCCATCCATGGAGATGGTTCGAAAACGCAGAGATCTGGTGCTAAGGGACATGGTTTAGCATCAGCCTTGGATTCAATGATCTTAAAGGTTTCCTCTAACCAAAACAGTTCTATGATTGTTGTTCTTCCATGTCTTCTACCTCTCGCCTTAACTTTTGCACTCACGCATTTCATTAATGTCCCTCCCTACTAAAAACACCCTCCCAAGCCATCTCTCACTGTCCCTCTGAGGAAGCTCTGGACATTTTTCCAACGTGATAATGTATTTCAGATCTTACTAAGCATCATTAAGAGCAAAATGTCACATGAAGTATTAAATTTAAGTCACATCAAATTAAAGAGTGGCACTTGACCATGAAATAACAGATCTCATTAACTATGCCACTGAGGGTGTAGTGTACCCACCTACCCACAAGGAAGTTCTAGCTTCGACAAAGCAACTGGTTGTTCTTGAGTGAGTCATTAAACTCACACACAAGTGCAACATATTTTCTATAAATTTGCCCCAGGAATATGCCACAGATACTCCGCTTCCCTGTCACACACCTGGTGACAAGATGTACTGTTACCCTGAAGGGTGATAGTTGACATCCTGTAGTACAAAGTGAGCTTAATGTTTCATCTGTGGGAGGTCAAAGATACAGATTTTATCAGCCTCTTGGTTAGATGTCCTTCCTTACTTAAAGACAAAAATTCCCTTTCACCAAGACTTCCTGGTGCTTAAGATCCTCATCAATCTAATTATGGCTTTACCAACATCATTGTAAAAAGATTTTTTTGAAGGTACAGATGGTAATGCCTAATGTGCTGAGAGAAGGAATTTGGTTTCATGTGATACACAAAGAAAACGTTGAATTTACAAAGAGACAAAAACCATGACAGAAAAGTGCTATCAGCAGCTGTCTCTGCTGAAGTGCTGCAAATGTGGCTAACTTGTGGGCTTTGTTTTGGTTTTTTTTTCAATACTACAAGTCACACCTGAATTTCAGTTTCCATCTGGGCAGTAAACATAGATACCATATGCAACCTCAAAACTCAGTTCAGCCTGTAGTAAAACAGGTCCTTGTTCTCATGCACATGTGCAAGGTAATGCACTGGATTCATTACTCTCTATTTATCCGAACGTTTGGAACCCAAAAGCGTAAATTAAGGGTACATCTAGAATTCTCGCCTAACATGGTTTTAAATTGTCTTGGAGAACAAGGTCTGGAGAAGAAAGAAAGAAAGGCACAGTTAGATCAATACATCATCCACTCTGAAGCCTCTTAAATCTCTCTGCTATTATTAATTACGGTCAAATAGAACTGCTGAATGCCTAATACAAGACAGAGACTCTTCTCATTCAAGCAGCCTATCCTCAGACACTTAAGCCACCTCTAAGAAAATGGGGTGCTGGTTCTATCAGATGTCTTCAAAGCCTGTCTGCCTTTCAGTTCTTGTTGTTCTTTACCCTGCATTTACAGCAGAGTCTGAAAATACTGCATTATCTCTGCAGAAGCCAGCCTAGCATCTACAGCATCTATTAACTCATAGTGGAACTTACACAAGATGGAGACCAAACACTCGAACAGCTGTGATTTAAAACCATCAGGTTTTCAAACAATCTGGTCTGTAACACATGTATAGTCTTTCTCTTTCCAAGCTAGTATGATTTGGAGAACTTGTAATTAAGATCTTCCTTCCATCCTGGATGTTTTTGCAGCCCTGGTTGCCAGAAGAAATGAGATTTCTTTATTATGTGGTTTGTTGGTTTGGTTGGGGTGGGTGGTTTGGTTTGGTTTTGGTTTTGTGTGTGCCTTTTTTTGTTGGGTTTTTTTTTTTTTTTTTCCAATGAGATTTTCTACTTTTGTGCTATAGGAAAAAAAATCCAAACCAAACAGAAAAAAAAACCCCCACACTGTTGTGAGCCTCTGGTTCAGCACACTTTCTCCTTGTCCTGAGACACAACCCTGGCCTTTGATTACGCTGGAGAAATGGCCCATGTTAGGAAATATGTGCCTCTCACAGGCAAGAGCCCTGAAAGCATTATCTCTCTTTTTGGAGATCTGGCACCCTGGGCTTGCTGTCAGTCTAGAGAGCACAGCTGAGGGTTGTCATCCTTCCCAATAGTGACAGTGGAGGCAGGGCTGTGTGGAGACCTATCTGTGGGAGCTGCATTTCAGCTCTAGTGCTTGGCCCTGCCTGAGCTACAGTTGTGTGACAGCCATGATTGTATTCCATCGACCTGAACCTGCTAACCAATCACCTGTCAAGGCTTCAGATCTGCCCCACTGCTATGGAGTTGCCAGCTAATTGCAAGGTTCTGTCCATTTCTGCTTCCCAGCACCAGACCTGACATACTAACTTATGTTTCCAGACTGACCTCAGACTTATCCCATTGCCATGGGCTTATCCAGTGATCTGGACTGCCTGTTGTCACCAGCTGCCCGCTCCAGGCCTGCCCTGCTCACCTTGCTCAAATCCTGCAGGATGAAGCTCTGGCCAGTGAGGTCCCTGCTCTACTGGCTGTATTGTTACTTGTCTCTCTGTCCCAGAGGAAGCAGGTGACCCTCGCCATCCTGATGCCAGAGGAATGTGGCACAAACAAGAATATTAGACTATTTCCGCTGACCCAGACCCACGGTCTATCGGGATCAGCATCTCGTCTCTTACAGAGACTAGTTCTTTCTTCCAAAATACATGCTGCCATTCAAGAATAAGATACAGGTAGAAAGGAAAAGATGAGTCTCATTCAAGGTGAGACTTGATGTGGCCCTAAGCAGCCTGATCTAGTTAGAGCTGTCTCTGCTGGCTACAGCAGAGTTGGACAAGATGACCTTTGAAGGTCCCTTCCCACACAATCTAGTCTGTGAATCTGTATATCAGATTAAGAGATCTGATCTGTCTGCTAGGATTCAGTAGTTTAATCAGTGTCTTGAGCAGTGGAATTGACCTTTCTGCAAGTAACACTGTGTTGGGCAGTACAACACTTCAGAGGCAAGAGAGGTTGTAGCAAGATGGGTATCAGTCTCTTTTCCCTAGTAACAACTAACAAGTAACAGGACAAGAGATTCTGGTTGTCATTGTTGCACCAGGAGAGGTTTAAATTGGTTATGAGAATAAACTTCACTGAAAGGGTTCTCAAACACCAGAACAGATTTGCCAGGGTGTTGGTTGAATCCCCATCCCTGGAGGTGCTTGAAAGAGGCAGAGATGTGGTGCAAAGGGACTTTGTTTAGCACCAGCCTTGGTGGAGTTAGATAGTGGTCAGGCTTGATGATTACTCAAAGGTCCTTCCCAACCAAGATGATTCTATGATTTGAAGAAAGGTATAACATTGCTAAATCACAGAAAGAGCCTCAAAACAGTGAGATGGAATTCAACAAAGAACTTTAAAAGAAAACTTGAATTCCCAAATTCAAACTGAGGGAAAAAATTGTAGTGTTTAATAAGATACCAAAATATACATCCATCCAGGGCAAGCACTTCAAGAAATCTTTAACTCCTCGTGAGAAAACATGGACTATATGAAGAGCCACTTCTTTGTCATGAAAATGTGACTAAAGAAGGACAGTGCACTCACACCATGCCTATCTCCAGATCTGAAATACATGTGGCACCAAATAACAGAATTTATTTGCAGCTGCCAGAGCTACCTTGGTTTGCAGAGTACTGGCCTTGGGCCACCTATCACATTGCTCTGACCGACCTGGCATGGCCCTGACATACTTTCGCTTTGTCCTATCTCCTCCTGTTGCCCGAAGCCTGCTCTCTCTGCAAGATGTGCTCCCCAGTCTCCTCTCTCTACTGGCCCTGCCAGAAGGGTCTATGGGTCTGTAGAGGGCAGCAGGTGAGAAAGAAGCTGTTGGATTCAGGATCCAGAGAGAAGAGGAGCCATGGGCTCTAGAGGTGGAGCGAGGAAACCACACAACTCCCAGCCACTGCTGGAAGCTTCCCAGGACAGGCCAAACCATGTTCACACACAAGGCCGGTCAAAATCACAAGAGTCCAGAGGTGACATTTTACAGGTCTCCTGGACTGCACAGCATGATATTCCAGGCTGAAAGGCAAATTCTTCATGTTGAAGTGTCCATCTTCCATGAGAAATCATACGAGTGGGGTTTTTTTTCCCCTTAATGGCATTTCTTGGGACTCTGATGAAAGGCAGGGTGACTTGAATAGGAGCCCGCTTCAAGATGAATGAAGAAATCACTGACAACTTTTTTTTACGGGTTTCTTGTCTTTCTTTTTTTTTTCCCCTGGTGTTTTGTGTTTTTTGTGGTTTTTTTTTTTTCCCTTTCAATAGCACCCGCCCAAAGATCAAGATGACAGCATAACACATGCTATCTTGTTTTGCTGAGCCTTGCAACTTTTCTTCCAAAGACCACAAAGTGACCCCAGGAAATCCCTCGATTTTGAAAACAGAACCCACGACGTGGAAAGTTTCCATCACCAGGGTCACCACAGTTGGAGACTGCAGGCTGGGTTTTTCAAACTGCAGCTCCTACAAGTTCATCTTCAGTCTGAAAACCCTCCCCAGTTACTTTCTAATAACACTCCGTCTCCTCCGACATGAAAGTGCATCTCTCCACATGGGATCTGACACATTTTCCAGGTATGTTTTCAAGAGAAGAACACAGGAGGATTAAGCCAAGAAAGAAAGATTCCAGCCTGGCCTTTTCGCAGGCCAATAATACTGCTCTTCTCTTGCAAAAAAAGGTTAAGCGTGTCATAGTATTGTTTGTAGCAGTTTCGTGAATAACTCAAAGAATGGAAGATGCAGCAGGCCATGCCTGAATTAATGAAATGACATTTTGCTGCAGCCTTTTGCACCTTCAGCTGAACTAAAAGATGAAAGCATTTAGCTCAATGTTATGAGCAGCCAAAAATCAAGGTTGGGGGTGGTTCTTTGATAAATCGCAGATGATTAGGGGACTGGAACATCTGTCTTACAAGGAAAGAGCTGGGGCTGTTTACCCTGGAGGAGACACAGTGGGGATCTCATTAATGCTTATCAATATCTAAAGGGTGAGCATCAGGAGGATGGAGCCAGGCTCTTCTCAGTCATGTCCAGCGACATGAGAGATACGGACACAAATCAGAACCCAGGAGGCTCCACATAAATATAAGGGAAAAAATATTCACTTTGAGGGTGGAAAAGTACTGGACCAGGCTGCCCAGAGAGGCTGTGGAGTCTCTGTATGCATTCCAAAACCACTTGGATGTGTTTCTGTGTGATTTACTCTATGTGATATTGCTCTAGTGGGCAGACTCATAGAATCATAGAATGGTTTGGGTTGGAAGGGACTTTAAAGACCACCTAGTTCCAACCCCCCTTTCATGGGCAGGGACACCTTCCACTAGACCAGGTTACTCAAGGCCTCATTCAACCTGGCCTTGAACACCTCCAGGGAGGGAGCATCTATGACCTCCTTGGGCAACCTGTTCTTGTCTCACCACCCTCACCGTAAAGAATTTCTTCCTAATAGCAAATCCGAATCTACCCTTGTCAAGCTTAAATCCATTCTCTCTCATCCTGTCACTAGAAGTCCTTGTAAAAAGCCCCTTCCCAGCTTTCTTGTAGGCCCTCTTCAGGTACTGGAAGGCCCCTATGTGGTCTCCCCGGAACCTTCTTTCCTCCAAGCTGAATAGGCCCAATTCTTGCAGCCTGGGAAGGTGAAGGTTGGGCTAGATGATCTCCGAAGGTCCCTTCCAACTCTTACCGGCCCGTGATGATGTCTGCTCGTCGCTCCAGCAGTCCGGCAGAGCGTGGGACCAGCACGGCCCAGACCTGTTGGGCCAGGAATGTCAGAGCCCTGCTGATGCCGTCCAATGTTCTTGACGTACCCCATAACTCAGTCCAGCTGCCCAAGGGCAAAAGCTCCATAAAACCATCACCCCAAAACAGCTCCCTCTTTGGCCGGCCACAGTGAGGGGACCCTGCTACCCGGGGCCGCGCAGCCTGCGTCTCCTTTAGCCTTCCCTCTCATCCCCTCCCCTTCTCGCTGGCAGCCCGGCGGAGGCTCCTTCCCTGGGGTAAAGTTGCTCGGCGTCCGCCGGGGGAGGGGCGGGGGTGCCCGGAGCTGCCTCCCCGCCTCCTGTGCGTGTCGCCGAGCGAATTATTTAAATTGCAAATAAATCGCCTTAGTGCCCGCCCTGTCGGGGAGAAACGCTCCGGGAGCTGCACGGGGCGGGCAGGATCGGACCGGAGGCTGCCCCGCAGGGGAGAGACTATGGCCAGGGTGGCGGTAGCCGCGCTCCGCGGGGCTCTGCTCAGCGCCCTGCTCTGGGCGGCGGCAACAGCGGCGGGGGCCGGCCCCGGGGGCAGCCCAGCACCCGGCACCTTCGGCCGCGTTTACCGGGGAGCCGTGAACATCAGCGCCGAGCGGGTCTACGCCTTCGCCTACAGCAGAGAGCCCGGGCAGGTAGGAGCGTCCCCCGGAGCGGGGAAATTCACCGGGTCGCTCCCTCCTCTCCGCCGCTGTGCTTTGGAGGGGGTGGTGAAGGAGAACCGCTTGTGCCGCGGCCGCTGCGGCTCACGGCTGTGCGGGAGCGAGCCAGGCTCTTCCTCCACCACCGCCGTCCTGTCCGGTGCACCTGCAGGCTCCGCTCTCTTCACCCTCCCCATGGGCTTCCCCAGTACGACCTGGGCATCCCGGAGACGAGGGAAACGAGGGAGTGGTGACATCCTAGAGGTGACAGGGATGGGGGAGGCGAGGGGGTGGCGGCATCCTAGAGGTGACGGGGTGGGGAAGTGGTTTGGTGCACCACCTCGCCCAGGACGAGGGCTTGGCATCCCAGCGCTTCCAGCAGCAAAACGGGGTTGACTTCTAGAAGGGGATTATGAAGGGAATAGTACTACTTAAGAAAAGAAATAAATGGTGGTGGCGTGTGTGCTTAGTGTGCCCTTTTAAATGTAATTTTTTACACTTGAGTACTTCTCTAGGATCAGGATCTTCTTTGGGAGGTGAGGAGGCTGTGGGACAACACGCCTAAAGCCACGGCTGCTTGATGGAGAAAGAAAACCTGCCGTTTCTGTATGCCTAGCTATTGCAGGTTACCACCCCACCCCCTTCCATCCTCTTTTAATGTCGTGTTTATCTCTAGTTACTAAGTGGTACCTTGGAAACTGCCCCCGTTGTTTGGATTGGGTGTTAATTGCTGAGTAAGATGTTCTGTTATACCAAAAGATGTGAACCGGGCAAACGAACTAGTTCTCTGTTGCACAGGGCAATAAAAAACCAGAAGGCATTGTTTTTTCTTCATTATAGTTCTTATGCTTCACTATAGAGGGAATTGGTGGAAAGCATGCTAAAAGATATGGGGGGGAGGGGGGGAAGCAGGAGGAGATGATGTTTCTCAGCCCTTGCTTTACTCTGAAATTCCAAAAAAGCCAGACCTTTAAATGGACTCTTCTATTATGTGTGTTACTATGTAATAAAATGCATCTGGTATTTACGGGGCAGGAGTTGTGTGTTGGGGCTATGATGCAACTGAGCCCAGCGTTTATTAACTGTTGGGTGCCACCACTGAATCTAGGAGGTCAAAAGCACTCTTTGGCCGTGAGCCTCCTTGTGGAAGCTGGTGGTGATGTAACTTAGGCGTTTGCAGGTGTAACATTGGCTATTATGGTGGCGGCCTATTGACACACCAACTGTTGTCTGAGGCTTGTGAACAGAGAAAGCAGGTGTGTTTACTTCAGTTAAACTCAATTTAGTTCCTTCTGTTTAATGCATTCTTTGAAGACATGTGCTTTGCTTTCCAGACCTTCCACAAAGAAGAAGTTTTCTCTCCTGAAGGACTAGGGTAATAATGAAGTGGGAGTAGCGCAAACAGAGGGTACAGAGCTGCTTGGTGGTATTTTCAAGTATCTAACCATGTCTTCTACTCAATGGCTACTTTCAGATGCTAGGCCATTCCTATAGCTGTGGAGAGCCACCCAGTTCAGGCTATCCCATTGTTTAAATGCAAATTTTGTTGCCATAATCTCTGTGTTCTTGTATGGAATCTCTGGAGAGATACTGGATTGGTCACAAGCATATCTAAGAAGGGAAACTTCAGGTTTGAGGCTTAATGTTGATTTTGTTGGTTTTGGTGTTTGGTTTTTTTTTTTTTTTTTTAATACAGAACTCTTCAAGGAGTATCATGAACGTGCTTAAATAAGGCCATAGGAGTTGCTCCTGCTATGAAAACTAATTTGGGAGAGAAAAAGTACTTACATAAAGATGGACTGTCTTAGGAGGCTTTCTGATGAAGGATACCCATCACAGGTTCACAGGTTCTGAGGACAGAGAACAGCCTAGGGAAGAGAAGGCTCCAGGGAGAGCTTACAATGGCCTTTCAATATGTGACAGGGACTTGTAAGAAAGATGAAGAGGTTCTTTGAAGTAGAAAAAAGGACAAGGGGTAACAGTTTTAAACTGGGAGAGGGTAGATGTGAATTGGACATAAGAAAACATTTTTTTATCATGAAGGGGGTGAGATGCTGGAGCAAGTTGCTG
Organism: Eubucco bourcierii; assembly: GCA_013396675.1. NCBI lineage: Eukaryota > Metazoa > Chordata > Aves > Piciformes > Ramphastidae > Eubucco > Eubucco bourcierii. The sequence goes on from VWZE01003743.1 coordinate 50,553, forward strand.
AGAAGTTGTGGATGACCTGTAATTGGAAGTGTTCAAAGTCAAGCTGGAAAGGACTTTTGAGCAACCTGATCTAAGGAGAGATGTCCCTGCCCATGGTAGAGTGTTTGTGCTAGATTGTCCCTTCAAACCCTTCCATGATTCTTTGGTGAGAAGCCCTAGAGATGCTATTCCTGAGCCAAACCAGCAAAAGCCTGCAAGGAGGTGCCTGACCTAATTGGGATTATTTGCTGTGGGTGTTTACAGCCTTCTCCCCCTTTGCAGCCCTGAACTGAGGCTTCTCTTGACAGCCTGGTTAGAGACAGAGGTTGATCTGTTCTGATGGTTCTGCATCCCCCTGTAGAGGTTTGCTCAATGTTTAGAAGCTTGGTAGTGGAAATTTTGACTTTAATCTGAGATCATGCTCGTGTGGACAGTGTTGGGTTGGGTTTTTTTGGGGTTGTTTTTGGTTGGGTTTTTTTTTTTTTTTTTGTGCAAGGGTTGTGAACACATTTAGGGACATGCTGTTACTGTTTTCTGGGTGGGTTTTATATCCTCTAAAGGGAGGCAAATCCTGCAAAACTCAGTGTACTAGTCATACTAGTCTCTGCCTTTCACTGCAGCATTTAGCCTTGAATTCCTAGCAAGTGGAGCATCAGCCAGCTTTTACCAGTTGCCTGCTATGATTGAACACTCTGCTCTTCCTGGTCTTTTCAGTCTCTTCATGTCTCTGTGCTGATGGCAGGTCAGCCAGAAGACTCTGATACCTTGAGGCAGATATCACATGGGCCATTAACCTTAGTTACAGGAAATTTAATTGAATAAAGAAAGCATTTTGCATGTGGTAGGGCTGCAGTATGTAGATTTAATTGTTTTCCCTATGAAGTGAAACCAGGTTTGGAGTGATCTGGCTCTGAAATAGGGATTTGTTTTCCTCGTGCTATAAACTTGCTGTTTTCCCTTCTCCTCTGCTCTCTCCCATGAGGGCAAGCCTACATAGCAGAGGGTGATTTGGAGCCAAGGACGAGGTGTGTGGGCTGCCTTGTGACCCATCAGTCATTTGGAAATGTTCTGATTGCTCATACCTCAAAATGCAACTGTATAGAGTAAATGTTTGAATGGTGGTGAGAAAAAGTAGGGAACAAAACAGTCTGGCTTGGTACTTTGGAATCACAAAGCAATGGGGGTTGAAAGGGGCCCCTGAAGATTATCTAGTGCTATTCTGCTGCTAGAGCAGGATAACCTAGAGTAAATCAGACAAACTTGTCCAGGCTGGTTTGGAATGCCTCTGGGAACTCCAGAAACTCCATTACTTCTCTGGGCAGCATGTCTCAGTGCTCTGCTGCCCTCAAAGGGAAGTTTTCCCTGGTGCTTACATGGAAACTCCTGTGTTCCAGTTTGTCCATCACCCCTTGCCCTGTCACTGGACACCACTGAGAAGATTTGCCACTTTCTGAAAAGTGTTGTACTTGCTCACTCTCAGGGGATGTTCTTCATCTAAATGATCTTCCTTGCTCCGTGGAATACATGCATGTACATTCCCTTGCATGCACAAGGGAAGGGGAAAAGTGAGTCCTAGGAGATTGAGGAGCAGGTGTATGAACAAGATGAAGAAAGTACAATCGGGGTCTGAGCAGAGCTCCTTTGAGACAGGCAAGTGATTTCCCCTTCTGTTCAGCTTCTGGGTGTGTAAAATGAAAACAAGGGTACTCACTGAGCAAATCACCTAGCAGAATCTCATCTATTGCTAGGTCTCTTTGTGTGGAGTGGGGAAAAATCCTCTTTGTGCTGTGTAGAAATACTTGGCCTTGTGTCCTGAGGCAGAAGTCAGGCTTTTTTGTGCTTGATGGCTAGGACCTAGGCCTCAGTTCTTGAGGTGCAGCTGTAGAAGTGAATCTGTGCTAAGGAAAGCACAGCCACCTCTGCTGCTATGCTCCTCGAGAGCTGGCCTTTGAACAAAGAGATGTCAAACTCCTTCCTTAGAGTGGAAGCTCTTCATTTACTTGTGAGGTAGCCTTACTGCTTTTCATAGTTCCTTTTTTCCTCCTGATAAGCTTCGCATTGAAATTTTCTCTTCTGTACAGCTGCTTGTGTAATGGTTACCTGAGAGAGTAAAAAAACAAACCAAACAAAACCAAAAACCCACAAAAAACCCCCAACAAACTAAACCCCAAATCATGAAAAAAATCCTCGCTGATAAAACCAGCTGTTGCACTTGCCACTGTGCACCTGTGCTCTGGTGGCAAAGGCAGATATGCATCATTAGAAGTCTGGCAAATATTTAGTTGGGCAGATGAGATCATCTTATTTTAGGATTGTTTAAACCAGAAGCATCCAGGATGGGGAAGAAACATTGAACACACTCATGAGCATTTCAAATTCTACCTATTCAACACGGGAAGTGAGAAAGGAGAACTGATTTGCTGCCTGTGCACTGTGTTCTTCCCCAGAAGGTTGAACAAGAGTTGTTAAATGTCCCTGCTGGATTTACCGTTAACTGGAGAAGGCTTTCTGACAAGTGAGAGAACTTGCTCAGTTCCATGATTGCAATAACAGAAGAGTTTCCAAAAAAAAAAAAAAAAGAAAATAAAAGATTGTGGGAGTACTAAGGGAACTCAAAATGAACAGCTCTTCCAAAACCTCTAAGCTCTGGCAGTTAATGGTTAATTTGTTGAGAACTCAAACGGTGGTAGTATCATGCATGTGGGTGTTTTCTTGTGGTGTAGGAGAGCATTTTGAGGAAGATGACTGTTGATGTGATGGTTTGGGAGTTCCCTGCCCCCCTACATTTGTAAAATGACCCAGACTAGACTCAACCAGACTAAGGACTGAAGCTCTGTTTACAGCTCAGCACAATGTACAGCAGAGATATACACTACAGACAGGAATAGTTACAGACATAGACAAGTTAAAGGGAATACAGAAACACAACTCCCCTCCCAGAAATCAGAGACCCCAGGAGGGACTCCCAACCACCCTTCCACCTTCTCCCCACCCCTTTGCCTTACCCCAAGGTTTGCCTTACACACAAGGTGAGCTTGGAGGATCAGCCAGGTGGGCTTAGAAGAAAAGTGGTTAGTAAGGTTACTTGGCAGAGAGGAGAAAGACAGAAGCTAGACAGCCCAAGAGACTACTGCAAGCCCAAGTGTCTTGTCTTTGTTTTGTATTCTTACTCTTAAACGTCCCAGCAAGCCTGTGAGTGCAGCAGACGTCACCACTGTTTCCTTTTCACAGCCTATAGTATAATTTTCTCCATTAAAATATTTCAATTAGCCTCAAACCAGCCTAGAAGACAATAAAAGCTCATCCAAATCAGAGCTCAGGTCAGCTGGATGCATGATTTGGGAGATAAGTGTATATAGGATCTCTCAGAAGAACATGTTTCCAACTTCCATTTGCAGGCAAAGCTGCTGCAATCAACACACAGCTCTTGGATGTTCGTGCAGTGCTTCTTGGTTACAAGAAGCCCGAAAGCTGAGCAGTGGGCTGCACCTATTTTAGGGGAAAAAGTGGGTGATTTTTTTCCTCCGCCTCCTCTCTTGCCAGGGCTAGGAACAGAGCCCTAGTCTCAGTTCCCATATGGCCCAGCCTTGCTGTAAGTTGCAATTGGCAGTAGATTAATCTGTGGCTTCTCTGCTCAGCAGTCATGCCGTGTAAGCATGTGGAGACCTGGAGTGAAATGTTTCCCGAGTGGAATCTGAGGGGCAATGAGTCAAAAACTGCCCTTAGTGAATGAGTGTGCTTCAGTGTCTGTGTTCCACCGTGGTGGGTTGCTGATAGCACTATTCTTCCTTCTTTCATGACTGCAGATGAGAAAAATTTGGCTGACCTAAGGGAGGAGGGGAGTCAGCACTAGCAAGAAATCTTTCAATTGCGTGGCTTAAACTTTGTTGCCCACTAACAGAAACCAAGTCCCTTTTCCAGCTCAAGAAGTGAGATATGTTTGGGTTCCTCTGACCTCTCGTGAATGAGTCCCTTGTATCCTAGGTGTGGTTGGCAGTTGCATCTGCTTTGCTTTAGGCAAGGAGCCAGAGCTGGAATTCGCCACGACGTTCCTCTGGGATTGTGTGCTGAGTCACTTGCTCAGACCAAAGCCATCTGTCCTAGCTGCAGGGAAACTCCTTGTTCTGCTGCACAGGACAACCAGGTTTAATCACTGGTCAAATCTACCTTACCCTTTGCTGTTTCACATGCAAATGTAGGTCTCACTCCAGTACCACCTACATCTGTTATAATGACCCCAGCAGCTATTTTTTCACCTTCTGAGCTGGTTTTGGGCTTCACATATAGAACTTCTCAAGCTCAAGCTGGAACTAAACTATGTTAAAATATTCCCTTGCTCTCCATAATGTTAACCTTGGCTCTGGTCCAAGTTTTAGCCTGCAGCTACACCACACATGCAATAAAACTTGTCTCTGGCATGGAAACTGCCAAACCTGAGCTATAATGGAGGGAAAAGGGTAGGTTCTGTCTTTTCCTTAGTGCTGAGTGGAAGCCCACCATTTTGGCCACAAAGATGGAGTGAAAAATAAAGTGGGAAGACTACAAATGTTCAAATGAGAGGATCACTTAAGGTTGGTAGAGCTCTTACTGCAGGATCTTCAGGGCCTGAACACTGTTGCTTTTAAGCCACAGGTTCTAGTCTGTTCCCCACAGGACACTGAAAGGGCCTCAGCACACCATTTCTGCAACCTAATATTAAATGCCTAATGAGGCAAAAATGCAGGCACAATGTCAAATCAAAGCAGGCTGTTGTATGTGATGTCCAAAACCAACCAAGATTCAACAGAATTCCTTTGGAATAACTTTCATATGTATAATTTATCTTTTTTTGTTGTTGTTGTTTTTTAAGAAAACAAGCAACCCTAGGAGGTGACAGTGTGGGCAGTGTAGAGCACACAGCGTTTGGAATGATTTTGCTGCTGCTAAATAGGATCTCTTGACCACTCCACATCCTGCTCAGGAATACATCAAAAGCTTTTGCTTACAGGAGAAAGCAAAAGTAAACTATGAGAGAAATGGCATCAGCATCTGCTGAAAGCATGAACTTGACCGTTGTTGTATGCAGCAGTCTTGAAAACTTTATCTCTGGGAAAAAAGCAATATCCTAAGTGATAGAATGGTGTGGGAGGTAGCATTGTTTTGAGTTGGGGTCATGTGCCCACCTTCAAACTTAAATTATTCTTTTGAAATTCTGCTTTTTTTTTTTTTTTTAAAAAACTTTGAATCTACTAACTTAGAGAGGCAAAGAAAGTACATTGTCAAGGAGGCTATCAGCTTGTAGGCTTTAGGAAAAAAAACTTGAGTACCCTGCTATGTGTGTTTGGTTTTTTAAATTTTATTTTTGCAGGGTGACTCCACAGGTCTTCTGGTGGTGACTTTGGTGCTGCAAGAATTTTGGAGTATTAGCAGTATGAGCTAATGCTGGGGAGCCACATAACTTGTCAGTGAAATAAAACATCTCATTGGAATTTGGATGTCGTTCTAAATCTTAAAACTGTTCCTCTCCTTGGGCTGTCCTGAGCAGGTTTTGTTGTTTCCCCTACCATCTCTACCCAAGATACTTAGATAAAAAAAGAAAAAAAAAAAAAAAAAAAAAAAAAGAATCCTGAATAAGAGTAACTTCAAAAATTTTCCCTGCTTGGTTTGAACGCTTTCCAAGAACAGTGCAGCAACTTATAATGCAAACATTTGCGTTGTAAGTGGAGGCTGAAATGTCCTTAGATAACTTGTGCAAAAGTTGTTGGGTAGGAAGGTATCCTTTCCTTACAGAGACCTCATCTGATCATTTCATGAGACATTCAGGGAATGACAGTGCAGTCTGTAAAAGCTGTATTGCAAGGGTGTGCCATCTGCTCGGCTTGAAAATATAGTTTCGTATGTTTGCGTAAGCAAACCTTATTTCCCGTTGTGTGTACCTGGAGAAACAAAGAGGAGTTCAGAAACAGCCTTCCTCACTTTCTTTATCCTGGTGTTTTCCTTTGGGCATAGAAATATCTGCTTCACTGTGGTTTTAAACACATGAACTATGGCTTTAAAAAATGGGGGACTGGGAAGGAAAAAAAGGGGGGGAAGGGGAAAAAGGGGGGGGGTAAGGAAAATAAGGGGAAGGGAGGGAAAAAAATAAAAGGAAAGAAAAAAGGATAGGGTATATATAATTCAATCCACATCTGAAGTGTCACTGAGGTGAAGAATCCGGCAGCCAAGAAAGAAGCAGATATTTGTGTGATTGTTGTGTGATTATTGCTGTGAGCTTGAGGTGGTGACAAAATTGGAAAGGTTATAAACACTTCTGTTTCAAGAGTTGCCCTAGCTTGGAATTCCAACTGTGGTGGGTTAGGAAGACATTCTTTATTACAGAGTAGCTTGTACCTTAACTAGCTGTTCAAAAAAGGATGTACTCGTTTTGCGTCTCTGAACTCTGAGAGTGGTCAGAAATGAGTACCTGTTCCATCCAACGTAGTGACTCCCTAGTTTTTCTTTCTGGCTGCCCTAGACAGGCATTGGTTAGAGGACAAATCTCAAAGGGAAAAGATAAATATTGACATGCTGTGTATTTGTCTTGCTTCCATTTTGTCTTACACCCATACTGTTGGAAACAAGCGAACTCATGGGAATGTCCATGGCAGACTGTGAATCTGTACAGCATATTTACACTAAGTGGAACTTTTAAATGAAAAAAATATTAATCCTGAAACAGTTATGTTAGTGTCACTATGACTGTGCTCTACATACCCTGAGTCTGTCACTTATTTCATGCTGCTTTGGATGTTGAATATTCCTGGCAGGAGTATCTTCAGCACAGGAAGGGCATGGAAGTGTTGGAGCGGGTCCAGGGGAGGCCACGAGGATGCTCAGAGGGCTGCAGCAGCTCTGCTATGAGGACAGGCTGAGAGAGTTGGGGCTCTGCAGCCTGGAGAAGAGAAGGCTTTGAGGGGACCTGATAGTAGCCTTCCAGTATCTGAAGGGGGCTCCAGGAAGGCTGGGGAGGGACTATTGACAAGGTCTTGCAATGACAGGACAAGGGGCAATGGGTTTGAACTGGCAGAGGGGAGATTTAGACTGGATGTTAGGAGGAAGTTCTTTCCAGTGAGGGTGTTGAGGCACTGCAACAGGTTGCCCAGGGAGGTTGTGGCTGCTCCCTCTCTGGAAGTGTTCAAGGCCAGGTTGGAGGAGGCCTTGAGTAACCTGTACTAGTGGGAGGTGTCCCTGCCTATGGCAGGGGTTGGAACTAGGTGATCCTTGAGGCCCCTTCCAACCTTACCATTCTATGAAATGCTGGAAGTAAACTGTGGGCAAAGGTTGTTTGAAAGTTTGCTTTTGGCTATTAAAGCTTACTGACATCAGGGCACAAAGTCAGGTAGAAAAGCTGAAAGGGAATGCTCCTCTGAGCCCCATTTGTTTTTGTTGTCAGAAGTGACATGAGATTACAGGAAGGAGATTCTGTAATGGCTGTCACTTGTCTTAGAACTATTTTCCTTCAGAGTCTCACTTCCCCCTGATGTGTTGGCAGTGGGAAGAGCAGCCAAGTTCTGCACCGACAGGTACGTGCTTCATTCACTGTCTCATTTGCTGTGGTCTGCCTGGCTGAATTCTACTTTGCTCTAATATTAAGGGTTAGATAAAAATGATGCACCTTGTACTTGTGCAACAGCAGACAACAGCAATTCAGTGGCCTTTGTAAACGTGTCCTGCACTGAGACCTTCCTGTGTAACTGGCAACCTGTGTTTGCTTGCCGGATGTGTCCCTGCCCGCTGGCTTGGCTTGTTGCCTTCTCAGGCCCATGACCAAGTGCTGTTGCAACGTGGAGCAGTAGTGCCCAATAGTCTTGCAAGGAGTGGTTTGTGGGTGGGTGTGGCAGAGAGCATGGTGAAGCCCTGGTGCAATTTGAAGACTTTGCTTAGTGTGAGGGGGTGAAAAATGAATCCATAGCAAAGATCTCTTGAAAACCTTTGCTTGAAGCAGAAACTCTTGTTGCAACCTTCTGCCTGCCTGTAAATTCACATCCCCACAGTCTTAAGCTGATCTGTAATCTCTGTGAGATAATGCAGACTTAATAATCAATCCAAGGACTCTTGTGTGTTAATAAGAGCCTGGCTTGTTTTGCTTAATGTTTGCAGCTATGCCAGTCCTGTTCAGATGTGTGAATTTCAGACCAGCTCCTTCTGCCCTTTGCAATAAAGAGAATGGAATTCAGATGCACTTTTTCATTTCTTCCTTCTCCCCACCTTCCTCCACCCCCCCAATCCCTTTATCTCCAGAGTAGTGATAGAACTGAAGTACAAATATTTGTCTTTCCTGGACTAACACATTTTTATATAGTGCTGAGGACTCTGTCTTTATTCATCTGACTGTTCTGTCCACCTTGGAAAAAAAGCTGAAGGTCAGTCAGTCATCTGAGAAATAAAACTGTCCTGATCTTGGCTGTTGAATAGAGATGCATGTGGCAGAGGCTTGGCAATGAGAAGGAACATGAATTTTCTGAAGCAGTCCTAACTTTGTCTCAACCCCAAAGTTCAAAGGGCAACAGTATGGTTATTGCCAACAAATGTTGGTGTGGGGCCTGACTGTCAAAGTGAGCACGGGAGCACTTGGTACATGAGATTGTTTACCAAGATCCATCCTGAACTGTCTCACCTCCAGCAGAACCACAGGTATCTGCAGGAGGTGTGGATCTCAGCTTGAAAGGTGTGGATGAAATATAGATGGATAGAGAGCAGTCCTGAGGAGAAGGACTTGGGAGTGCTGCTTGAGAAGCTCGATATGAGCTGGCAATGTGTGGTTGCAACCCAAAAGCCACCCATATCCTGGGCTGCATTGAAAGAAGTGTGGGCAACACATCAAGGGAGGAGGAGATTCTGCCCCTCTGTCTGCTTTTGTAAGACCCTGTCTGGAGTACTTTGTCCCGCTCTAGAACCCCTATGACAAGAAGGACATGGAAGTGTCCAGAGGAGACCATGAAGATGATCTGAGTACGCTTCTCCTGTTAAGACAGGCTGAGAGAGCTGGGATTGTTCACCCTGGAGAGGAGAGGGCTTCTTACAGCAGCCTTCCTGTATTCGAAGGGTGCCCCCTGGGTAGCTGGAGAGGTACTTTCAACAAAGGCATATAGTGATACTGTGCTGGTTTGAGACTAATTGGAATATTTTAATGAAAAAAAAAATTATAGGCTGTGAAAAGCAAACAGTGGAGATGTCTGCTTCACTCATACGCTTGCTGAGATGGATAAAAACAAGGACACAAACATAGATAACACAGAGTCTCTCTCTGGGAGCTGCTGTGTCTGCTGGCCTTCTGCTGCGTAACCCAACTAATCAATCTGCTTCTACCCCTCCTTGTCCATGCTCCAAACTTGCCTTGCACATAAAGCAGACCCTGGGGTAAGGTTGAGGGGTGGAAAGAAGGTGGAAGGGTGGTTGGGAGCCCCTCCTGGGGTCTCTGATTTCTGGGAGGGGAGTTGTGTTTCTGTATTACCTTTAACTTGTGTATTTCTGTAAACATTAATGTATATGGTGTATATATCTGCTTGTATATTGTGCTAAGCTGTAACAGGCAACTCCCAAACCATCACAGATAGGATGAAGGATAATGGCTTCAAACCAGAAGATGCTCTATTTAGATTTGACATTAGGAAGAAATTTTCCACCGTGAGTGTGGTGAGGCACTGGAACAGCCCACCCGGAGAAGTCATGGAAGCTCCAGTCCTGGAAGTGTTAAAAGCCAAGTCAGATGGGACCTTAAGCAACCTGGTCTAGAAAGAGGTACCCCTGCCCATGGCAGGGGGTTGGAACTAGGCAATCTCCAAGGTCTGTTCGAACCTGAAGCATTCCATGATTCTAAAACTTAGCATTGTATTACAGTAGCAATTCAGACATCCTCCTTCTGTGTGTGCAAGGAAGGGCAAGGGACAGGTGCAACTAGTTTTCTGTGGTGCTGTAAATGGTCAACACCCAAGTGAAGGCCCTCAGCCACAGTGGCTTTGCAGTAGTGACAATGGCTTGGTTGATCCTCTTGCTACCCAGGCAAAACTTCATCCAACCAATGCTAGGTGAGTAGGCCTGGATGTAGAGGAAGGGAATATTTTTTTGTGTTGTTCTATTGTGTGGGATTGTTATTATTTAAAAAAATGTGGGGTTTTGTTTGTTTGTTTGTTTTTTTTAAGCTGGAGTTTCTCTTGTCTTTACATGCAACATCATTAGGATCTTATTTCTGTGTTGGGAGGGATATGTGTGACAGGAGCAGTGCTTCTGTGTCTGGCAGAGGTTCTCGTGTCAGAACTACTTGTTTTTAAAATTAAATCATCTCTGTGATGGTGTGGAGACAGCACAAACTAAATAATTCACTTTTTTCCTTCAACACCACCTTTTTTTTTTCATTCTTCTAAAAATATTTTGTTGGAGATGATGCCTTGAGGCAAACACCAAATGTGGACTTTTAAAAGGGAAGGGTGTTCTTCACAGAGTGTGATTTGCACTTGGAATAGGCTGCCCAGGGAAATGGTGGGGTCACTGCCTCTGGAGGTGTTCAAGAAAAGGCTGGATGGGGCACTTCATGCCATGGTCTGGTTGATTGGATAGGGATGGGAGAGATTGGCTAGGGCTAGGTGATAGGTTGGACTGGGTGAGCTTGGAGGTCTCTTCCAGCCTGGCTGTTTCTATGACTAGCACTGGCTCAGTAGTGAATTAGTTAAATCTGTTGCATGAAAATGTCTGTTGTCTATGTCGAGGTTTCTGAACCTAGCAGCAAAACATGGATTAAAAGTTTAAGGCAGGTTAATTGGAAAAAGGCCTGGAAAATCCCAAAAACTAGTTCACAGGTGCTGCATTGTTGTACCTGTTGCTTGTGGTGCTTCTGCTAGAGAGTTCTTCCTGCCAAGCAAAAAGGCTTTCTTCAAGATGCTAATTAGGGTTCCTTCACTTTGTAGGACTGAATCAGAGTGATTAACAGCAGATGAGAAGAGGCCTGCTTGCAGTTAAATGTTAATCCTTTCTCAGCTTTCCTAAGCTTCCTCATAATCGCACCTAGATTCTCCTGAACGTTATTGCTTTGGTATGTCCCAGCTCATTTGCAAGTAATGAGGAGGATCTGGAGGGACTCTTAGCTGGGAGCTTTTTGAGTGGGCTTGGACCACAGGCAAATCACTCTTGTTTTATTGCAGTGTTTTGGAGGAATACTTATTATGTCAGGCAGAGGCACATCAACTAAATCATTGTGCTGCTGGAAGCTGCTGCCGTATCCCTGAGCTCTGAAGGGTAGAGTGGGGCTGTATCCTGGGTCTGGGATTTGGTCTCTCTGCTGGAAGTGCAGCATCTGTCTGCAAGAGGCCCTCCATTACTGTGTGGTGATGTCAGCAGGATAAATAACTAGATGGACTGGAATATCAATAGCCACCTCTCCAACTTCTTAATCAACTGCAAGTGAATTGTTAATAGATTGAGGTGAAAATTTAAAGTATGTTTTAATGAGCTGCTCTGTAAGTGTCGCTTCTGACTCTGATGTTCCTCTCTCTGAAGCACCCTGTTTGAGTGTGGTCTGGGGACGCAGCTTTGCCTGTGGAGAATGCAGAGATGTCAGAGGGTTGTAGGAAGTGTATGGAGATCACAGATGTGAGCCTATCCTTATACCAGAGCTGGTCTTTCCTTGATGCAGCTGGATTCTGTACCAGATACTATCAGACCTAAAAGAGCAGGAAACACATGAATGAGAGCTTTCATGGGAAGAAGGCAAAGCTCTAAACGGCTGTTACAGGGAGCAAATACGGATGCCAAACACAGGAAAGGTGGCAAGAAGTCATGTGTGGTAGTAACATAGCACATACTAGTTTCCAGGATGTAGATTCAGTTTCAGTATGAGATTAAGTGCTTAGATTAAAAAAAAAACAACCAAATAAACCTGAACCTTGAGAATTTTACTTCCTACCTCCTTTTAATCCTTTTAAGGTAGAGCAGAGCCAGCCTGCTGGGCAGCAGTTTTCAGGCCATGCACCACCTGAAATCACTTGACGCAAGCACAGTGCTGACTTTTACTCAGGAGACTGTTAAGAGA
>VWZE01003743.1:63544-79104 GCA_013396675.1 Eubucco bourcierii
TTCCCTTGTCCACTGTCGCTGTGACTTCATAGAAAGCCACTAAATTTGTCAGGCAAGATCTGCCCTTGGTGCAGCCATTGCTGCACCAATACCCACTCCCTATGGGTATTGCCAGCATCTAGGTCAGATTGAGGAAGTGGAGGAGGCTTCTCCCACCCAGACTTGGAGCTGTCTCATTCTTTGCCTTTGTCTAAAGCCTGTCGGTGCTCTCCTTTGCCTTTCCACAGGTAGATGCAGTGCGTGTTTATGTGAACAGCAGCTCTGAGAACCTCCAGTATCCTGTCCTGTTTGTAGTTCGCCAACAGAAGGGTGTGCTCTCATGGCAGGTACCACTAATTTTTCGAGGCCTGTAAGTACTGGAGTCTTCTCCTTGTAATGTTCTTGTCCATCAGCTGTATTCATCCTCAGCTTTTCTCACGGGCTAGATCTTGCTTCCCACACGTAGAGTGCAGAGCTTCAATGTGAAACCCAGCACCCAGGAGAGCAGTTATTCCCCAGCTGAACTGTAACCCAGCAGTTAAGGTGCTCTTTCAGGAGCTTGTTCAAACCCTGCTTGCGTGCACCATAAGCAGCTGTGGAAATGACAGCAGTGCCATTTGGTAGATTGCTGACACAGGCAGATCCAGTGTGTGATGCTTGGCTCTGTGTCAGCTGGCAGACCAGAATTTGGTAGGTAACTTCTTACTTGGCAGCATGCTCCTGTCTCTTAGCTCCTTGGGTGTGTGCACAGATTACCAGGAGGCTTGTCTGCTGGGGATCTGCCTGCGTCACTAGGATTGTGAATCTGCCAAATGGCACTGCTGTCATTTCTGCAGATACTTATGGTGTGAACAAGCTCTTGAAAGAACACCTTGACTGCTAGGTTTCAGTGCATTTGAGGAATAGGGGCTCTCTTCTGCTTCTCACCCTGGGTACTCCTAAACTGAGTGTGTTCTGGGGAAGGGTTGATTTGTGAGTGTTTTGTTTCTGAAAGTGTTGCTCTTTTTTATCATCATCAGCCTTAACTAGTTAGACTGCAAGTGCTGAGGCTTTGCAGGTGCCTTAGACCATCTGAGATGTGAAGCTTCATCCTGTGACTGAACTTATGGGGCTGGGCAATGTCTTTCCTGGTGCAGTGAATTGGCTGATGCAGGGGATGGTTATAGCAGTGGCTGTTCTGGGTTGTCATTGCTTCCCTCTGCCTCCAGCAAACAGCAGATGTGCTAGGTCTGCAGATGGCACAGGCAGCCTCAAGGGAAGTGAAATGCTGGAGATGCCCAGTCCCTTATGCAGACCACAGGAGGCGATGGAGGTGGAGTTTGAGCTCTGAATGAAAGACTAAATGGTTTAGGGCCTTCAGATTAGCATTTCAGTTATGTGAGTGGGGGGAGGAGAGGGAAGTTATTCTTAGAACTGCAAAACAACTTCTTAACTATCCAATTTTCCCTCCTTCCCTTGGCTGGTACAGCTATCAGAGGACCTACAATTACCAAGAAGTGAGTCGGACCCTTTGTCCCTCCGAGCCAACACCTGAGACAGGACCCTCCGACCAGATTATATTTGTGGACGTTGCCTCCATGGCACCGTTTAACATTGCGTATGAGCTCCTAGTCACAAGGCTCGAGAACTTCCAACTTGAGTAAGCTGAGATGTGAGAATACAAGTGTGATTTCTTGGTGTATCTGCTGTATTGGGACTCAGTCCACCTGTCTACTCTCCCCTTCTTTTTCCTTCCTGGGTGGGGGGGAACCAAAACTAAAATTTCTGACATTTCTTTTCTAGAACCAACAAAGTCTTTAACTTCACAGCCAGCCCTTCCCAGCCCCAGGTAAGGAGGAATCCTCTGGAGTCTTAATTGTACGGTTGATGTGAGCCTTTGCTAGATACGGCAAAAACTTTAGAATAACTGGGCAGGGAAACTTCCTTACTCTTGAGTTTTCTGCGGATAAAGTGAAGAGATAGCAGTACCTCAAACCCCTCTATGGGCACTTAATTCAACAAAAAAACCTTGACCACAGAAAATGTATCTGCAGTTCAGGAAATTTCAGAAAATACCAGAAGTCCAGAGGCCATGGAAAGCAAGATGGTGTGCACCACTGTCTTATTGCAGCCAGTTATGGTTCAGCTGCCTGAGCATGACTTGATAAGATGCAGTCTTTCTCTGGGAGGGAAAAAAAAATTAAACTGTAGAAGGTACAGCAGAATGTGGACTGCTACCCTTGCTCAGGGCAGCAAGTCAAGCTGCAAGGTGTTAAACGAAATGCCTGGTAATTGTGGTTATTAGTTCAGGAGAGAGCAGACAGTACAGCATCCTACTGAGCAGCCTCTTTTAGAGCTTTGCAGATACAAGCCCTCTCTTGAAGGAAAATGCTGTTGGCAGCAACTATAGTGATGAAGGAGCTCATCGAGCTGGGAAGCTATGTAATTTAGCCAGGCTGTCTGCTACTCCATTTTTGTTGCTATCACTGTTAGTAACACCACTTAATTTTAGGTTTCCTATTACCAGTCATCCCAGCCCATCTTTTTTGCTTAAGATGGTTTACAGACACAGGCTCTTTATAAACCCTTATTTCTTAGAATCTTGTAACTCAAATGTGAGTGGCTTAGGATCTGGCCCAGAATTAGCTTTGTAACTTTGGTCTGTATTTGTCACAATTAATAAATGGGATTGGTGGCTTTTAATCATAGACCTGATGTAGAGAGTAGAAGATGAGTGCTGCCTAATTGGTACAATGCTGAGGTTTTTGTAAATCAAAGTATTGGGCAGTCTGCAGAGGGAGGAGGTTTAAAAAAGGCAATTCAGAATCTAGATGGATGTTGGAGTAGCCCTGAGGCTGGAAATAGGCAAGCATAGCAGCTGATGGAGGAGTTGTCCAGAACCCAGCTCATGCCTGAGGGCAGAAGGAGGAATTATATTCGCTCGTGTAGGTCAGGAGCATGGCTTGAGTGTGTTGATACCACTCAGTCTGTGTAGCAAAGACCTGTAGCTCTCTGTCCCTTAGGTCAGTTCTGTATTCTGATGTAAGTGTGGCCTAAAAAGAAAATTGTGGGTGACCCTCATGGGTGGCTTCCTTAAGGAGAATAAGTATCCAAGGGTAGTGAACCTGCACAACCCAGGAGCTCAGATTGCCAGTGTCCTTGCTTGGTGGAGATAAAATGTGCTCTGCCGAAGAAACCAGCTTGGTGAGTTTTCTGTTTGTAAGGACTTGGGTTGAAGCCTGCTCCCCCTGAGCAGTGAAGGGACCCTGCTTGGAGGGTGGAGCTGGAATTTCATGCTTTAGTAGAAGTGGGCAAACTTGGAGAAAAGACAGGTGTGTTGTGGATAGTGGTGTTTGTTTTTTCGTTGGGTGTTTCTTTTTTTTTCTTTGGTTGGTTGGTGTTTTTTTATTGGTTTGTTTTGTTTTGGTGTGTTTTTGTTTGTTGTGTTTGGCTTTTTTTGTTTTGCTTATCCCTGCTCTCCAGTTGAGGGCCTTGCTTCCTGGGAAGGGGTGGGGGAAGGGCAATGGGAAACAGTTGACCTTTGCTCAACATTGAGGTTTAGAGCTTAAAGGGAGCTCCCTAGATGGGAATGTCTCAGGTTACAGTTTTGGAGCAGGAACTTCCAGGGTGGCAGCAGTGGCTGTCTGGTGACAAGAAAGAAGGAAGAAAAGTGTCTGGTGACAGTACTCAGCTTTGTGTCCCTTCTGAGATGGAATGAGGTGCCCATCAACTTCATGCCAGCGGCTGCGACTGAGCTGAGCTCTTGAGGTCCGGGCTTTAAGTAGGACAATAGGAGCCTTTGCAACAAGCCCTGCCTGCTGAGGCAGGCACAGGAACCCTACTTCTCCAGCAACTGGCTGGTAAAATACATCAAATATTACTGGAACATAAGCAAATGATGATGTTTCCTGGGGCATATGTTGCCCAGTTCTGAAAAAAAACCCTTATTGGGACAGAGAAACTAATTTCTTAGCTTTAGAGACTGTCCTGTGCACCTGCCCAGAACACAGATCTCAAGAAATACTATCCCTCAGTTGCAGAGGAAAAGCAGATGTACTGGCAGATGTCAGTCTCACCCAGATTTTTTTTCAGAGCTATAGCTGAATTATTTGCAAAGCTGAAGTGAGAGAAGGAAACCCCATTACCCTTTGTCCTCAAAGCCAAACAAAACCCAGAGACCTAAATCCTTAACTAGTACCACATTTTTTAACACTTTCAGCCATTTGACCTAATACTTTTCACAGTCTGTCTTTGAAGCAACCCATCTGAGATGAACTCCATGATATGTTCCATATATAAAGTCCAGCCAGAAGCATGAAAATGTCTGGAAACTGCTCGTAGCAACATAAAATAGAAAAGGATATTAAAATGAAATCATTTTAGCTTGATTAGGTGGGAAAAAAGCTTCAGGGGAGAAGTCATGCTGTATCTTGCTTGTAATTTACCAGTAGAAGATGTCTGTGTCCATCAAGTGTCCTGTGCAAGGGGGAAGAGTTGTCTGCCTGTTTTTAATCTGTTGTTCTGTAGTGCAAGGTCCTAATGTTTGAAATCTGAATTTTTGTGAAACCTTCCACATGCAGCCCCAAAGCCCAGCTTGGACTGTTGGAGGTACCTTAGGGAGACTCTGAAACTAACAGCAGGGATGATTTCTGGACGATAACTCTCAGCACTCTGCTTTCTCTGCAGTATTTTCTGTACAAATTTCCTCAGGATGTCGATTCAGTCGTTATTAAAGTGGTGTCTGATGCAGTCTACCCATGCTCAGTTGTCTCTGTCCAGGATATTGTGGTAAGTCTGAGAAGAGAAGGGTGAGGAGCTGCCTGCTGAAGTGTTGTGTCCTGCTGTGAGGGGGGTCTGTGTCCTAGCAGAGAGAGAAAAACCATAGGAAGTGCTTCGTTACTGTGCAGTGGTGGTAAAAGGGAACACCTGAAAGAAGAATGAAAATTCTGTGGGCAGGAGGCAAAGTTGAAGGTGCTGAGTTCAAGCAGCTTGTGCAGGAATTTTGGTTGCAAATAGGGGAAGCAACTGTTCTCCAGCCTGTCCACACAGCATTTGTTATGCTCCCCTCATGAGGATTAACACCCTATTGCCTTGTGACACAAGTCTGTCTGTCCATGGGGTTGTGTTGGCTGGCATGCTGGTGGCTGAAGGAGGGGACAGTGTCATACCCTTGACTCTCCTCTGCTTGAAGGCAGCATGGAAAACTTCTGATTTTCAGATATGAAGTCTCTCTTCCTTTCCATTTGATTTCCTCTCCATGTAATTACTCATCCCCTTTACTGGGGAGGGGAGAACACATGTTCCTTGCCATTGGAAGTAGGCTTTTGCTTGCAGCTGGGAAAACAGTTCCATATTTATCCTCCTTTCCCACTGCCCCTAATGATGCAGGGAACTGAAATGTGGGGAGCTGCAAGATGGTGCTGAAGGTGCAAGGTGCCTTGGCTGCTGGGTCTGAACTCCTGGCAGTCACCTTTAATACCTGAGGTATTAAACTGCCCCCGTCCCTGTGTTAGAATGGCAGAAGGGCAGGAGGGGAGACTGATTGGGAATTTTTCAACCTACTGTATAGTAAGAGTAGTGGAAAAGAATAAGATGAGGGCAAGCGTTACAGACTGCAAAGCATGACACCGTCAGCGTTCAGCTGAGGGCGTGCACTACCCTGTGGGAACGGAGTCATCAGTTCGGTTGAATCCTCTTCTGGTATTAAACTGCAGACCGTTTAGGGGGCAGAGTGGCTGAGAGCAGTCAGGCAGAAAGGGACCTGAGGGTGCTGGTAGACAGTAGCTGAACATGAGGCAGCAGTGTGACCAGGTGGCCAGGAGAGCCAATGGCATCCTGGCCTGGATCAGGAACAGTGTGGCCAGCAGGACAAGGGAGGAGTAGAAATACAGACAAGGAACTCACTTCCCACTGAGTTCTCACGACTTCTCTCAGTCTGTGGGTCTGGTTGCATCTTGCCTTGGGTCCTTTGCATGAGATCTATGTAATGTGATCTAACCTTTTCCTCTAACCTCCTTATCTTTTTGACATCTCACCTCAGACCTCTGCAGATTCATCACGTGAGCTATACAGAGATTGATCTGTTTATTTCTGAGGGGGACGGGCTAATTTGGGAGCCTTCTGGGCAGTTTGACTGTTGTGGGAAGGATTTTGATCTTCTGTGTTACTTTTACCTTGTATATAGCTGTAAATGTCTTTGTCTGTTGTGTATATATGCTTGTAAATTGTGCTAAGCTGTAAATACAGTTTCCTTAACTTGCAGCTGACTGAGTAGTCTGGGTGAGTTCCTAACCACAGGGCCAGGGGTGGGTAATTCCCAAACCATTACAGTCTCCCTTTGAAATGAGATTTCGTTTTGTTTGTGGTTTAACCCTTAGCTGTCTGTTCCAGTGCCCAGTGTATGATCTGGACCACAATGTGGAGTTCAATGGTGTTTACCAATCTATGACTAAGCAGGCAGCCATAACGGTGCAGGTGAGATGCTAATTTTTGTTGTGGCACTGTTGGGTTTTTGGTTGGTTGGTGAGTCTTCTTTTTTGTTTCTGTCTTTGTATGGCATTTGTTTTGGGGTTTCTTTCACTTGCTTTCATTCATTCATACGTTTTGATCTGTGGCTTATATGTTTTGTTGGTTCTGGTAAGGTGTGATGGGTTAGGACCTCAAACTAGCACATAAGGCAGTGAGCCTTTTTTTTTGTTGAACCAGCCTCTGTAGTCAGCAACAGTGAGGCCACACCTTGAGTGTTGGGTTGTTTGGGGGCCCTCAGTACAAGAAGGACGTTGAGGTCCAGGAGCACGTTCAGAGAAGGGCAACAAAGCTGGTGAAAGGTCTGGAGAACAGATCTTCTGAGGAACATCTGAGGGAAATGGGATTGTTTAGTCTAGAGAAAAGGAGGCTGAGGGGAGACCTTCTAACTCTTAAACTACCTAAAAGGAGGTTGTAGTGAGGTGAAGGTGGGTCTCTTCTCCCTAATGACAAGCCATAGGAGGCAAGGAAATGACCTCCCCAGGGTAGTGGTTGAATCAGTGTCCCTGGAGGTGTTTAAAATGCACAGAGATGTGGTGCTGGGGGACATGGTTTAGCAGCAGATTGGGTAGAGTTAGAGAATGGTTGGACTTGATGAAAGGTCTTTTCCAACCAAAATGACTCTGTGATTCTATAAATGGAAGAAGCAATATTACCTTCACTATAACTGTTTGTTTGCTTAGGTAGGTCTGTTACGTCTTAGGTGCTGAGATTCTAGATCAGAGTGGCTACAGCCAGGTGTCTTCTCTTGGAGCTTTGGGTGTTCTGCCATTGACTGGTGGTAGCAGTATCTTTGCAATAAGCAAAGCTTAGGTATATGGTTTGCAGTAATTGAAGTAAATCAATAAATGCATTAGCATTGGGTTGCTTGTACTGAGGTGCTGCCATACTGCGTAGTGGTGAACTCAGCTTTTTGTCAGCAAGGATGAGGGGAGCATCCTCTGAAGCCCAGCTCTCTAATACCTGTATAGTAACTAAAAGCTGATCTCTGGCCTTTGAAGCACTACCTCTGGAGGGAGAGGCTTCTTCATGTCTCATGGATTTTTATCTTCTTCCACCCTTCCACACAGAGGAAGGATTTCCCAGGTGAGCAGTTCTTTGTCGTCTTTGTCATCAAGCCAGAGGATTATGCCTGTGGTGGTTCTGTGCCTTCTTCCATTCATGGTAAGTTGTGCTGGGAGGTGGGTTTGGTTGCTGTATCTGAGTGATGGAGCAGCAGGGGTCCTTTGTGATCTTCCTGTGGGATAGCATGGGGTGATCTTACCCAGAGAGCTTTAAGAGAGTGAGGTGTAAATTTGATGTTGTCAGGTAGGTTAAAAGTCTCTCACTGATCTGGGAGGTGGCTGGCTAGTACAGCACTTGGCTTCCTGGGTTTATGGGCTTTTTGGAAGAGTCATTGGTGTCTTGGTAGATACTGAAGACATCCAAGTAGTGCTGTTTACAGCTTCTTTGTTTGTGTTTTAGTTCAGTCTCTTTTCCCCACTGCTGCCATACTCTCCTCCTGCCTGCATGGAGGCCCAAATAGTTTCTGTGGGTAGTGTCTTCTCCCACTGCTGTCTTTGGATTTATGACTACCCTGGACTTGGGGGAAGGGGAGAAAACAATAATTGGGGGAGAATAATTTTACAAAAGAATTCTTCATAGTGCTGTTCCCAACCAGTAAGTACTTTAAGAGTAGTGGTAAATGCAGAGCCTCCATCACTCATGCTGTAGCTGTACCTGGAGCTGGGACATTCCTGTCCTCAAAGCTGGATGTCTTCCTGCCTGTAGAAGCAGGGCTGCAACCAACAGAGGTATACTGGGCTCCCCATGCTCCAACTCTTGAATTTCCCCTCTTAAAAAATAATAATAAAAAAATTAAAAATAGTCATCTTTTGGGTGTCTTTCGCTTATTCTAAAACTATCAGTAGAGCTGTGCTAGCAGGGTGTGCTGACCCCTGGTGAAACATAGCAGCTTGCTAGCATGGCACTCTGCACAGAAGTGTTTTGCCAGCAGAGATTTGGCCAAAGGCACAAATGGAGTGCTGGTATATGTAGTGAGAGAAAGTGCCTTTTGGAAGCTAGATGAATAGAAAGTGAGATGCTGTTGGGATTCAGGCATTCAGACTTAACATATGGAAGGCTCAAACCCCTAGGGATTTTTAGTCTAAAAACCAGGTTGTGGATAGGCTGTATGTTAACAAGTCTAAGAAAGGTCTAGAGCAAAACCACAGACAGATCACAGAGAAAAAACCAGGCTCTAAGTGTTTTTGCAAGTGCAGGGAGATAACAGGGCCAAAGATCATTCATGTTTGATTGCTTTTGTATTTGCTATGCACTTTGCAGTCAATCGCACCTGGAACCTGCAGCGGACGAAGAACCTTCAAGTGAAAATTGTGCCTTCAATCAAAAGTCAGTGTCAGCAACTTTACAGGGGAACTTGGCCTTTTTGCATAGCAGGGCATGGGTGGAATGGCAGCCCCCTGGGATGGTGCAGGAAGCGCTAGCAAAGGAGCCAAAACCAGCTGGAGCTCTGGTCCCTTCCAGGAGGTGCTATGTGACACAGGGCGCTTTCTTGGGCGTGCCAGCTAGCACTGGGGGTGAAGAAATGGGGGGAGACCTTGCAGCAGGTTCTGGCAAGACCTCTTGAAGCAGAGAAGTTTTTAAGGGCTGTTTGGGGCTGAGTGTTGTCACCAGATTGTGTTAGCAAGAGTGAGACAGGAGTGCTGGCTCTGAGAGCAGCTGTCCTTGCTCTCTGATGTGACTGGTGTCCTCTTTCCTCAGAGTCTGTGTATGTCCAGGCCATGTTCTTTAGCTTCCTGAGTTTCCTCTCCTTTTACCTGGGCTCGGTGGTTGTTGCTTTTGTGCACTACATCAGGTGAGTTCAGGAGTTTTACAGGGGTAGCCTTTTTGTTTCTCCTCATCCTCAGAGATGCATCCCTCTGCCCTGGATTTGGGAGAAGTGTGGTGGCAAGCACTGAACAGGGCAGCCAAAGAGGTCTCTGATTACTTAGTATGCTTCTACTGATCACCAACCAAAAAACAGTTTCTTTCTCTGCTCTGGTTATCATGACAGTGATGAAAACTTAAGGCTCTGCCCTGCAGATTTTTGTAGTGCCATACCTCTGGGTTTCCTTCTGGACTCTGGGTAGTATGTGGTAATTTTGATAGAGCCAGTCTGGAATGTGGGGTACCAGAGCACTGAGGAGCCAAGGTACTTCCCAGAGTACTGAACCAAATACCATAAGTGGCAGTGGCCCAAACAGAGCCTTGGAGTCCCAAGAGTGCTGGTTTCCTGCTTGACCTCCCTCCTCTGTCCCAGACCTTGGTGTCTGAGCTTACCTTGGGGACAATACCTGGTGAGGTGAACTTGGGCATAGCTACCATGCCTAAAAGGGAGATACAATTTGCCCCTATAGGGTGGGTAATAGCTAGTGCAGGATGAGAGCCTTGATGGGGCAGCGGGCGGGTGCGCTTAAGGTGGTGGGGGATGGGGGATGGACGGTGTTCTTGCCCTCCTCTACTCAGCACCTGCATTGAAGGATGTGGTACTGGCTTTTGAAGCACTGTGCTGATGCATGCCTCTAGCTCCTGCAGCTCTCTCAGTAGGTTGTTATGCACTTTATTCCCTGATCAAGGGAGTTGGATTAGAAAGTCTCTCGCAACAGCCGGAGTGATGTAGGATGGGACAGTCCCATGTGAGCACTTGAGAGGGTAAAAATCCCTCTGTTTTGGAAATCAGAGAGATGGGCATCAAGCAGCTGTGGCTGAGCCATGTCTAGTCCAGACAGTATTTTTATTGTTTTTTTGCTGTTGCTTTTGTTTTGTATTTGTTTGGTTGAAGGCGCTTCAATGGTGAAAACTATTGGTGTCCAAGATAATCCTGCCATGGCTGGCAGGTGGTAGTGTTTGCAGGTTGCCTCATTGGTGTTGCCTGTTCTTTTTTTCAGGGTTCAGAGGAAGGCTTCAGCTGGGAGATTGAGTCCTGAGGATGGTAAGGTCACTTTTCTGTTGTGTGACAGCTTTACATGACCACCACAGATCTCAGGCCAGGCAGGGGCCTGACTGTCAGTCAAGTACCTCGTGTCCGTTTCAGCCTTCTTCCCTGCACGTGTACCACATGGTTTCTGGTGCTGAAGAAATATGTTAGAGCTTCCTCTCTTCCCTCACACGAGGGCATTTGAAGCAGGTTCCCCTGAACATGATCCTGACCCCTACCTCTGAGAGCTGGTTTTTAGAGGCTAATGTTCCTGATGCCAAGTCTGTTAATTTCTAAGAAAGGCACCTCAAGATCTCCTGGCTGGTTCAAACGTGGGGTCTCTAATATTTTAATTTTAATTTGTTTTTAACTGTGAGTTGCAGACAATCAAGTGAATGAGGGACTAAAGCAGCTAGGTAGTGGTGTTGTATTTACTTTGTGAAAGGTAGAAGCTTTTGCTGTGTGGATGTAGGAGTGGGGGCACTGGGAGGTTCTGCCTTCTGGAAAAGTGGGGGAGACCGATATTTTTTTTTTTGGTTGGTTGGTTTTTTTGTTGCTGCTGCCATTTAAATATTCAGTGCCTGCAAAGTAGTTCAAAGCATTGCTCTGAGGATAAAGGCATCATCATTTGTACCTCTCTTGGGGAAAGGGAATATGCTACATTTTGGCAGCATTGAAAAGTTCGTGGTGTATTCCCCCCTCTTTTTTTTTTCATCTCCTTTGGTCTCTCTAATCTGCTACATACCTCTAGATAAACATACCAGTATTAAGTGAACTGTGCTTAAATGGTCTGCAGTAGAACTTCACTCTGACTTGGTATTGCTTGAGCTAATATTTCTGCTGAGGATCTGGGGACGTCTGGATTCTCATAGTGCCTTCTTGGGTCACCAAGATCAATATATGCACCCCTCTATGTGGAATATGTGTGAAAGGTTTTCTTCACAACCAAATGATCTGAGGAGTGTAAAAACATGCTTTAAAATATTCTTAAGTTGCTTGTTATAGATCCAGCTGTAAGACTGGAGCAGGTCTTAGGGTACTGGAGGAATAGGAAGGGTCTGTGTGTTGGGGAGTTTGGGGAAGCTGAAGGGACTTGGCCAAAACCCTGGAAGAGATCCATAGTTGTGACAAGGGATCTCTGTCTAAGGCAATGAGGCACAGTCTTGGTCAGGTGAGACAAGAAGCCTAAAGTTGTTAGTTGTGCTGCGGGTGAGAGTTGATGTATTGAAGGCAGTTTGGAAGCTGTTTTTCCCCACTTCCCTGGAAAATGTAGAATTTAAATTCTAGTGCTTGGGAAGTTCCCAAAGTTCTGTGCTGCAGGGCACAGAAGATCCGCTTGATACAGACCTGGATGGCAGAGAATCAGAGAATGGTGGATGTTGGGAGGAACCTCTGGAGATCTAGTTGAGCCATACTGCTAAAGCAGATTCACCCAGGGCAGATTGCACAGGAACATATCCAAGTAGGATTTGAGTCTCCAGAGAAGCCTTCTCTTTTCCTAACTAAACATCCCTGGCTCTCTAAAGCATCTCTTAGTAGGAGAGACTGAGTCCCCTAACCATCTTTGTGGCCCTGTTAGACTCCCTCCAGTAGTTTGCTGTGTTGCTTGAACTGAGGACCTCAAAACTCAGCACAGTACTCCAGATGTGGCCTCACTATGGCTGAGTAGAGGGGAAGGAGAATCTCCCTGGAGGTTAGAATCATAGAATGGTAAGGTTGGAAGGGACCTCAAGGATCATCTAGTTCCAACCCCCTGCCATAGGCAGGGACACCTCCCACTAGCACAACTCACTCAAGGCCTCCTCCAACCAGGCCTTGAACACCTCCAGGGAGGGAGCATCCACAACCTCCCTGGGCAACCTGTGCCAGTGCCTCACCACCCTCACTGGAAAGAACTTCCTCCTAACATCCAGTCTAAATCTCCCCTCTGCCAGTTCAAACCCATTGCCCCTTGTCCGGGCATTGCAAGACCTTGTCAATAGTCCCTCCCCAGCCTTCCTGTAGGTCCCCTTCAGATACTGGAAGGCTACTATCAGGTCCCCTCGAAGCCTTCTCTTCTCCAGGCTGCAGAGCCCCAATTCTCTCAGTCTGTCCTCATAGCAGAGCTGCTCCAGCCCTCTGATCATCCTCATGGCCCTCCTCTGGACCCGCTCCAACACTTCCATGTCCTTCCTGTGCTGAGGGTTCCAGAACTGCACACAGTACTCCAGGTGGGGTCTGACGAGAGCAGAGTAAAGGGGCAGAATCCCCTCCCTTGCCCTGCTGGCCACACTGCTCTTGATGCAGCCTAGGACTCGGTTGCTGTCTGGGCTGCATGTGCACACTGCAGGCTCATGTTGAGCTTTTCATCAACCCAGACTCCAAGGTCCTTTTCCTCAGGGCTGCTCTCCAGCCATTCACCACCCAGCCTGGATTTGTGCTTGGGATTGTGCCTACCCAGGTGCAGGACCTTACACTTGGCCTTATTGAATTTCATGAGGTTGGCCTGGGCCCACCTCTGCAGCCTGTCCAGGTCCCTCTGGATGGATCCCTGCCCTCTAGCAAGTCGACTGTGCCACACAGCTTGGTGCCAGCTGCACACTTGCTGAGGCTGCACTGATTCCTCTGTCCATGGCACTGACAAAGATGTCAAACAGCACTGGTGCCAGCACTGACCCCTGAGGGACACCACTTGTCACTGGTCTCCAGGTGGACATTGTGCCCTTGATCACCACTCTCTGGGTGCCACCATCCAGCCAATTCCTTATCCAGCAGTGCTCCACCCATCCAGTCCATGTTTTTCCAGTTTGGTGCCCAGGATGCCATGTGGGACAGAGTCAAATGCCTTACTCAGGTCCAGGTAGATGCCATCAGTTGCCCTTCCCTTGTCCACTGTCGCTGTGACTTCATCATAAAAAGCCACTAAATTTGTCAGGCAGATCTGCCCTCGGTGCAGCCATTGCTGGTTCCCACCAGTCACCTCTGCTTTGTTTTCCATTTGCCTTAGCAGAGCTTTCAGCAGGATCTGCTCTGTGATCTTGCCAGTTTCTGACTGCATTCTTCTTAATGCACCCCAGGATACCATTGCCCTTCATGGCCACAAGGGCACATTGCTGTCTTATGGTCAGCTTGCTGTCCACCAGGACTTTTAGGTCTTTCTCCACAGAGCAACTTTACAGTGGATCAACCCCTAACTGGTTCTGGTTCATGGGGTTATTCTTCCCCAGATGCAGGGCCCTGCACATGAAGTTGAAGAGCTAGAGGTTCCTGGGTAGGGAGGATTGCTGAACAGGATCACTGTGGAAGACCAGAAGAGTGCAGTTCCTTCACAGTTTACAAGCTTCCACCCAGGGGCACTTGCTCCTCCTGTGACCTGTCCTCTCCGTTGTACTCTAAGCCACCTTCAAACGCCCAACACTGCAGATCACAGCCACATCCTTTCCTCTGAGGAGGAGCCAAATCCTACCCACATAGTGTTCCCTTCTCCATTGTGTCTCTTCAGGGTGTGTGTCTGATTAATAACTATAAAATGGTAATTAGCATTTTCCCTGTCCTCCAGATCACCCAGACCATGCTTGGCTTTTTTTGCATTTCCCCCCCCTTCCCACCTACTGGAATTCCTTTTCCTCCAACAAAGAACTGAGTCTTGCCTTCTTGATCACTCCAGTTTCCTTTCCCCTTCCCCACCAAGAAAGTGTGGGTAAACTTTCTGGGCAATCTATCCCTGCCTTTAGTTTCTGACTATCCTTTAACTCCATGTCCCTCTTTGCTCCTGTCACCTCTCTTATGCCCATTTTCTGTGGTTAGGTTTTTTAAATCACATGGCACATGTCCCATTCCACATCATTGCTACTGGGTGGAGGCAATAGCTGGGTGGACCACACCTATTGTGGTACAATTTACTTTGCTGACTCATTTGCACAATGGGAAATGGGACAGCTATTAGTGGATGAGCTGGATCTGTGGTAGTTGTAAGGGACAAGGCAAAGCACCTCTTCTCCCTGGTGTCCCTGCCTTGTTCAAATTTAAATCTTCCCCTTGTTACTTGAGAGAGAAGGTTGAGAGGTCACTTGAAAACATAAAACCTGGTTTAAAATAAGAGGGAAGCATCCCTGTGGGACAGGACCCACAAGAGTTGGAGTTGTGCATGTGCCTTGGTGCCATGAACACGGGGAAATGCTTCTATCAGCCTCTTCCCTGTGATCTGGATTTCCAAATGTCTTGAAAGCAACAGGGAAAACTGCCCCGGGACAGGGAGGATTGTACACTCAGTGACAAATAAAAGGTGGATCTTTTCTGCAGCAACCTACAGCAATCACCTGCTAATCCCAGCTCAGGGTTGAAAGGGATGTCATGTGGGGCAATGTGGTGTGCCAGAACCTTCCCTGTGATGCTCAGTCCACACCGTGTTGTCCACTTCTGATGCTGTTTGTTACCCTGGTAGAGAAGTGGGGCAGGACTGTAGAGAAGGTGAAATTGATATTACTCCACAGCCCAACAAACACACTTAACATGTCAAGGGAAAGCAGTAATGACCTTTAATGTTTCAAGTCTGATTTGACTCAGGTAGGGAAATGTTTGGGGGCTTTTTACATATGTGGCTAATGGGAATAGTATGAGAAGTTATGTAGGTGTTACAGAAGAGCCCAGGATGGCAGGCTGGAGAGAGGAGTCTGCCTGTGCCTAACGGTGTGGGACAGATCAAGTACTGGGAAGACAGATGCAGCTTGGGAAGCCAGGCCATTGCCAGGCTGCACAAAAGTAGCTTGGCTTTACTGTGCTCTATCCTGTATCCCTTTGCTACTGACTGACCACATGGTGTTGTAAGAATGAGGCTATACAAGCAGCTGAACCTGTTTGCTGTTTGTCACAAGTGGGAGGCATGGTTCTGATCCTGCTGCTCTTGTTGCCTTCCCTTTTGGGGAGACTGTTCACAGAATTACAGAATGGTAAGGTTGGAATGGACCTCAAGGATCATCCAGTTCCAACCCCCTGCCATAGGCAGGGACACCTCCCACCAGTACAGGTTACTCAAGGCCTCCTCCAACCTGGCCTTGAGCACCTCCAGGAAGGGAGCAGCCACAACCTCCCTGGGCAACCTGTGCCAGTGCCTCACCACCCTCACTGGAAAGAACTTCCT
>VWZE01003743.1:79235-105194 GCA_013396675.1 Eubucco bourcierii
AGAGCAGAGTAAAGTGGCAGAATCCCCTCCCTTGCCCTGCTGGCCACGCTTCTCTTGATGCAGCCCAGGACTCGGTTGCTGTCTGGGCTGCATGTGCACACTGCAGGCTCATGTTGAGCTTTTCATCAACCCAGACTCCAAGGTCCTTTTCCTC
This sequence comes from Eubucco bourcierii, assembly GCA_013396675.1. Classification (NCBI taxonomy): domain Eukaryota; kingdom Metazoa; phylum Chordata; class Aves; order Piciformes; family Ramphastidae; genus Eubucco; species Eubucco bourcierii. Next base: position 79,390 of record VWZE01003743.1, read on the forward strand.
AGGGCTGCTCTCAGCCATTCCCCACCCAGCCTGTATTTGTGCTTGGGATTGTGCCTACCCAGGTGCAGGACCTTACACTTGGCCTTGTTGAATCTCATGAGGTTGGCCTGGGCCCACCTCTGCAGCCTGTCCAGGTCCCTCTGGATGGATCCCTGCCCTCTAGCAAGTCGACTGTGCCACACAGCTTGGTGCCATCTGCACACTTGCTGAGGGTGCACTGATTCCTGTGTCTATGGCACTGACAAATATGTCAAACAGCACTGGTGCCAGCACTGACCCCTGAGGGACACCACTTGTCACTGGTCTCCAGGTGGACATTTTGCCCTTGATCACCACTCTGACAGCTGTGAGAGAATTCATCTGGTTATGGGTCTTGCTATGTTTGCATGGTGCCAGTTCATCAGCTAAGCCCCAGAACACTATCACAGGATGCTAGGGGTTGGAGTGAACCTCTGGAGATCATCTAGTCTAACTGTGCTGCTAAGACAGCTTCACACAGGGTAGGTTGCACAGAAACATGTCCAGGCATGTTTTAAGAGTCCAGAGAAGGAGACTCCACAATGTCTCTGGGCAGCCTGGTCCAGGTTTCCAGCACATTTACAGGAAAGGAAGTTTTCCTCAAGTAGAGGCAGAACTTTGTCTTCCAGTTTGTGCCTGTTACCCCTTGTCTTATCACTTTTCACTGGTCCTCAGTGATTAGCCCCCATCTCCTTAACACCCACCCTTACAGTATTTTAAAATGTTGATTAAAAACTCCTCTCAGCTTTTTTCCTTCAGGCTAAGCAGCCCCAGGTCTCTCAGCCTTTCCTCATAAGAGAGATGTTCTATTCTTTTAACAATCCTCACAGTCCCCTACTAGACTCTCTCTCCAGTAGTTCCCTGTCTCTCTTGAACTGGAGAGCTGAGAACTGGACACAATACTCCAGAAGAGGCTTCACTATGGCTGAATAGAGGGGTAGGAGAACCTGCCTTGACCTGCTGGTCACGTTCTTCTTAATGTGCCCCAGGATAACATTGGCCTGCTTGGCTGCAAGGGCACATTTGCTGTCTTATGGCCAACTTAGTGTCCACCAGGACTTCTCTTTCCACAGAGCTTTTTTTTCCAGCAGGTCAACCTCTAACCTGCAAAGGTGCATGGAGTTATTCTTGCCCAGGTGTAGGACTGTGTGCTTGAGCTTGTTGAATTTCATGAGGTTCCTCTCCACCCAACTCTCCAGAAGCAAAAGGAGGGAATGTGGAGACAGGAGGGGAAAGGTCCAGTGCAATCTGACTGGGAGGTGCAACCCTCCTCGCTTCAGGTGTGTGAGCAGAAGGTGAGGTGCCTTCTCCTCACACACTTGAAGCAAGGTGAAAGCCTGGCCCTCAAAGGCTTGCCCTTCTTGTCATTAGTGACCCTTTTTGCATGGGTCACTTTCTGCTTCCTCCTTGCTTGGTTAAAACTGCATAGCAACTGTCCTGCCAAAGGCTCTCTATGGTCAGAGGACAGCTGGAGGAATAGTGTTGGAATAGAGCAGTGGATGAGAAGACGGAAGGAAAAGAACTGGAAGTTCAGAAGGGTGCTCTAAATATCACAAGACTTGCACTAGAATTTGCCAAATCTTGCAGCCCCATAATGAAATCTCTACAGGGTGTGCTGGAGGGAGACCAGGACTTCTGTGAGTGGAACCAGTAGCCTGGGGAGCGGAGTAAAGGGAAAGGCTTTCTTTGCTTCACATTTCGAAGCAAGGATTTTCCTTTTTGTGCACTAAGCTCTAGATGGAGACTGCCACCTGTTTGGAGAAATGTTGCTTTTCCCAAGCCTCTGCAGCTCTTCAAGATGTTTGTATTCTCCACTGCGTGGAATTTTGAAACACTGACATGCAACTCTTTGGGTCTGTTTCCATTGCAGGATCTGGGATTATGACAACTTCTCACCCCATCGCAGCTAGGACCCCTGAGGGAAGCAGCTATGGTGCTATTGGTACAGTATCTTCCACAAATGGGGGCACAGGAAATGTTCTGCCTGGGGCACAGGAAGACACTTTGAAGCCAGAAGGGAATAAAGCTGCAAGCTACTTTAGTAGCAGCTTCCAACTACTTGCTATTTTTTATTTTTTTTGTTTTAATACTGGGAGATTCAGGCTGCACTTTAGGGCAAAACACCTAGATCAGAAAGCTGGTGCACCTCTGGAAGAAGTGCACAGAGTCTGTGTTGCTGGAGATGTTTTGTTTCAGCTGGATGAAGCCAGTGTCGCCTGGTAAATGCTGGTGACAATGCTGCAGGGGATTGACTTGGGACTGGCAAAGGTCCCTTCCAACCAAGCTTCTAGGAGTCTTATTAGCTCACCAAACCTGCCTTTAGAACAAAGCATGCCTGTCACTGGCAGGCTGAAGGGTTATGTGCCACAAGGCAGGACGGAATTGGTGCTTCATTAGGAGGGAAAAAAAGTCATGCTGTCAACAGGTGAGTCATGCCCTGGCAAAAGAGGAGAAAAACCTCACAAGGCTCCTGCTGATCTGAGATGATGGGAAATACCTGCCTTTGCAGAGCATTTTTGGTTGCCTCACAACAGTTTTCCCTTGTGTTGAAGGACTGGTGTTGAATAGCTCAGTGCTGTGGACTCTTTGGGCATAATCTTGACAGCCTGGGGACCCAGGATGCAGGGTGAGGCAGTGCAGGTCCAGGTCTGTGTGAGGCAGCTGCTCAGATAAGAGGGGAGAGCACCTCTCTATAATTCTTGGTCCCTGTTCAGAATGCATTTGCTCACTGGTGGAAAAACAGCCCTGACACTCAGATATCGCCACTCAGCTGTTGGACTGTGAGGATATGTTATCTCTGAAGGCCTGACAAAGAAACACAGAATTGATACTTCCTGAGGTATGGGAAAAAATCAGGAGTGAAGTCCTGGAATAGAGTTGAGGGCTTTACCACCACCCTACCCACCTTCCCCAGTTCACAAGGAACTGCTTTCAAAGCATTTTAGAAAAGAAGAAGAAACTTGCATTCTGGTCATGCCAGTATGAGCGATGGGCTTGCCGGGAACTTGGCCAGGCTGTGGGAGTGCAGGCAGGTCCTGTTGGCCTGCAGGTGACTGATACTGTGGATGCAATGGGAGCAAAGCTGATACTCTTGCCTGCTTTGCTAAATCAACTTTCTTCCCCTTTGTATCCTGTTACATGGTATTTTAAGAAAAGTTTCTTTATATAAAGATTACATAAAATCTGGAGATTATATAAAGATTACATAAAATCTGGAGATTATATAAAGATTATATAAAATCTGGAGATTTATGTCTGCCTGCTTCTGACCCCTGAACAGTCTCCTGCTTTCACTAAAACTTTCTCGCTTGTCTCAGGCTTCCAAATTTCAGAGTCCAGGTTAGTAAAGAGTGAAATAACTTTTTAGAGACTAGAAGTAATAGCATAAGAGCAGAGAAGAAAAAAAAAACAAACCAACCTAACCAAGATGATGCAGAGGTGGGAAGGGGGTCCTTGAAAGTGCTCTTAGGTGATACTTGATGACTTTTAGGAAGGTTTGTGATCATGGAGAAACTCGCTCAATAGCCATATTGACTTGTCCCACCACACCACGCCTGGTCTCTGCGGCAGCTTTCCAGATGCTGTGCATAGTGGGATTTAGCCTTTACTCTGCTTGTTTCTTTTCCTTTGGCCTGCTCCAGATGAATCAAGCTCCAGTGGTGGACGCCAGTTGTCTTCCCCTGAGCTCAAGCCACCAGCTGGTTATGACACAGACAGCTCTGTGGAGGAGGAGAGCGACTTTGACACCATGCCAGAAATTGAAAGTGATAAGAATGTCATCCGCACTAAGGTATGGCTGGTGGGCACAGCACTGGGTCATGGACACACCTGTGCCACAGCCGGCACTGGTCACCTGCCACAATTTTCACTTTCTGTTTCTCTCTTAAGTGGGTTTACTTTACTACAGTTAAATGTGCTGCTTTAATGGCTTTTTAAAAAGAGCATGGAAAGTGGATTTTTTTGGTTTTTTTTGTTCCCGCTGTGCTAAGTGTGCTGCTGAAATGAGTGATTTAATATGGGAAACCAGAGTGTATTGAGAAAAGGAGGAAGAAGCCCAGACTGTCCCAGGAGGACTGAGAACAGCAGCACAGGGAGAAAATAATATGCAGTAGTGGTTGGTTACATTATGAGTCGTGTGACACAGTGGATGTACAGAGGGACTTTAAGCTAGCAGCTCTCAAACTACCTCCTGTTGTTGCCACACCTGGCACGTCAAAGGCATTCCTGGAGGCCATAGGATTTTGCAGAACTCATTTCTGTGGTGGGTCAGGAATGTCCCCCTGTGATGGTTTGGGAGTTAACCACACATGCACAAAATGAAATCACCCAGACCAGACGCAGACAGCTGGAAGTTAAGGAATGAAGCTGTATTTACACCTTAGCACAGTTTACAAGCAGATATATACACAATCTACAGTTATATGCAAGTTAAAAGTAATCCAGAAACACAAAAAAATCCCTCCCAAGATAATCAGATTGCCAGGAGGCTCCTGATCCAAACCTCTTCCCCCCTTCCCTATCTTTCCCACCCTTCAGCAATAACCAGATCAATTCCTGTATATCTCAAGTGATAAATCTGGAGAGAGCTGAAGTGAGATGTCAGGAAGATGACAAGGAGGTTAGGGGAAATAAACAGTTAGGTCAGATTAGAGTTAAGGCAGAAAGCAACCACAGACTACCAGATAGAAAGGAGCAGAACAAGAACTGAGAAGTGTGTGAGCAGTGACTGTTATCTGTATTTTGGCTAGTTGTGTTTCTCAGCAGAGGAATGAGTCATATAGGTTACTGTTGTTGCTTTTTCTTTCTTCTCACAGCTAAAGGTTTAATTTCTCTCAGTTAAATATTCCAATTAGCCTCAAACCAGCACCCCCCACCCCCCCACTATTGAAATGTACCAGACTAGCTCAGACAGCTTGGAAGTAAGATGAAGCTATATTCACAGCAAAGCAAAATGTACAAGGCATATATATACACACCATATGTTCACAAGTATTTACAATTATATACAGATCAGAAATAATACAGAAATCCAAACTCTCTCCCAGACAAAGGAAATGGCCTAGAAGGAGCTCAAAACTATCCCCTCTTTCTTTCCCAGACAGATGAACAAAACAACCAGGAAAACTTTTGTTGTTATGTGTTAGCCAAGATTAGAGGAGAGAGATCAGAGCAGGTCAAAGGAGAAGGGAAGGGGAGAAATGTTGCAGACCAGAGTGGGACAAATTGTTTACATTTTGGCTTTTTTATCCCTCTCAGCAAACCAATGAACAATAGAGACTTCATTATTATTTTCTTTTTACAACCAATGATCTAATTTCTAGTTTGATTCTAATGATTCTAATTTACTGCTTGGGATCAATGCTCTGCTTGCAGTCAATACTCCTCTTGCTCACTAGATGGACTCGGAGAGTTCCTGCTTATGGCAGAAGGCAGTGGTTTAATGACAAGAGCCTTAAGCATTTACTCACAAATTTATCTCCTGACTCATGGGGCCAGCAACAGCTTCAGACAGTACCCAAATGCTTTCAGGGAACTCTGTTACTATCTTGTCATCTGCTGAGGATTCTGATTGTTCCCAGGCTTCAGGATGCTGGGGAAAGGAGGCAGACAATCTCTGACCTGGTCCTGGTATCTCTGGATGATCTGTGTATCTCCAGGAATTCCTGTCTTGGCAAGAGGCTTTCAGGTATAGGCAGGATGCCTTGCCATGTGCTGGCTGTCTTGATGCTGGCTATGCAGGCTGATGGCGTGGAGGCATTTAGAGCCTGTTCCTGGTAAACTGGAGGCAGGCAGTTTCCAGGCAGTTCAGGATATAAGGCGGCAGTACCAGCAGTAAGCAAGGAGCAAGCACAGGTTCAGTGGCAGAGCATGGATACGAAGGCAGAGCACATTGTGTCACATGCTCATCTCCTTTTCTCAATACAGCCCGAGACTAATGGGCCTTTGGACACAGAATAGCCAATTAAAATAGCAGTTAGCCAAACTTGACCGTATTTGGTGAAGCCATAGGCTTGCTTTACCCTTTTTGGGACAGAACACAACCCTTGCACATGCTCATCATGCACAAGCTGAGCGTGTGTGCCTTGCTTACCACAGGATGCAGAACAAGTCTGGGCAAGGCAGAGTCCTTAGACTCAGGGGCTCCAGGTTCTTTGTCTTCTTTCCTGCAATTGCTTCTCGCCAAAACAGAAGGAGGGAGAGCAGAAAAACATACCTGGGCAAGCCAGGACATGTATAAGCCTGTTTTGGCTTGCTTAGGCCTACCACACCAACAATGAGCTCACTGTGTGGAAAAAAATGCAGATAGCACCAAGCTCCATATTGTCCAAATACGTGAAGGTCTTCCACTGGCTTCTGTAGTCTTTCCTGTTTATCTTCCTTCTTTCCCCACCCACTGATGTTTCAGGTGTTCCTCTATCTATCAGACTTGTCCAGGAAGGACCGAAGGATTGTCAGCAAAAAATACAAAATCTATTTCTGGTAAGGAGAAGACAAACTGGTAAGGCCTAAGCTCTGGACCCAGTCTCTAGGTGTGGGGTCTGTCCACACGCTGTTCTGAACTGCACTTTAGACCTGATGCTATTCTTTGAGCAATGTTGTTAAACCCTCTCAACCAGTTCCAAACAGTAACTGCAGGTACCACATACCTCACATAAGAATATTTGTGAATCAATACACACGTGATCCTGGCAATAGATTCTGGTCTGCATAGTTGCTTTAACGTGTGGTAACAACTGGTGTGCTGGAACATGTTGGGGAAGGGGAGAAATTGCCACTCCAATGCGCGAGTTTGCGGTCCCACATTCTGGCTTTTCTTGTGCTGTTAGCATTTGCCTCCTGTTTTTATTATCATGTTTGCTCTTCTGCTTCAGCAGATCATAACCAGAGATACAAAGCTCCAGCTGGGAAGGGGTGGGGTCTGTGCCCTTAGGCACTGGGCTGTACGTCTTTCTCCACAAGCACTGGGGCTCTGTCCTGGGTGTGCACCAGATGTTGCGGTGTGTGTAACTGCTGTTACCGTTCCTCTGCAGGAACATCATCACCATTGCCGTGTTTTATGCCCTGCCAGTCATCCAGCTTGTCATCACTTACCAGACGGTGCGTTGGGCTCTCTGGTTGTCACCTGTACCTGGCTCTTTTTCCCTTGAAGCTTGTTCTGTGTGAGGATGACAGTTGTGGTGAAGCCTGGATCACTCTGATATCCTGCCCTGTCTGAGGGGCAGTTTGCCTTAACACATGGCACAGAGAGAGCAGCTGAGTGTTGCTGCTGGCTCTGCTCACTGAGCTTGCAGTTCTGCACTTTTTTTGCTTGGGAAGCAGGACTGTAACTGTCTTCCTGCTCATCTGATGTCTCACTTGGGGCCTGTTTCACTTTAGAGGCAGGAGGAATATGCTGTTATCTCTAAAAGACAAATGAAAGCAAGTAGGGTTTCCTGTGATACAATTGATTCCTCCTCCCTTCTCTCCATCCTCACTGTCATGCTCTTAATCAGATCTATTATTAGTGGGGCAGAGAGCACTATTTTCTCTGAAGACAGTTGTCAGGTTTGTGGTCTATGGCAATGTTTTATCCCCTCTTAAAAGTTTCACTTGAAGATGTCATCATTTCCCTATGCCTGTACTGGATCTAGAGGTGTCCTGGTACACCCTTGTGTACGTGAAGTGTTTGCACAAAGCAGACACCTCCCCCAGAACAGGGAAGATTTGCTAATATCAGATCTCCCACCTCCTCTCTCTCCAGGTAGTAAATGTGACAGGCAATCAAGACATCTGCTACTACAACTTTCTGTGTGCCCATCCCCTTGGAGTGCTGAGGTGAGCGAGCCCCATGGTCACTGCATTGTTGTCTCCTGCCTACTGAGTATTTGTGCTGTGCTCAGGTCAGGATTTTATCCTTGCTAGCTCACAGAAGCTGTGTTGATAAGACCACTTAGACTTCAGAACTCTTGAGCTTTCTGTTTTACTCAGCAGTGGCTTTCTGTTGCAGAGGGATGCATACACCTGGGAGCATATGGCACCTGGGCTCCCCTGGTAAATCTATGGCACAGCAGTGAGCTGTTCATGTGCTTTTTTTTTTTTTTTGACACACTTATTGAAGGAGGAGCAGCTCTGCAGAGATGTTCAGGTCAATCATTCCAGTGCAGCATTTCTTGGAACTAAAATTGAAGTGGGAGCACTAAGAAAACCCAGAATTTGGGAGTCTTGTGGAGAAAGTTTTAAACCTACTGGGGCAGATGGATTACTTATCCAGGGTGTAATTAGCAAGTGTTTGGAAGCTGCTGAGGTGGAAAGTGGTGGCAAAATGGATTCAGCTTGATGTGGCCAAGGGTTCAGCTTCCTGCTGCTGTGCTGCCTTTGTCTTAAACCTTCTTTTTCCTGGCAGTGCCTTCAACAACATCCTCAGCAACGTGGGCCACATGCTGCTGGGCTTTCTCTTCCTCCTCATCGTGTTGCGCAGAAACATTCTCCACCGTCGGGCTATGGAGATGAAAGATATCTATACCCTGGTAGGAAACATGGGTGCATGGGGCTGAGTGGAAGGAGGAAAACAGAGGAGAACTTGAAAACCAGAATGATACACAGCGGGTTTCCATATGCCTTCCTTGCTGGAGGACTGAATCCTCCCTGTTTTTCCCTCCACTGAGAAGAGCCTGGATGGGAGGCTTATGAATTATGACACACATCCCAGTACTTTGCTGCTTGCAGTGTGTCCATGCTGCTGCATTAGCTCATCCTGGGCTTGTGAAGGCAGAGAGATGAGTAGAGGAATGACTCCTGTGACTGTGGTGTTTCTTCCAACACTTGCTGAGAAGGAAATGGGACAATGGAAATGTCCCAAGATGCTTTGATTGATAGTGAGGTTTGATTCGTGTTATACATTCAAGAGTTCCTTCTTGGCACTCCTGTTAGCAAGAGGGGATAGACCTGCCTGTGCTAATGCAGAGGAAGTTGGCTGCCTCTAGCTTTGAAGCAGAGCTGCTTGCAGTCAGTTTCTGCAGCTCTCCTCTGGGAGCAAATGGAGAAGCCTGCAGCCCTGCGGGCAGTGGTGCTGGTGGCTTCTGAAGACAAACAGCTCTTTTTACCAGTTTGACAGCAATTAAAGGCCTTAGCCATTTTGGGGGTCTGCTGCTTATGGTTTTCAGATGAGGCCTCAGCCAGTTTACAGTAGAGAAGCTTTCTCACCTAGGCTGATGGGCTCTATTCCTTAAGTGCTTTTAAGCCCCTGCTGATGAGCAAAGCTGCTGTTCTGGATCGCCGGTGCTCTGTCTTGGGCGGGATGGTGCATGGCACGAGGTGCAGAGCAGAGTCTTAAGATATCAGTACCAAGACACAGAGGTCTTCACAAGTGAAACTTTTGTGTGCTTAGCTTAGGTTTGCTGCCTGTGGGTTCAGCTGGCTGTGCAACATGGCTAAACACTGGGCCTATGGCTGCACACAGTATGCTATGCTGCACTGATGAATGCAGGACATGTTGCAGGGGTTAGAAGGGGTGAAGTGCTGGAGGGTGGAAGCTTGCTTGTCATCAGAACAGTGAGGGTACTTATTGTACAGCTCTGCTCTCTTCCAGGACTATGGAATCCCAAAACATTTTGGCCTCTTTTATGCTATGGGAATTGCTCTGATGATGGAAGGGGTGCTCAGTGCCTGTTACCACGTCTGCCCTAATTACTCTAATTTCCAGTTTGGTAAGCTGAGTTTCCTTTCACCTCTTGAGCTGGAGCATGGATTTGCCATGGTTTGTCTCCTGATGAGCTGTTGGCATTTCCCATCCCTCTATCCTTGAAACCCTCCCTGGAGTCTCTCTGTCTTGAGGCTCACTTAAGAGGTAATGAGGCTTTGGATGCTGGCAAGTGACACATTTCAGTCTCCTCTCCAGAGCTGTGGGACTAAAGCAGCTGAGTGTTTGAAGTTAGTAAGCATACAGCCTGACTGACAGAGAGCTCAAGCCTAGGAAGCCTTTGTCTGCAGTCTCAGTGGAGACTCCTGGGTCCTTCACCTTTCTGGGAGAGAGAGGACATGGGCAGCATCTTGTCCATGTGGAGAAATATCCAAAGAGAGAAAATGAAGATGAGTGAGCCAGGCTCTTCTCAGTGATGCTCAGTGACAGCACAAGAGGTGATGGCCACAAATAAGAACACAGTAAACAGGGGAAACTTGTTTAAAACTTTTTCTTTTGCTCAGAACTTTTTTTTTTTTTCCCCCTTCATTTTGGTCAAAGACTGAATAGCTTGCCTGAGGAGGTTGTGAAGTCTCCTTCCATGGAGATATTCAAAAAGCCTGACTGATTGTGGTCCTAAACAATTTTCTTATAGCTGACCCTGCTTGAGCAGGGCATTTTGGGACAGACAAGCTCCAGGGGCACCTTCAAACCTCAGCCACTCTCAGATTTTCTGCCTATTTCTCTGCTGCACTGTGGTGGGCATTTATTTTCTGAGCCCCTGTAGTTTTTGTTGCATGGTAGATATGCTGCCAAGATGCCAAGCACAAAGTGCTGTACCATATAGTGCAGCATCAGGCACTGGTGCCAGCCAGCCTTGGGTTTGACCCCGCTGCTGTACTTCTTTCTGTGCACTAAGAGCTAATTGCTCAGCTTGCTGTGAGCACCTGTCTTCAGCGTGTGTGTTGTGCTCCCTCCGCAGACACCTCCTTCATGTACATGATCGCAGGACTGTGCATGCTCAAGCTCTACCAGACCCGGCACCCAGACATCAATGCCAGCGCCTACTCTGCCTATGCCTCCTTTGCTGTGGTGATCTGCCTGGCTGTCCTTGGAGTGGTATGGCTCCTTCTTTGTAGCTACCTGCTCCTCTGGGAGGGCACTGGTATAGCTGGGAACATAGCTTAAGAGGGCAAATGGCTGGGGGGAGCAGCAGGGTAGGATGAGAGTCTGTTAAGCAGCTGCTACCATTTGAATTCCTAATACTCTTGGGCTTTCCTCCTCCCTTCCCCTAGGCTTGCAGGGAAGGAAGAGCTCATTTAGAAAAAAGTGCTTTGCTTTTTTTTTTTTTTTTTTTTTTTTTTTTTAAGGAAAAACAGNATCCAGGTGCCTGTGTCAAGCACTCAGGTGGTCTCGTGAGGGGTGGCTCACCTCGGAGGATGAGATCAGCAGAGCTTCCAGGACAAACGTCCTTTACCTATTTGCTTGTGCTTCTTTCTCCCCTTGGAAAACTCTGTGTTGCTGAGCACAGCTCCTGCAGTTGACCTTTCTATCTTTGAAGGGGGGAAGGGCTAGAATAATGTCTGGGGAAGTCCTGGGCAAGTTTCCAAAGTACTTGCCTATGGAAGGGCACTGGAGCAGGGGTCACCAGGGTCACTTTTGTGCACTAGTAGTCACTGACAGGTCAGGCTGGTTACAGGGATTTGTCTGTTTGCTCAGTAAGTACTGAGCTGGGCTTGCCTAAATTCCCAGCCTGTTTCACCTTGGTGGTCTCAACTTCTCTTCTTTTGAAGGCCTCATTTTAATTCAGTAATAACCATGCAAAATTCACTGAATTGTTGCTGGGAACTAGCAGCTGCATCACAGTGGGCTGGTTGCCAGCCCCCTTCTTGCCACACAGAATGCAGAACACTAGTTGATCCTGTGAAGGTCTCTGGATAGGAGACTCGCCTGTAAGGCAAGCAGGAGTAGCTGGCAAGCTTGGGTCTCTCCAAGCATCTCTTTAGAGCTGTGGTAGATCTGCAAGCCTGGTTTCAAAACAGTGGCAGTGGTGTTTCCTTGTGGGATGCTATGTGTCGTCTTGTGGGATGCTTTGAAGCTGTTCAATGGAGCTTACAAGCTGCATGTCTCCCTTGCTCCATCCATCTGTGTGGAGGTGGCTTTTCTGCTTGCTTTTTGGGTTATTTCCTGCCTTTGCAAGAATCCAGCTCCTGGCCAGAGAGCTGCTACCCAGCTCAGCAGAGAGCTTGCAAAGACCTGGTAGCTCCTGCATTTCTGCTCTTTGGGCCAGCTGCCATCCTTTAAACCTACCACTCTTGTTTGAAGGGACATTCATAAAGAATGGTCTCTCCAGAATGTGGAACTCTTCTTGCTCCTTTGGACTTGGTTTTGTATTTATAGACCTGTTTTCAGGCTGGAAGATTTAGAGGTTTCTCTTCTGTGTTCAGTGAGGTTGTCTAAGTGCTCTGTGGTGATATAGAATGGGAAAGGACTAGCTTGCTGATAACAAGAGGTTTCAGTTTGCTTCTAATATGCCTTTGCTTTTAGGTGTTTGGGAAAAATGACATGTGGTTTTGGGTGATTTTCTCCCTGATCCATGTTTTAGCCTCACTGGCTCTCAGCACCCAAATATACTACATGGGCCGCTTCAAGATAGGTAAGTACTGCCTGAACCATCTTGCTTTGGGTGTGCAGGTGTATCCTTGTCCTCACTGCTGTGAGCCACCTATGCAGTGCACCTGGCAGCACAGTCCCCTGCACTGGCCTTCTGGTTTTCCTCTCCTCTCCTCTGTCTGATGCTTTTCCTGGCCTCTGAAGTCTTCCTGCTGCCTCCCAGACCCACGGGAGTCAGCAGGCCCTGTCTGCTTTGTGGTGGTGAAAGAACTGGACTATGGGGCAGCGTGCCTATCGCCTTCAGCTCTCCCTAGCACTGTGCTCAGAACAGTGAGCTATGTAAAGTTATGTCTTGGGGGTGAGGCAACAGAGGGTCTGGTGGGGAGTCTGGCTCCTGTACTCTGCTTACGAATGTGTTTCTCCTCCTCTTCTGCTCTTGCCTGCCTCAGATGGCCCTGACTCAGGTAACTGTCAACAGCTCTCATTTTCCTCTGAACTGACAGAACAGCCAGGCATGTATGGATGTGTGGTGAGGCAGCCTTGTCTGCTACCTAGCATTGGCCCTTAAGAAAAGAACTCAGTTTGTCGGTGGCACTGACGTTCTTTGGCAGGAAAGGGCTGGGTACAGCACAGGGAGAGGTCATGGTGCAGGAGGCTCTTCAAGCTCCACATCTGTTGCTGAAGAGGAGCCTGTGTGTGCATGCATGTCTGTCCATCTCGACTCTCCAGTCAAACTTCTGCAATGATTTTGAAAGGAGTGTCTCGAGTGTGCTCTGCCCCTCCAGGACCTCTGAGGGCTGTAAGATCTGTTTCTGCTGTCTCCTTGCTGTGGCAGCTTGTTCTATGGAAGGTGCTTCCTACACACACGCATCTTTTCCAGAGATGTAGTTGCCAAGCCAGCCTGTCTACTCCTACAGACAGGGACTGTTAGACTTCTGGGCAGTGCTAGTGTTGAGAGGATTCTTTTTATTATGATTCTTTTCTATTAATTTTTTTTAACCTGTTGTTCTGGCCAAATGCCATCTGTGGCTGCCCTTCTGCTCAGCACAGACTGCTCCCAAAGGGCAAACAATGAGTGTTGACACCTGGACCATCCATAGGCTGGGTCCTCTGTTGTCAGCTAGTGGGTGTCAGTGTCTTCCCTTGTAGGCATCTTGGATCTCACTCTGTTCTGGCTTTTCATCCTCTCCTTTGACAGACTTGGGGATATTTCGACGGGCAGCGATGGTGCTGTACACAGACTGTATCCAGCAGTGCAGTCGACCCATGTACATGGTAGGTGACTTCTCAGCTCAGCAGTGGCTCACTTTCTAGGCAAGGTGCAGAGGATGGAAGTATGACTATTTGAAAAAAGTGGTTCTCCCTGCTTCCTTCTCTCTGCTGGAGTGGTTTACTCCCATCTCCAGGCCTCTTCTGATCTTAGGTTTGGTGACTAAAACATAACAGCAAAGGTGATAGAAGCATGATAGGATCTGCCTTTGCTCTTGCTCCTTGGAGGTAACTGTTCAAAGACAAAGGTATGAGGTGCAGTGCAGCCTCACTGGGGGAGGCAGCAGCTATTTTGGCTCTGTGGTCCTCTCCCAGCTCTGAATGAATCAAGTAGCAGACTGAGTTTTGCAAGCAAACGTAGTGCACTCAGGCATAAAGTAAGCCTGACCAGCTTGAGATGGTTGCATCATGAAAGCAGCTGTAAGTGCAAATACACACACACAGGTGTAACACTTCTGCCTGTTGCAGCTACAGTGGTGAGATGAGTGAAACACAGCTCTGAATGTGTGGGATGCTGTCCAAAGCTCCCCTGCCATCTGTTTCAAGCATCTCTTTGTTTTGTGTAATATTTCTGTAAAATGTTAGGAGTGAAAGAATCTAAGTAGAAGATCAGTGGAAAGAGTAAAAGGATTGTCTGAACCTCAGGTGCTAGGCTTATTCTTTTTAGAATCACCAAATCATAGAATTATTTAGGTTGGAGAAGATCTTTAAGATCATTGAGTCCAACCATTATAGAACTCTACCAAGTCTGGTGCTAAGCCATGTCCCTTAGCCCCACATCTCTGCCTTTATAAGTGCCTCTAGGGATGGGGATAAAACCACCTCCCTGGGGAATCTTTTCCAGTGTTTGAGAACCCTTTCAGTGAAGAAGTTTATTCCAGTAACCAACCTAAACTTCCCCTGGTGCAGCTTAAGACCATTGCCTCTCATCCTATCACTTGTTACTAGGCAGAAGAGACCAACACACTGCCTGACTCCAACCTCCTTTCAGGGAGTTGTAGAGAGCCAGAAGGTCTCCCCTCAACCTACTTTTCTCTAGACTAAACAAGCCCAGTTTCCTCAGCTGCTCCTCACAAGACCTGTTCTCTAGACCCCTCACCAGCCTTATTGCCCTTCTCTGGACTCACTTTCAGCACCCAAAACTGAACTCTGTGGTCACGCTATGGCTGATACAGGCCAGGATGATGACCTGGGCACACTGCTAGCTCATCCAGTCATGTTTTTTAAAGTGACCAGTCTCTTTTTTTTACAACACTTTCTTCAAATTTGCGAGTACCAGAGCGCTTTCCACCTGGCTGAAGCTCCTGCAGAACCATGTGGATGTGTGTGTGCAGGAACCACACTGCAAATTCTCATAGAACGATATCCTGGATCTGTGAGGCAAAGGCCTAGCTTTGCATTTCTTTGTTTCATATAATCATCAGTGTCTTCTTTCAGGACAGGATGGTGCTGCTCATTGTTGGAAACCTGGTCAACTGGTCCTTGTGAGTAGTGGAGTGTGTCTGTCTTGTGTACTTGTGCAGGTGGACAGCAAGATTCGCTATCGACACAGGTGGCCTGAAGCCTGGGACATCCACAGCGCTTGTACAATAAACCTGTGCTGGGGGCCTATTGACACACTTTGGCAAGGAGTTTGATCTGATGAGCACTGATTGTAGGCAGATCTGTGGGCTGCAGTGCAACACTGCATGGGCACCCCTGAGTGTTTCAGCTGTCCCTGAGGGCTTGACTCCTAGCAAGCTTGTGAAGAGCTGGCCTGGTACTGTGGCATTGTGTTGTGTAGTGCAAGTATCTGGGAGCTCTCTGGGCTCCCTGTCACAGCAGATGTGTGGGAGACTCGACAGCTGCTCCTAAGTTGCAGAGCCTGGCTCAGTGGCAGCTTTGTGGATGCAAGGATCAGCTCTTGCATGAGACCTATCCTCTGGGGTCTCTGATTGCTCTCTGTAGCTGACCATGGCCAAGCTTTGCTTCTCAGCAGGAGGCAGAGGCAAACGGTGCATTTCCTCCCTGGGACTGGGGAGCTGTGGCAGTGTTGCTGTGTTCTGTGGTCTGGGAAGAGCAGCAAGTGGCTGTCAGTTTTGAGGGTGTACCCTGTCCCCTTGAAAAAGGCTGTCTAATGTCCTTTCTCCCCTGTCTCTCAGTGCTATCTTTGGGCTGGTGTATCGTCCCAGAGATTTCGCCTCCTACATACTAGGGATCTTTATCTGTAACCTGTTGCTGTATCTGGCTTTCTACATCATCATGAAGGTAAAAGGAGGCAGCTGTAGCTGTCTGTGGAGTGCCTGTTTCCAAATGTGCTGCTTTTCTGGATTGGATTTGGAGGTTGGGTTTCTGTGATGCTGCAGAGGGATGTGGAGGGGCCTTTGTGGGGCTTGGGGTATTGTTGGGGAAGGATGCTGTGTAGCCATCTTGGTGCAGCTGGGCTGTGTCTCCCTGGGGTGGACTGCCCTTCACAAATGCAGATGGCACGGGCTGGTGTGCCAGCCCTGTGCGTGGCTCTGACCCCTGGGAAGAAATTGGAGCATATTGTGAGGTCACGTCCCTGTCCGCAGCTCCGCAGCTCTGAGAAGCTCCTGCCCATCCCCTTGTTCTGCATCGTGGCTACAGCAGTAGTGTGGGCAGCTGCCCTCTACTTCTTCTTCCAGAACCTCAGCAGCTGGGAGGTAAGATTCCCCTCTCACTGCCCTTCTGCCCATCTCCATCTCTGGTCATCTTTCCCATGGTTTGCTTTACACAAAAAAAGACAACTCTGGGGAAGAGTTTTGGGGTGCTCATGGGGAGCTGAAAGGACATAACTCCTTAAGCAGACTGGGGAGGGAGGGTGGGAGGCTGTGCTGAGCCAAGAATGACTGTAAGCCTGCGGCTGCAGAGAGTATTCATGGCCCAGGTAATCTGGAAGTGACTGGTGCTCACTAGGAGACAGAGGAGAAGCTGGGGAGCTGAAAGCAAAACTGGGCAAATCCCAACCAGTGCTGAATGGAAACTTGTCCCTGGTGCAAGCATCCGAAGGGGAATAACCCACTTGGGGTTGTTAGGGCTCTCTTTGAGCCAGGAGGCTCTTAAAATCCTGACTGGATACCTTCAAACAAGATACTGTGTCCATCTCCATGGAAAGGAAGGGCCTTGCTGGAAGGTGGTCTGGTGGGGGCTGTGCAGGGCCTTGGATGTGGAGATCAAGAGGGCTCTCCCCACATCTGTCTCTGGGTTTAGGTATGGCATCATGTTCCTGCCCTCCTCTCACTACACATCTGGCCAGCACAGCATTTTTTCCTGGCTCCTGTATGGAGGCTTAAGAGGACAATCTCCAGTGGCTATCAGGTCCTGACCCCCTGCCTGCTCTCCTAGGAGACTCCAGCAGAGTCCCGGGAGAAGAACCGGCCATGCATCCTGCTGGGCTTCTTTGATGACCATGATGTCTGGCACTTCCTCTCTGCAGCTGCCTTATTCTTCTCTTTTCTGGTGAGTCCTGATGAGCCTCTGGCCTCATGGTTTCTTCTTTGTCCTTGTTCCTCTCTATCTGCCTAGAGCTGTGGCTGCCTTAAGACCCTACAAAAATTCCCCAACTCCTCTGCATTGCACTGCCTCTAGATAACCTTCACAGTGGGATGCTCCTTGTCAGTGGGTTCAGGGATCAGGCTTTCTCCTTTTGCCTTGGTTGCCCCCTGGCCTCAAACTCTCCCTGGGGGTGTGGGTCACACAGCTGTTGTAGGGAACACCAGAAGTTGCTAATGCAGCCAACTCTCTCATGAGTTTGTCCCCAGGAGGGGTTCCTTTTTTAAACTCCTTTTAACCCATGCAGTAGGGCCACTGATGAGGAGCTTAGCTCACTCCTGAGCTGTCTGTTATTTTGATAGTTGACTCCTGCTCTCTTCTGCTTGGCACCTCTTTTCAGGCTTGATGGTCTGTGTGGTGGCAAAGGTGGAGGTGTCCCCAGCAATGGGATCAGTGCATGGTGTTTTGAGCAGTGAAGAGGCACCTTAACCCGAGCTGTGCAAGCTGTTTGTGGAGGAGTGCAGGGCCACGTGCACTACCTGAGCTGTGGCAAGCAATTCCCACCATGCTGCCTCCTGGATGGCTCATCAGAGGAGCAGCTTACAAGCAGTGTCTTCATTGTGGTTGGGGCAGGGTTACCTGCTCAGGTCCTTGCAGCACTGTAGGCAGAGCTGCCTGCCAGCTGTGACCTGCCAGAGTGACTGGCTTGAGAGCATTAGAGAAACAAAGCTGACCTGGCACATCTCTGGGGGTGCTGTTGTGACTCCTGTACATGCTAGAGATGTGGCCTAGGTGGAGTTCCTCTGTAAGGAGATGCCACTGGGAGTTTGTTTGTTCTTCCCATCCTTAGACTGGCCAGTGAAACCTGAAGCTGCCTTGTGCTTTCCTCCTCAGGTCCTGCTGACCCTAGATGATGACCTGGACACGGTGCGCAGGGACAAGATCCCAGTGTTCTGAGTCTCTGGGGGATGTGGGCACAGGGGTGTCCCAAACTGTTCACCCAAAGGCATCTGTGGCCTCCTTCCATGGCCAGCCACCTCATGGGAGCCATGCAGCTGGATTCCACAGCAAGCATGAAGGGGTACAGTGGTAACTGAGGTGGGACTGAGAGGGAGGACGTTTGCTCCTTGTCCTTTCCTCTGGGGCAGGCATGAGCCAGTGGCTGAGGCCAGTCCGCAGCCCTCTGGCTTGTAGGTACAGTGGGTGCTGAAGCCAGAGAAGAGGAAGGAAATAGGAGATGTGTTTGAGACTTCTGCTTCCCTTCCTCCCTGATGATATGCTCCACTTCCTCTCCGGTGAGTGGTCTTGACAAGTGCAACACAGTTCCTCCTGCACTGGCAGCTGGCATCTGTATCCTGAAGGCTGCTGCTCTGAGTCCCTGCAGCAGCAGTGAGGAGAGTCTTTGGTTCCTATCCTGTAACTTCTGAGTAAGTGCTGGACTCCAAACTGAGGTGACAATGGGGAACTGTTTTCTGGGTGTTTTTCTGTTGGAGAAACTCCTCCTGTAGCTCATGGGGAGCCCCAGTGACAAAAGAAATAAGTCCAAGGGACTGCAGTGTTGGAAGGAGATGGTGGGCTAGAGCTGCCCATGAGTGCTCTGTCAGAGGCAGAACCTCCTGGCTTGCTCCTGTGGCCTCCATCACACATCTTAAACAGCCACACTTCCCTCCAGTGGGTCCTACACAGGCTCTCGGCAGTGTGATGGTCTTCATGACACCAGCAGTGCTATCCTCAAGTGATGTTAAAAGAGACTGTGTGCAGTGGCAGCTTCTTGGCTCATGCTGTGTGGCCTTGCTGAATGGGATGGCTGCTCAGCAGCCTCAGACTTCCTCCTCCCACAACTTAGCTTTGGGTAAACTTGGCAAAGATGATTCCCTGGTGAGCTGGGAGTGTGGGAGGAGGTTTTGAAGCAGTTGGAGTTGAGCTCTTCAGCAAAAGATCTGAACCAACCTTTCCTCTCCAACTCTTTTGCATCTGATTTTTTTTTTTTTTTTCCAAATGGCTTCTGCACTTATTCCTGAATTCTGTAGCTATTAAAACAAACAAACAAAACCACCAAAAAAACAACCAACCAACCAAACAAAACAAAACCACCAACCTTCAAACCAAGAATAAGGTGCGAATCATTTCAGGCCTTGCAGCTCCAGTCTTACATGTTTTGCTGTTTTTTAATTAAAAGGTATTTTTTGAGGCCTGATGTCCTTATTCTTGTAATTGTCTGAGCTTTTTCCTTTGGCCTCTGTGCATGTGCCCAGTGGTGCAAGGGCTTCATTCCACTTGTGCTTACCGAGGCAGAAGACTCTGGTAGTTTTCCACTCCAAGAAGTCCCTGTCTCTTAGAAAGGTTTTGCACTGTGTTTTACTATTTCTAAGTTAGAGTTTGTCAAGATGGTCAATAAAATGGAAGATTCCTGGTTATCAGCTCTGCAGGTTAATTGGAATTCGTTTTGCTCTAGCTCTCAGCAGCAGCAAGGAGAGCACTCGGGGCGGGGGCTACCCAGCGGTGCCACACAGCCGATCTCATCTTTAGGGCATTCGTCTGCAGCTCACCTGACTGGAGGTGCAGATGACCTGCTTGTGTTCTTGCCCAAACTGCCTTTGCAAGGCTAGAGTGAAGAGCAGATGCAGCCCCTTTGGCAGAGATGGAGAGGGCTGGAGGAGGAATGACACAAGAGGCAACCAGTCGTTATATTCCCAAATGGAGCTGCTCTGCTGCAGACACACAGCTGTGCTTCAGGCAGAATGTGCAGGAACATGCAAAAGGTAGTGGTGGTCCCTGTGTGCTGCATTCTATTCCAGTGCTTTGGGCTTCACTTCCAGGCTTGGTGCACAAAACAGAGTTGTAAGTGTTTAATGTCTGAAACTTTAAGGGAAAAACTCCTTCCCTTTGAGGGGGGCAGAGCACTGGAACAGCCACATCCCACTCTCTCACCCAAGACAGGATGGAGGGAAGCAGAGAAGCTAGGATAAAGGGAGCCAGGGGGAGACACCTCCCCCCCACCTAGGGCTGTGGGTCAGCAACCTCACATGAGCCCTTCCCCCAAGCCAGGTGCCCTGCCAGGCAGGGTAAGGCATGCCCCTCTTTCTCCCTCTGTTTTTGTTTGTCTGGGAAAGTAAAAGACAGCAACACTTGCCTTGTTTTCTGTTAGCCAAGATTAATGGAAAGATATTGGAGAGGAGTTAAGAGGAAGTGAAGAGATCCATGGGTACAGACTGGACTGGAGGAGATTGTTTACATGTTGGCTCTTTAACCCTCTCAGCAAACCAATGATTGATACAGACTTCATTATTTTCTTTTTGCAACCAATGATCTAATTTCATTAAAATATTCCCATTAGCCTCAAACCAGCTCAGACACAGACCCCACGCTAGGACAAGTCTGGGCAAAGGGACAGATCTGTCTCTGTCCCTGGCACCTACTTGTTTGTCTGGCTTTGGAAATGCTCTCCAGGGTGACATCTGACAAAGTTAAGTGGCTTTGATTTTAAAAAAATGGGTGCATTGCAGGTGCAAGAGAGCTTTTCCTCTAGAGTATTCCCCTGGCACACACATGGTTAGACATTCCACCTGAAGAGAGTCAAGGCCTAGGGCAAGCGCTGAAGTTTCTCCAAGCCTGGTGGGTAGCTGGTGCGCTTGCAGTACCTAGTGACACCTTGGAAGCAATTGAAAACAGGCAAATACCAAGCAGCAGAGAACAACTGCAACAGCTGTCGGGTACACTGTGCTACTGGAGGAAGCAAATTCCTGGGTTCTCTGTGGTTGCTCATCCCTTGTAGCATCTGCTCACAAAACATAGAATCTGGGTTGGACTCCAAGGTACACTGAAAGCCTGAAAGTTGTGAAGGATCAGCTTAAGTCTTATCAAGGGCTGGCTCTGTTACACCCACAAGCTGCCTTAGGGGCCAAAGGGGGTTCTTCTGAACACACATCATACTGTGGGGTATTCCAGAAGGGGTAAAGGGCCCTAACAGGCCCCTATTATCTTCTCAACTTCACTTAAGGACACTGGAAAAAAGGTATTCAGAATGGGAAAAGGGGCTCCTGTCCCTAACTAGGGCGATCAAGTGGGATCCCAGTGGCATCACAAAGCTGCAGTATTGGAGATTGGTATGGGCAGGATGGTCACAGAAGAAGGTGAAGGCAGTGCACAGGTGGGAGAATTACGTGCACTCATGCTGCCTGTGGAGAATGGTACAAAGGCTATTTACACTTACAAGGGTGTCACTGAGTAGGTAGGTCAGGGGGAAGTAAACCATACCACTGCCTGTAGGGCTGAGGACTGACAAAGATTGTTAGAAATGGGCCAGTCAGGACCCACTCAGAGGTAGGATGGGTGAAAGGGCATTCCTAGAAGGAAAAACCTGCAGCTAAATGGAACCAGCAGGTCCACTACCTAGTGAATATGGTAAGTAATGAAGGGAAAGACTGGCAGAGACTGGCTGAGCAGCTCCATAGTAAGGGAGGCCACTCTGGAAAGAGAGATCCCTACTATGGGTATGGGTCCTGTGGCTGGCCATTTTCCATGACAACATGTGAAACAATTATTACAGCTTGTCCTCAAAGTCAGATAAGCCTGAAGGCCAACCACCCAAACCAAGCCCCAGCACAACATCTCAGACAGGATAAGACTTTCTGGAGTACCTGGCAGATTGATTATGGTGGTCCTCTGAAGCCATCACACAGGAAAAGATACATTCTGGTAGGAGTACAAGTGGTGTCAGGATTAACCACAGCTGCATGTAAAGGGTTAACCCACCTGGTGGGGGGGAGTGGTCAGAACTTGACCCCAGGTGTGTAGTGTTTAGCTCATTCCCACTTCCTGTCTGGACTCCCTATATAAATAGAGCAACTGCCTGTTTCTCTCTCTCCTGGCTTGCCTACCTGCCTGATAGCATCACCTTGCTCCTGCTGCTCCTGTCTTACCACACGGCCATTTTGTACCACATGGTGGACATCCCTTCCTGAACCTACCTCCAGCCATGGTCATCAGTCTGGTTGTGTGTGTATGTATGTACACACACACATACACTATAATCTTATTTTTTCCCTTCCCTATACTTATTTGTAACTCCCCTACCTTAAATACCTTTTATTTATTGTTAAAAGAAAAAACTTTAACTTCCACGTTGAAGCAAGACTGTTCTTTGGGTGTTTTACCCCTTCTCTCTCTACATCTAATTCCTTTCTTTTCAAAAAGTGGGGAGTGGGGAAGGCATCCTCTTATCACTGTATTGGTTTCTGTTAGCTATATTTTGAGCCCCCTGGGAAGCTTAAACTCAAACTGATACACCAGAGCTAACAGTCTTGCCACGGGAGCTCAAACAATCCAAGTTCTGAAACGATGGTTCAGTGTCCTGCCTATCCCTGAGTGTATTTGGAGTAACAACAGAGCGCACTTCACTGCCACCACACTACGAGATTGGGCACAAGGAGAAGGGATTAAATGGGTGCTCCATACCCCATGTTATCCACAGGCAAATGGTATTGGGGAAAGGACAAATGGCTCAATCAAAAACCACCTGAAGATCTCCTGAAACAGCTGTGATGCCCCCAGTGCTTTTTTATGTCAACAGCCAATGGGGAATTTATAGAAGCCTGAAAGTCAAAGCATTTTGTCCAAATCGGCCAGTTACAGGTACTAGCCACGGCACAAGGGGTGAATCCCTAGCCTGAATACAGGTGGGCCAACCTGTACTGTAAGGTTATCATCTGCTGGCATTATGCCCATGATGCTGGCAAACCCCAGAGTCTTACATGCCTGGGAGGCCTTGGATGGAAATGAGAAGTCACAGCACATCAGCTTTCGGGGGGTAGTCACTGATTACGAAGCGCCAAGCCTGGTTTCTCTACATTGTGGCCAGTTTCTGTACCCTCACAGGACAGAGGATGCATTGAAGACTTGGTTCCAGCAAACCAACCAGCACCTACGAGGATGAAGACTCAATCTTCAGTGCCAAACACACATCATGGGGTGGAGAGTGAGACCACCCTATCAATCCCCTATGCAATTCTGTATATGTACCCTGAGTATGCTATTTCAGACCAAGGACTCGGTGCAATTGATGCTCTATTACCAGACCCACCTCAGAGCAGTTGTTGCTCCAGCAGGACTGCACTGGTTATGAAGAGTTGTGGGTACATTGTTCCATGTGATTGTGATGTTTGTTGCATGCACTGCATGTGGAGCCCCAGGTTAAAGGTGCTCATATGTTCTGTATTGGGAAATTATGATCCACAAAGAGCACAAAATAAACCCTATAAAACTGCAACTCCTTTGACCTGCTGCTCTTCCATTTCTCTGACCAGTGAACCCAAAATTTGTTGTAGCAATACCTGGGGTGTGCAAGATGTACTCTTTCCGGAGTTCTGCTTGGAGGGTAGGTGGTAACAGGCAGACACAGCGCTGCTGCCAGCACCCTCCAGTCTATCCCTTCTCTCTGACTCCCTAGTCTTAACCCCAGCAGCAGGAGCAGAGGTCTGAGGCATGGCTGCACATAGGCATGCTAGAAGCTGCATGAAGAGCTGCAGCTGTTAGATCTGTTGGAAGGTGATGCACTTGTGTAACGGTTGTGGTCAGCATCGCTTGCTGCTGGGCAAATGTCATGGGGGCAGCGTGCTTGTTTGAGTGGACTGTCTTAAACCAGGACAGTAAGCCAGGGAGAGCAAGTGGGGCAGTGCTTTGAGGCTAGGGCTGGGGGAGATAGCATAAGAAAATTTCCTGATGGAAGTCCTCACCAGGGACCTTCCATGAACAGTATCTTACTCTAGTTAAGTGCCTGGAAAAGTTCAGGTTGAGCACCATGTGTTCCTTTGGGGTAGGTTATAAGGCTTTGGGGAGGTACTTGCAGGACAGCAGTGCTGTGATGGACAGGATCAGTTCCTGAGTGCTAGAGGCATGTTTGGTTTGAGCACAACCTGCCAGCAGCAACAGGTTGAACACTAGCTCACATGAAGTGCAAAACCAAAGCTTGCCTTGCTCCTCTGGGACCTGGAAGGAGATGTGTAAATCTCTTCTAAAGTGTTGAAGTGGGAAGCTATGCTGGGGCGGTAAAAAGTGTGGATACTGCCTTGCTGTTGCCTGAGGCCCACCAGTTAGGGCATCTGCCTCCAGTAGGACCTTCACAAACCTCAATCTTTTAACTGACAGGTTTCTCTAGTGGCCATGCTGTAATCATGCTTTGCAGTTGCAATTGCACCATGTAAAGCACTCCTAATGTCTGCTGAATATTTTTACATGAGTGGGGCAAACCAGGCCAGAGACACCAGTGTGGTGTCTCACAACTGTTTCTTGATAGAATTAGCAAATGCTACCTCCCTCAGTTGCCTTGAGCTGGAGAGCTAAGGAGAAGAGAGTCATCAGTTAAAGGATGTCTTGATCTTGACACATCATCAGAACTGATGTACATGCAGGTATCTGAGGGGGAGTTAGATCTGGAGGGTACAGTGTTGTATCCTGCTGTTTGTGAGTCTAACCTGAAGTCCTCTTTGCTTGCTGTGCTGCTTTCACATTCCTGCTTGATCAAGTGGAGAATGAACTCTTGCCTGGCAGGACTGCCTTCACCCTGTGTTAGGCAAACAGTTTTCCCTCCTGTACAAATGTATTCTGCTCTTGGTGCATTTCATGGTGTGCAGAGGCCAAGGGCATAGGACAAGGTGTTAGAGTAAGAGGAATCTTTCTTCTGTGGCAGACTGAAGAAGGGCTTGTGTGCCTTAAAAATCTGTCCAGTTTTGGCACACATTTTCATGGAAGATATTCTGTCTTCCTGTGTCTTTCATAGTCTGTGATCTCAGACCTTGTTCCAAACGTGTGTTTCCTCCTAGCCAGGAAGCTGGGTATCTTCTCTGGAGAGGGAGCTGGGGAAAACAAACAAACAAACAAAAAAACCCACAACTAACCTTGAACAGCAGTTGGAGGTCTCAGTGTAGGAGGTACAAGAGCAACATATGGGCCTGCTGAGCTAAGCAGAGATGAGCACAGCATGCAAATGGCAAAGTGGTGGCAGTGAGGAAGAGAGATTGGAGAAGGGTGGAGAACAGTACAGAACAAGCAGGAAAACATAAGAATTAAATACAGGGAAAGGCATCTCAAGCCTGAGGAGATGGAAAGATTGGAACAGTCTCCCTGCTGCTTCTGTGCCTCCAGCTTGATGCATCAAATCCTAAAGTTTCCCTTTAACTGTGTCCTACCTGCTGGTTTCTGTTCTTACTTAATTCTCCAAACCTGGTGGCTGCTGAAGTGCCTTGATGAGAGAGCTGGGGCTCTGTAGCTCGGAGAAGACTGAGAGGGGATCTGAGAGGGGATCTTTGAAATGAGCCTCACCCTGGGTGGAGGTCAAGACGATGAGGCTGGACTCTCTTCAGTGGTGTCCAGTGACAGGACTCGGTACAAACTAGAACACGGGGGGTTAACGTGAATGTAAGGGGGAAATACTGCCCTTGGAGGCTGCTAGAGCACTGGAACAGGCTCTTCAGGGAGCTTGTGGAGTCTCCTCGTCTAGAAGCATTCCAAACAAGCCTGACCACATTCCTGTGTGATCTACTCTAGGTGATCCCGCTCTAAAGGGGGTGGACTATTCTGACATTCTGTGATTACGCCAGGATGGGGATCCCTGCTTCGCCCATCGCATGCTCATTCCTCCTACGCTCAGCACAAGCTGCTCTAACAACTCTGGAAAGAGAACGAGAGTTGTTTTCTGATGAAACCCCCCCCCCCCCCCCCCCCCCCCTACCAGCGCTTCCGCGGGAGGGGGGGGGGC
>VWZE01003744.1:0-18832 GCA_013396675.1 Eubucco bourcierii
TCCAACCTTGGTGATACTGTGATACTGTGATAATAAAAGCTATTTCAGAAAGTGTCATGTTGGTGTTAAACCATATGAAATGCATCCTGGAAAGCATTACATATCACCTCCCTGACACTCCCATTCTACTGTTCTCTGAACAGAAAATTCGTGGGCTTTGAGGCTACCTCTAAGTATATTTCATGAAATATAAATTACTTTCTAGATACAGAAACTGCTGATAAGGTCCTGAGTAATGACATTAGAAATCTGGAGATTCTTTGAAGCAGAAAGGAAACTTAGCAAGGAAATGGGAGGGGGAAGTGAAAATGGCAAAAAAAGAAGAGAAAAAGGAAAAATGAAAGTGTAAAAAAGTGGTTTTGTCCTTGCTGAATCAATATATATAGCCTTGAAAGTTGGAAGATTAATTGAAAGTGCTGACCTATGTTTATTTACCTATCTGAAATTGTGTTCTTGAATCCGATTCTATTTGGAATTCTCTTAATGTACTATTCTATTCGTAATAATATAATTTGATTCAATATATATTATTTAAGTTACAGTAAGTACAAGGCCTTTGTATCAAACCTAACTAAATATCCGCCATGAATATTTTCTCATTTTCACAGTGCTGCTGAACACATGGAAAGGATTACAGTGCAAAATCTGAAATATTTTAGAAGAGTGAGATGGTGATGACTGAAGTGTTTTGCGAGAAACAGAGGAAAGATTTGTGTCGCATAAACACACTTCAGTTCTACCAGCAAGCATACAAGATGATTTCTTTCCTTTTACTTGTCTGTTGTATTTTCTCCAGTAAAATCTTGTCCTTTCCTTTAAAAGAGACTGTGTATGAAAGAAACGTGCAAAACGCAGACATGAGAAAAGGAAAATGGAAAGGTGTTTTGAAAGCCTTTTGTGGTACAGCAGAGATAACATTGCGCATTTCCTGGTGTACGCCGTGTGTTCAATTTCTGTCCAAACCCTTCCATTAACATAAATCTATACAAGAATGAAACTGCTGATTTCATTCATTTAGTCTCCAGTCCATTCATGCACTTCACACTGCATCTACACTGAACTGGATATGTTGTATCAAATGTTTCCCCTGCAGTCCTAAACTACTAGCTAAATAAGCCATCAGTAACCTGGCCCTAGAGAGTGACATCATGTTATAAATATCCAAAGAAAGGAGCATTTGAAAGCTTGACAGGATAAATTAGTTCCTCTCAGTCTCTCTGACACCTGCACCTACACATGCGCATGTGCTGTGCAACATATGAAACATTCAAACCCTTAAATGAGTTCAGCACTCATATTTGCAATTTTCATACTGTTTATCACTACAAGTGTACACATATTATGGTTTCCTTTTTACAAATCATGTAGATAGCACTTTTTTTTTGCGTGTCACTAGCATAATTTTGTTTTCTGTCAGCAGACTGCTAAATGACAGTGAAATGTCTTGCAGTGTGCTTAAAGCAACATCTTGTAATAGACTGCAGGTCCCATGTGAGAGCTTATAATGAATACATTTAAAGTTGCAGCAGAATAGCCTGGAAAAATTGCCAACAATCATTTGATTGTGATGCGTACATACATATATTTCTTTTTTATGTGCCTGTGTGCAAGTCAGTGTAGATCTTCCATAAGGATCAGTAATAGTATTATGAACTCCAGTTAATGACCCAAGCTTCTGCTTAACTAAATGCTATTAGTTCCCAGAGAGAATATCAATAGTTCTGCTCCTCCAATAGAACATGTGGAAAACTTGATGGTCTTGAAAGGCCATCAGTATCACTGGTAATGTGTATCTGTGTATTCAGAAACACGTTGCTGAGTCTCAGGAGTTTCATGTGCAGGAAAAGGATGCAGGCCAATTGATTGAATTTTAGCTACATGTATAATAGAAACACAGAGGATTAGTAAAATACTGCAGGAATGCAGATGAAATTAATGTGGTGTTGACTTTTGTTCACTTGTACCATAAAATCAGGAAGCTTTTTGCATGGCATGTTTCTTAAAAAACACAGGTTTTAGAACGGAGGTTTATGGTATGGGAGGCATGTCTCTTTAATGCCACAAATTCACCTGGCTTATGTTGTGTGTAGTTGATAGACTTTTAACACCTGGGTGTTTCCAAGGTTAACTATTTTAACAGTTAAACATTTCTGCCTTTTTTTTTTTTTTTTTTTTTTTTTTTTTTTTCTTTGTGTTGGTTAACTCAATCTTTCCACCATTTAATATTGTTACTTGAGTTCTGGATGGATTAAAGAGCTCTCTGCTGTCAATAATCTTCCCATGTAGGTACTTGTATAGGTAGGTACTTGTATAGTGTAATCAAGTCCCCTCTTAATCTTCACTTTGATCAGTTAGACACAGATTCTTAGGTCTGTCATTGTAAGGCAGGATTTGCAGTCCTGAGTATTCGTCATCTTTTAGTGGTGTTTTCCTTCAGAGCATCACAACCCGAAACAGCGCTCTGAAAATGCTCAGACTGTCCAAAAATAGCTTCATGCCTAGGAGTAATACCATCATTGCTATCTCGATAGGCATTCTTCTGCTTTTATTCCCAGGGATGTCCATCAGCTGTAGTACTGCATTGAGACTCTGTGTTTTATTAGCTGTGGTGATGTTCATAGCATGCTTTCTCTGATACTATCCCTCTTACTTTACAAATCAGCACTATTTTATTGAATGTTAAAATGTTACTTGAATGAATACGATGTGATAAATGATGCAGATGACATAACTGTGCTATGGTTTGTAGTGTGGTTGTGTGTCATCCGCAGTTTTATTACCAGTAATCTTGTAGAGTTTTCAGATCAGTGACAACTAATCTTGCAGGACCCCAAGACAGAAACAATATTGCATCTTCCAACACAGAGGCATTCACTGTCTGTTCTTTTATATCTCAGTTTTGAAAAACTGGTTTGTTTTTGCATTCAGGGAACATGATGGTTTGGAAGCGTTGTATTCTGTTGCTGATGTACATGGCCACTAGTTGGTGGAAGTTTCAATTCAGATTTTTTTGAGATGACTCACCTACATGAGCATTTTGTTAGTACTTACCTATGTGAAGTCTATCATATGGTGAAATGGCACTTTTCAGGTTGTTAGTGATATTCAGTGGAGGGAAAATAATGATGAGTGAAAAGCTTTTGTCAGGCATTTCGAAATGTGGATCCTGTTTGTTTTGTTAAGAAGTTTACCTGAGCGTTTACACTAAAGTAACTTTTAAAAAGAGAATCCTGTAGACAGTATCCTTGCAGGTTGGTTATGAAAGGTGCTCTCTCTTGGCTTCTCAAAAATTCACCTCTTTGAAGTAAAACCTTTTGAGAAAAAAAGAAAAAAAAGAAGTAAATTGTTGCTCTGGAGATCTGTCTCTGCTTTATCTTCCTCTTCCAACTACCTCCAGAAATGGTCTCCCAAAGCAGGTGAAGTTTTACAAAACATTAGGAAGAAAACATCTGTCCTCCCCTAGGTGTTGCACTGATGAAGATACTCTTTGTCTGAGCAATATGCTCAAACTATTTAATCCGTTGTTTTTCGGGGTTTTTTTGTTTGTTTTGTTTTCTTTGGGGGGGCGGGGCGGGGGGGTTGTTTTCTTGGTTTGTTTTCAAAGTGAGATGACCTCACTGCAGAGATTATTTTCTGCCCTGAACAACCATTAGAATTGTTTTCAGACCTGTATTTTAACAATTTGCTGTTAGATACCTAGCAACTTGTTGTTAGGGAGCAAGTTCTGTGTGATGTCAGGCCTAAGTCACAATGCAAGTGATTTCACTGCTATCGTGGTGCATGAAAAACTACACTGAGAATTTTATTTTCATTTAGTGACTGCTGAACACTGCAATAATGAAATACTTGTCTTAAGAGCACTTTCTTCTTGCTACCATCTGTGAAATTTTGAAGCTTTAAACGTGTGTCATACATTTATGTGTGGGAGGTGTGATACTTTAAGTTTAATAAATGACTCTTAGCTTGTTTACAATCTATCAGAATTGGCTATAATTTGGACAGTGTGCATCTGTTCTGGAAAAATATCTAGTGTACTTACTTTATAATGGAGTGTGATTATATTTATACTTCATTTCTCCTGCACAATGAACTATAATTAAAATTTAATATTTAATCCTTTGGTAATACAATATGAAGCTGCTGTCAATTAATTGGAAGCAATTAATTCATTAGACAGAAGTGAAACTACTGCAGAAACGATGATCCTAGATAGCAGGACAGTGAAAACATCTGTTGGAGGCCAGCAACCATAGTTCAAGTCTCCAGGCCACATCTTCTCTTTAGAAATACCTGCCACAGAAGGACATACCCTTACCTGTTCTTTAAATATGGTTTTGTTCTGTAAACTCCTCTGTGGAGTCTGACTTAATTTTTG
This sequence comes from Eubucco bourcierii, assembly GCA_013396675.1. Lineage (NCBI taxonomy): Eukaryota > Metazoa > Chordata > Aves > Piciformes > Ramphastidae > Eubucco > Eubucco bourcierii. Next base: position 4,376 of record VWZE01003744.1, read on the forward strand.
TGTGTGTTTCCACGTTGTCTTTGGAAATCTTCTTCAAACTGATGAGTTTTTGGTTTGATTTCGGACATTGCCCTGCCTTTCGGGCAGGCAGGTGCTTGACGAAAGATTGAGGCAAGGAGCAGCAACAACCTAGCCACTAAATATTCCTTGTTTTATCTTGGTTCATTCAGGAATAATTTTTTTCTTTCCTGTCTAGAGGTGGGCTTTCTGGCCTGGAAAATGGGAAAAAGTAGATTTAAGAGGGGAAGGAACAGTCCAACAAGCAGAGCCTTCTGCCACCACCTTGTAATATTTAGGCAGGAAAGCTGCATGTCTTAGGACTGGACAAGGCACAAATTCTTCAGACAAATCAATTTGCTCACCTTCTCAAGAGATGAGAGGATTTAAGATATTTCTTATGTACTTAAGTAATAAAGAACTTGAGATGCATTAAATCTAGCTGATTTCTTAAATACAGAAAAAGATGGACTCTCTTCAGGTGGTCTGACTTTTCTTCTGGTACCACCTCTAGGCCACCAGTCTCCTCTTGTCAGTGTTGCAGCAAAAACGAAACTCAAATCTCTTATCATCTCTACATCTTACATATGGAGAGCCTAATTAATTGGTATGCTGCAGCCTGTGTTATCTTCAGGGCACAGGATTAATTGATACTGTTAAGAAGTACCGTGATTAGTCTCATTCCTTACTGCTGGTTATTTGACAGAATATCTCTTTCTGCTTCACTAAATACATTTGCATGTCCTAGAAGACCAGCTCTTGGGCTGATTCCCTCTCCTGCTGTGCTTATACATCATGGGCTCAGCATAGATGGGTGAGCCTCACTGCTCCTGAAAAGCTGACACTTATTGTGACACCCACTATGAAAATTTACTTTCTGTTATGGTATATATTTTATGAGCTCAGATTATGAAACCTTTTTCTGTTGAGAGCCTACATCTATTCCCATACAGCTTTTCCCAGTTTATCTCATCAGGTTGAAGGCATGGAGTATAATCTTTTTCATGGATAGATAGAGTCTTAAGTGACAAGAAAATGCTCTTGTGCTAAGCTAGGACTAATTCATCTTGCTTCCACCTAGACAGGGAGAATCTTGTGTAGCCTGTATCTGTGTTAGCAAATTGTGTGACAAAACAGGAGTGGATGTGTAAACTTAAAAAAATATTTAAAAAAAAAGTAGTGATGAGGGCTAAACATCCTCAGTTTGAGGTGTGTGAGTTACTTCAGCTTAGCTCTGGTCTGGTCCTGTTGTGAGCAGTGGTGCTGTTGCAGGAGCATAGAAGATGAGATCCAAGTGAGAAGCCAGGACCTCAGTAATGTGCAGTTCTTCCCTTTCAGTTTCTTATTTTTTCACTTTGCTTTCTGTATTCCTCACCACTGGGAGGCAGTTTATGTCCAGGATGAAAACTGGCACTATTCTGCAAATCAGAATTGAAAAGGGTTTATGCTGTGGACAAATAGATGGTTTGCATAGATATGTGAAACAGCATCTGACCAGGTGCAATGAGCGCTCCAGCTTTGCTCTGTCTCAGGATAAATAGGGAAGTACATTGCTTCCAAACTGGGTGCAGTAATTTCCTTTTGTGTGGTTTCTCTGAGGTTCTGATCATCACTAAAATAAGGAATCCAGAAACCAGTGATTCTCTGGATGTAATACGGTAAAGAAATACGGGATAAACTGAGCTAACCGAATTTTCATTCCTGTAGTCCTACAGTGTGTAATTTTTGTCAGTGTATCTTTTCCTCAATAGATGCTCCAAGTTATGTTTTCTTATTGGTATTTTGTACCAAAGACCATTACAACTTCAGAGGGATTGTCTTGTGCTGCTCTTCTTTTGAGGAGAAAATGTTCTCTAGAGAGGAGAATTGTTGAAATTTGCTATGGTTAAAATACGCACAGTGGTAGAGCGTTAACAGACGTTCCGATGCTGTCTGTGCTTTAGACAAATAGCAGTTAGTTGCTCTACGAAGTTTTCCAAAGTGTCCTTGGATGAAATTTTGTTGAACCAGGAGGAACATTAAGTCATTAAGTCATGAATAAATTATTTGTTAGTCTTGCCAGCATACACATAAATAAAACACTGCTGTGCTATGCCTGTTCTCACTGGGACCCAGCATCAACAAAAAGCTTCCATGGTGGTAAGGGTTTTTTTAAACTCTAGTTTAAACATATTTAGAGGATCTGCTGATAGTAACATGCCAACATATTTCTTATAGCTGTTTGCAGATGTCATAGAAGTTTTTTGGTTTAGTTTTATAACCTACGAATATCTATCATTTCATAACAATATAAGAAAGACTGTAATATGTCAGACCATTAGTCTAAATTTATGAAATGTTTCTGACAGAAATCAGTGCTCAGACATCCACAAAAGGAGCACAGGAGGAGGATATAGTGGTGCATCTTCCAGTGTAACCTCATATTCTCTACCAGCACAGTGCTTAGAAATTTTCTGACCTACATGGTGTATCTATATAGTAATAGCCTGTAATGGGCTTTCTTAGATGATTTTATACTATAACTTTTTCAAATTACCTACATTTTTGCTACTACTGTACCCAACAAGAATAACTCTAGGCTTACATAGTGCACTCTGTGGAAAAATATGTGGTGTTTTTTTTTTTAAGATCCAGATTATATAACAGGCTATTTCACATTTTTTGTGTTAGGGGACAGAATGAATTATATTATCTGTTCATATTGTTTCTTCTTTTATAATTATGCCCTTTGTGTTTCTTATGTTGCTTTCTTTCCTCTGAAATGCCCGACTTAAGCTTCGAAAAATGGCATGCTCAGTGGTAGTCAGCAAACAGAAGAAGGGGAGTCATTTGTTTAAAAAAAAATACAACCAAACAAAACAAGGCAGGAGGGAGGACAAAGGCCATCTAGCTATCTTGAATTAATGACATTGTTGTTCATGCAGGGTCATCACCTGGTGAAATTTCAGTTTACAGTGAAGGAGGAATTGCATGAAAAAATGGAGATAATATGGTATTTACTTTCTGAAACATAAGGGGAAGCTTATACTTCAGGTAGATGAATTACCTGAATTGTCATGGTCTGCATTTTTTTTCCCTTTGTTGTGTCTGTATGCAGGTAACTGCCTTAGAATTTCTCCTTTGAACTGCTCCTTATATATTAATGCAGCAACATAGCTAAAAAAAAAAAAAAAAAAAAAAAAAAAAAGCTAACTTTCTACTCATAGCAATTGAAAAGGATTGCTACTACACCCAGAAAGTAGTGAAGTGGAGCAGAGAGAGTGATTTTTTAAACACATCTCCAGTATTCTGCCCTCGTTTCATCATAACTGAAATGGCATTATTCTGTCTGCTGGACCACAGTGCCGGTTTAGCTCAGGAAGGAGTGCTCCTGCTGAAAACAGTGCTTCAATGAATATTTTGTCTATTTTTTAACTATTTTACTGGTGTTTCTACCTCCCAATGTGCAAAGGTGATGGACATGTACTTATTGTACTTCTCCTTATTTAAAATACATTTTATCCACCTGTTTGTCAATAGAAAGGACATTAGGGCTGTGGAAGCATATTTTGACATATTTTTTATAGCTCGCATAGCGTAGATATCTGCACCGAAAACCCTTTCCCACCTGCTTAGAGCATTCACTTCAAAGAATTTGATCTTTCTGTCTGCAGGTGAAACCAGTTAAGAAACCTTGGTGAAAAAATTACTTGAACTATAGCACAGGGCATCAGAATTCAGGGCTAACACTGTGCTGCTGTTACAATTTTGAAACTGAAATAAACTTGAGCTCAGAGTGCAATGGAGTAAAAATACACTATTAGCTTTTATTAGGTGGGCGAAGATAATAGTGGTTGCTCTGAGCAAGCACATCAGAAGACTGAGTTTCATAACAAAGGATTAATTTTTCATGGCATGTCATCTCTGCAGAAATTTTGCAATGTTACTTGTAAGAGCTTTATTCTATCTGCTGCTCAGTAATGAAGGTTTTGAAAGGGACAGTTTCATAGAAAATGCTGCCACTCTGAGGATATCTTCCTACCTGTGGGTCACTGAGAGGCAGCATGGTGAAGCTGAGATAGAAGAAACTGTCTTTCTGTATGTTTGTAAATTTGGGAGAAGGAAGGACTGCATCTGGGTCAAGGCAATCCCAAGCACAAATGCCACAGGCTGGGCAGTGATTGGCTGGAGAGCAGCCCTGACGAGAGGGACTTTGGGGTGCTGGTAGATGGGAAACTCAGCATGAGCCAGCAGTGTGCACTTGCAGCCCAGAAAGCCAACCAGATCCTGGGCTGCATCAGGAGAAGTGTGGCCAGCAGGTCGAGGTAGGTGATTCTTCCCCTCTGCTCCGCTCTGATGAGACCCCACCTGGAGTACTGCATCCAGTTCTGGAGCCCCTATTACAAGAGGGATGTGAACATGCTGGAGCATGTCCAGAGAAGGGCCATGAGGATGCTTAGAGGTCTGGACCACTTCTCCTATGAGGGCAGACTGAAGGAATTGGGGCTGTTCAGTCTGGAGAGGGGGAGGCTCCCAGGTGACCTTATTGTGACCTTCCAGGATCTGAAGGGGTCCTACAAGAAATCTGGTGAGGGACTTTTTAGGCTATCAGGTAGTGACAGTATTAGGGGAAATGGAACAAAGCTGGAGATGGGGAGATTCGGACTGGATGTGAGGAGGAAGTTCTTCGCCATGAGAGTGGTGAGAACCTGGAAAGGATTGCCCAGGGAGACAGTTGAGACCCCATCCCTGGAGGTGTTTAAGGCCAGGCAGGATGAGGTTCTAGCCAGCCTGATCTAGGGTAGGGTGTCCCTGCCCATGGCAGGAGGGTTGGAACTGGGTGATCCTTGTGGTCCCTTCCAACCCTCACTGATTCTAAAACATATTTATTTCTATTTGTGGACATTCTTGAGACTCTTGTATGTGTTTTATGTAGATAAAAGTTTGACATCAGCTGTTGTTGGTATAGATATTTCCAAATGAGGTTTTATGTCATAGAGCTATCTTACATGTCCTCCTAGATAGAAGCAGCAGGAAAAGAATGAGATTAGGTCTGCTTACGATTTCTTACCAATACCTTAATTATGAGACCTTAGAGTGTCTTAATGTAATTCTCACTCCTTAATAAAGAAACTGTCTTTGTTGTAATAACAGTGATGCTCTTTAGCATTTAGGTAATTTCTTTAATCTGTGAGGAGATTTGCATTCATTATGCAGTTATATCTTCTACCAGACACTAAATCTACTGCAGAAAATGTGTCAGAGAACTTTAATTACATGTCTGTATTTACGACAGTTACTGGTTTCATCAGTGGGTTGAAACTCTTGAAAAACTTGTTTTCAGCACTCCTTTAGTATGTCATTACAAATATTTCCCCATTGCCATTCCTGAAATCTTTCCCCAAATTTCTACTGCATATGTTTCTGATTTCTCTGTAGCAGATTTTTCTTGACATTTGCTGTCAAGATAACTGTATCTACACTTAGGTGAAAAATGCTTTGGTTCTTCGAGTGTGTTATTTGACTAAAGACTGACACTATAGACAGCTAGGGGGGAAACCAGCCAGCCCTCATAAAATTTTATTACGTCTGGATAAAACTTTTAATTCAGAGGTTTCTACAGAAAATGTGTTTTCTACCAAATTAACATTTTTAACTGGACATTTCAATATTTCACTTTTAAGGAAAGATAATGCAACATGTTGGCCTCTAGAAGAGCTTTCCATTACACATTCTATTAATCTAAATCACTGTGGTAGTTTATAGGACTGTAGAAACTGTGGTGTTTCATGTCCTCATACTTTCCTGCTGATAGTACTCAACAGCCAGACTGTACCTTTACAACTTTTACTGTACTGTATCTTCTCTGGTAGAGGGATAGTCCATAGCACAGTGTGGGAGATGTGTCTGCAACGCTATGCTTAGAAATGAAAGTTTCCAGGATTTATCTTCCCTCAGAATATGAGAACAAAGTTCTCCTGTAGCAACTTTTTGTCTTAGTTTCAGAGAAAAGTGGGTATTGAAACAATTAATTTAGCCCAAAATTGATGGTTTGTTTTTTTGTCAGCTTAAGCATATGTATGAAATTAAGCATATGTATGAAATTACTCTTTTCTAATTAATTCTTTTTTTTTCAGTCATCTACTTGTTCTTCATTGAAATAAAACGCAAAAAATAATATCCTTGGGCACCTTGGAACAATGTACAGAGTATTTTATATATTTTACCTATATAATGTGGACTAGAAATCTTGCAATAATAGAAGGTAGCTCCTGCAAAAAAACTTTTTACAAAATGCATGCTTTATATGTTAGTATTCTGTCTGCAGCTTGATTATATGGAAGTGAATAATTACAAGGAATAATTGTATACAAATGAAAAAATCTTAAACTCCTTACAGGAGGTATTTCAAATTAATGAAGTATATATAATTACAAATGCAATGTGATTCTATTATTGATCTTGAATTCTTTTAACTTTTTCACATTTAACAATTACAAACATTGCTGTATTTCCCATTAGTCATTCAGATGGTGCAAAAGAGTAAAGTCTGTGCCCTTTGAAATACTGAGAAAAAAGCCTTTAGTAAGCAAATGTCATATCAAAACAGCTGTAGGAAGGACGACTGGGCATCTTTAAACTCTAGACCATTTATAAAATCAGACTTTTAAAGCAGTGTCAGATCTACCATGTACTTGACTTCCATAGTCTATGAGTGATCTCAAGCAGATAGTTTTTGTGCACTAACCAGTAACAACAGAATGTAAAAACATCCTTATCATGAGACACTATGACAGGTTCTTAGGGAGATAATGAAAAGAACGTATCTGCCATACCCAGTGTGCTGGTTTGAGGCTAATTAGAATATTTTAATAGAGAAAATTACACTATAGGCTGTGAAAGGAAAACATTATGATGTCTACTTCACTAATACGCTTGCTGGAGAATTGTTTGGGAATACTAACCAAAACAATTGATAAGTGAGTCTCTCTCTGTCGCTTGCTGGAACAGGAGCTGCTGGTGGGATCTAGCAGCTTCTGGGTTCTGGCTCCTCTGCTGATTAATCCTCACTAACCACTTTTCTTCTAACCCTCCTTGGCCCATCCTCCTAATTTACCTTGCGCGTAAGGCAAACTTTTGGGTAAGGTACAGGGGTGGGGAGAAGGTGGAAGGGTGGTTGGGAGCCCCTCCTGGGGTCTCTGATTTCTGGGAGGGGAGTTGTGTTGCTGTATTATCTTTTACTTGTATATTTCTGTAAATATTGTGTATATAGTGTATATATCTGCTGTACATTGTGCAAAGCTGTAAATAGAGCTTCATCTTTTAACTTCCAGCCGACTGAGTTCTAGTCTGGGTCATTTTACAAAGTGTGGGGGGGCGGGGAACTCCCAAACCGTCACACCCAGCAGGAGCAAAAGCTCAAAATTCTTAAGCTGCTTCAAGCAGTTCATTAACACGGTTGCTTATATGAGGCGTGTTTGTATTTTGTTCTTTATTAAGTTTTTTACTACCAGTGGCTCTGAAGCTAGATGTTTATTCATATAAAAATGTGGGAAGGATCTCTGGGTTACCCTTTTTGCATCTTTTGAAGAATTGAATGTGGGCTGACAATGTGTGCTTGCAACCCAGAAAGCTAATCTGACACATAAAAATCAGCATGGCTGGCAAGTTGAGGGAGGTGATTATGTCTCTCTACTCCATTCCTGTGAGGCCTCATCTAGACCCAGGTACAAGACAGATATGGATCTATTGGAGTGGGTCCAGAGGAGTGCCACAAAAATGGTCAGATGGCTGGAACACCTCACCTATGAAGAAAGGTTAAGAGACTTGAGGTTGCTTAGTCTGGTAAAGGCTCTGGGGAGACTGTATTGCAGCCATTTTTATGACTATTATATGTTTTTTATTTGCTCTGCTGAAACATCATCAGCAAAGTGCCCATAGCACTTCATAAGAAAAATGAAGAGACTTTTTAGCAGGGCCTATAGTAGCAGGACAAAGGTCAGCAATTTTAAATGGAAAGCGATTGATGTAAGGAAGAAAATACTTGTACTGAGTGTAGTGAGACACTGGAACATGCTGCCCAGAGAAGTTGTAGATGCCACATAGAATCATAGGATATTTGTGACTGGAAAAGACCTGTAAGGTCACCATGTCCAACCATAAACCTAATGCCACCAAGTCTGCTGCTAAGAATCATACTCTGGTCCACCAGGTCTACACATCTTTTGAACACCTCCAGGGATGATGGTTTGACCAGTTCTCTGTGCATCCTGGGTTTGTCTAGGACAGAGTAAAGGTTTTAGTTGTTTGGTTTTGGTTTTTTTTTTTCACTTCACTTGCCATGACCCATATAAGCAGCTAAACCAGCCAGTGGGTGTTCAATACCTTACTGACATCATGCCTGCTGTAGAGGGGAAAGTTTGGCTGGGGCAAGCATGGGTCGTTTTAGCAGTTGGCTGTGACTTGGCACTGATGATGAGGCAGGATGAGGCAGACAGGCTGGGCCATTACAGCCAGTTCTGTGTTTTGTGTCATGCACTGTATAAATTATTTCGTTAGAGGTATTGTTCTTCCTGATTATTGTTAGGTCTTTTTGCTCTTCTGTTAAACTCCCCTTATCTCAGCCCACGGGGCTTTGTGTTTTTCTTCCAAATTTCATTCCCATCCCGCCATGGGAACGGAACAGGGCAGTTGTCTGAGCAGCTGCATGGAGCTCAGCTGCCAACTGGGCCTGAACCTTGACATTTGGGCAGCTTGTTCCAGTACCTGACAACCCTTTCAGTGGGGAATTTTTTCCTACTGTCTAGCCTAAACATCCCTGGAAGTATTCACAGTCAGATTGGATGGAAGTTAGAGCAAACAGATCTAGTGAATGATGTCATTGACCATGGCAGGGGTGTTGGACTAGATGATCATTAAAGTGCCTTCCAATCCAAACCATTCTGTGTCACTGAGTTTCTCTGAAGTGTTCCTAAATGCCCAGTTACATCTGACTTTTGTTGTGGTTTTGCTCATTTTCTTTGGAAAGAGAAACCCAGGCAGTCATTTATTGGAAGTTAAAAAATATATTATCCCATGGATACATAAAGTTTTATCTGTCGTCAGAGGTGAAATTGGTAGATATGTGAGCAACAACCTGAACTGTGCTGAGATAAACACATGAAATTCTAGATCCCACTCTGATGTAGAATTTGATAAGGACTGTACCTTTGTGTTAATATGTACAGACCTAACTTCTGTTTTTCTGTAGCCTTAGGATTCATTTGAAATGCCATCTGTTAAATTGCTCAACTGCTGCATCCTGCGCTTTTGTGAGAATGCATGTCTGTTTACTCTGAGTTCAAGTAAATTATTTCTATTTATGTTTGTAACCTTGAAATGTTAGTAGGAATGTCAGCCCTTCTGATTTTGGCATTCTCTCAAGCAAGGCAGGTGAATCTAGCAGCTAAATCTTATTTATATTTTATCAATTCCAGGTGTTTTCCCTGGTCTGTATCTGGGATATTAATTCTTAACAGAATTATTTCCTCCTCAGCCAGGCATATTTGCAGTGTCAGCATGTCCTACTTCACACTCTAGTGTTGTAATCCACAATCTAAGCAGACAAGATGTGTTAGCATAAGGCAAATGTGCTGGTCTGGCCCTGGCTGGGGGTGGATGCCCTCTATCACTCCCCATCTTAGGCAGACAAGGGAGAAGGAGAACGTAACAAAAGCACAGGAGTCAAGATAGAAGCAATTTAATAAAATGCAAAGCCAAAGCCAGGGACACATGCAGAAGCAGAAGGAAAGAAAGATGTTATTCTCTGCTTCCCATTAGCAGACAATGTTCGGTCACTCCTGGGATCCAGGGATCTGTAGCAGTTGTTCCAGAGGACAGGTGCCATCAACAAACATCCCCATGCTCCCTTCTTTCACTTAGCTTTTATAGCTGCACTGATGTTGTATGGCACGGAATACTCCTCTGGTCAGTTTGGGTCAGCTGGCCTGGCTCTGTCCCCTCCCAAGATCTTGCCCACTCTTTAGTGTATTCTCAGGGTGGGGGAATGTTTGAAAAACACAGCCTGGGTGCGTGGCTCAGCAGCAACCAAAACAGCAGTGTGTTATCAACACCCATTTACAGAGCTGTGCAACACAGAACTAGAAAAATACTCTGGGGGAATTAACTCCAGCTCGGCCAAACCAGATACAGGGAAATAACTGCAAATCAGAAAAAAAATGTTGACAAAACTCAGCAAGTAAATAAAGGGTTTCTAAAGATTCAGGAAGGGGAATGTGAGTAAGGGAATCAGATAATTCCCTCCACACTTACGTGTTAATACCTGATGGAAATTCATACACAGTGCCGGTTACTGTAAAATACCATAGGAGAGGGGAAATAAAAACTGCAGTAATATATCCACTGATTTTAGGTGTAAGTCAAAAAAGATCAGAAGTGTATGTGAATTCTGAGTTGTGAGGAATTACCCAGTTAAATGTACCTTTAAGTACTTTGCTTAGGATGCTGTTTCAGCAGAGTCAATTCAAATATATAATAGACACAAAATTGTATGTATTCTATTCTTCATTTTTACAGCAGTTTTCTTAAGGATTGTTATTTGATCCTTCTATTATATGTTAATGGTCGTATTTGGTGAAATCAGTCCATATGCACTTTAACAACAAGGTAATATGTACTGTTAATGACCATCATCTATCTCATCTTGAGGTTCTTACTTTATTTCCTTTCTGGATAATCACTATCATTAATGTAGCTTAATGAAATGATATAGATGTGCAAGGTAGGTTCAGATCATCAGTGAATGTAAATCAGTGTAATCCAACTGATACCTATGAGCTCACCCCTATTTTCTGCATTCCATAACCTTGTGCAGTTTCAGAAAGACAGTGAAAAACTTGATTTTCTTCTTGCTCTTAAATTTGACTCAGAAAGCTGACATGTAGATGTGGTTTAATTAATAAGTGTAACATACATTTGTATATCAATGGATAACGCTTTACATCAAAACTGAGAATTCCAAGTAGAACTTCAGCTATACCTAACTATTTAATTTGTTTGACAACTACTTTTAGTAGTGAATCGAGCAGGAATAGATACTGTTTGTTTCATATTGATCTCCTGCTTTTACTTACTGCTTTGTGAATTCATTTTGAAAGTAATTACTAAAAAATTGTGATAAGTCTGCACTAATACTCTGTGATGGTTTTGGACCACACAGAGTTTAGAATTTGTGCACACCCCCCCCCCCCCCCNAAGTAAATTACCATGCTTACTCGGAATTTGGAGGTAAAATGAAATTATTGTTTACAAAAGTAGGCTAAATATAAAAGATAATAAACATATATATATATACACACACACACACACACACATATATTACTAGACAATAGCCCAGCTACCCTTCTGGACACAATAGCTTAGACACCCCCAACAGGGGCTGTTGCCAACTAACACAGTATCATCTCTCCCTGCGTCCAGTCAGTGCTCTTACCAATAACCCAAACAATGGTGAGGAGAGGAAAAATGCAAAGGTCAGAGGCCTAAAGAAGGAAAACAAGCAAGCATGTTACATGCTGTACAGCAGTTACATGCTTTAACTGCAAAATTTATAGATTTTTTTTTTTAGGACAATGGAATGGGATAAACATATCTCTCATATTTTTTTCAGCCCCTTTGACAGTCCATTCCCCTGAATTATCTCTTGACTTCTCTGGAAACTTTTAATTACAATTTACAATTAAAACAGTAATCTTAAAACAGTAACATTCTCTGAACTTGGCAATTTTTAATTTTACTTCTTGTGGTGGTGCAAAAACAGGTTGTTTAGTATACGATTGCTTAGATGAAAGTACAACTGGTTTAGGCTGCTTGAAATACTGTTTTCCTTTCATTTTTATTACCACTGTGAGTTTCTCCTCAAGTCAGAAGAACTTAGTTTTAGAAAGCTCTTCTCCAATAAAAATTTGAATATTCATCTGCTTTATTATTTAGCATTTGTTCCAAGCATGTTGACTTACCCCACCACCTGCATTCTCAGAGACAGCTTCACCTTACTACTTCCTGCTTTTACCTTCAGAATCTTATTTTTCTGTGATGGAGGCTAGAAGTGTAGCAGTTTGGTGTTTCCATGTGATGAAATTACCCCCACCTGCCTAAATTCCTTTTCTTCAATTTTTCAAGTTTTAGCCCTTTCTTTGTCTTCAAATCAGGTCTCAGATTCTTTTGCTATATTGCAGTGCTGGACTTAAGGATTAAGTATGTTAAATATGAATCCTACTTTTACTGTATGCTTCTTATGTATACTTCTATGTATAGTGCACCCTCAGCAAGTTTGCAGATGACACCAAGCTGTGTGGCACAGTCGACTTGCTAGAGGGCAGGGATGCCATCCAGAGGGACCTGGACAGGCTGGAGAGGTGGGCCCAGGCCAACCTCATGAAATTCAGTAAGGCCAAGTGTAAGGTCCTGCACCTGGGTAGGCACAATCCCAAGCACAAATACAGGCTGAGTGGTGAATGGCTGGAGAACAGCCTTGAGGAAAAGGACCTTGGAGTCTGGGTTGATGAAAAGCTCAACATGAGCCTGCAGTGTGCACATGCAGCCCAGACAGCCAACCGAGTCCTAGGCTGCATCAAGAGAAGCGTGGCCAGCAGGGCAAGGGAGGGGATTCTGCCCCTTTACTCTGCTCTTGTCAGACCCCACCTGGAGTACTGTGTGCAGTTCTGGAGCCCTCAGCACAGGAAGGACATGGAAGTGTTGGAGCGGGTCCAGAGGAGGGCCACAAAGATGATNGGAACAGGTTGCCCAGGGAGGTTGTGGATGCTCCCTCCCTGGGGATGTTCAAGGCCAGGTTGGCCGAGGCCTTGAGTGAGCTGTACTAGTGGGAGGTGTCCCTGTCTATGACAGGGGGTTTGAACTAGATGATCTTTGAGGTCCCTTCCAACCTTACCGTTCTATGATTCTATGATTTTATACAAGCTGACTGTAGTGCTTATAATTGTTTGAAAATGTCTCAGAAGTAGTATGCAAAAATTGTTGAGAAATGAATGAGGGTTTATATTACAACAGTAAGAATGCAAAGCATCAGCATTCCAAATTTGGCCTGTCAAACATGTCTTTATACGTGTTAAGGAGAACTTTGAATCTCGGTTCTAAATGAATTGTAACAAGGCTGATATAAAAATATTAAATATTTTTATTAAATAAAGAAAATTTCCCCAACTTATTTGCAATTCACACACAGATTCTAACAGGTGGTCGGTAAAACTATCTTTGCAGAATGTATATATATTTAAGCAAATTAATTTAAATGATTTTAAGAGACATTTAGAAAATGTGAACAGCTAGAGAGTCCTGCAGCACAAACTGCCACCTTAAGACTAAACATAAACTTTCACAAACGAAAGAGAGTTAATTTACTTACTGGTTGGAGCCTCAGTGTTAATAACCCGAAAGTATGGATAGAAACTTAAATGAAGAAAAATACAGTCCCTGCCGCATGGTGACCTTCCACGTGGCGGTGATGCGCTGTGGTTTCGCTGCTTGCGTAGCTCCAACGGAACACGTTGACTGAGCTTGTGGTGGGGTTTCTGTCTGTAGCCATTAGAAGCTTTGGAGTTTCCCCAGGCTGGGGAAAGGAGGCAGATGATCTCTGACCTGTTCCTGGCTTTCTGGACAATTTGTGTTACCTCCCGGGCTTCCATCTGGGCAGAAGGCTTTCAGGTGCAGGCAGATGTCTTGCAGTGTGCAGTCTGGGCACGGTGTCACGCTGGCTATGCAGGCCGAACACATGGAGGTTATCAGACCCTCAACTCAGGATCAATGAGGCAGCAGGCACAGATGCAATAGGAGGCACACCTTATAATGGCAAAGCCCACTGTGCTCCCTGCTCATCTCCTTTTTATCCAATACAACCTGAGACTAATGGACCTTTGGCCACAGGATAGCCAATCAAATGGCAGTTATCCAAGATGTGACCATATTGGGTGAAGCCATAGGCTTGCTGTACCCTTTTTTGGGCAGAACATGGGCCTTGCACAAGGCAACCCTGTGTACCTTACTTACTGTGGTTGCTGGGCAGGCCACAGACCCCAGACTCAGTGGCTCCAGGTTCTTTGTCCTTTTTTCCCGCGGTTACTCTCCCCAAANTCCTTTTTCCCCGCGGTTACTCTCCCCAAAACAGAAGGAGGGAGAGGAGAAAAACATGCCTGGGCAAGCCAGGACATGTACAAGCCTAATTTGGCCTGCTTAGGCCTACCACGACATGAGGACATAACCAAGTGGATTGAAAATGGCAGAGCAGTGCATGTGTGTGCTGGTTTGAGGCTAATTAGAATATTTTAATAGAGAAACTTACACTCTAGGCTGTGAAAGGAAAACATCATGATGTCTGCTTCACTCATACACTTGCTGGATAATTGTTTGGGAACACTAACCAAAACAATAGATAACTCAGTCTCTCTCTGTCGCTTGCTGGAACAG
>VWZE01003744.1:18872-30374 GCA_013396675.1 Eubucco bourcierii
ATAGTGTAAATATCTGCTGTACATTGTGCAAAGCTGTAAATAGAGTTTCATCATTTAACTTCCAGCTGACTGAGTGCTAGTCTGGGTCATTTTACAAAGTGTGGGGGGTGGGGGAACTCCCAAACCTTCACAATGTGGTTTATCTTGATTTCAGTAAAGTATTTCACACTGTCTCCCACAGCATCCTTCTGGCTAAACTGAGGCAGTGTGGTCTGGATGATCAGGTAGTGAGGTGAATTGGGAACTTGTTGAAGGAAATAAGCCAGAGAGTTGTGATCAATGGGATGGAGTCCAGTTGCAGGCCTGTAACTATCGAGGTCCCACAGGAGTCAGTACTAGGACCAGTTCTGTACAATATATTCATCAATGACCTGGATGAGGGCACAGAGTGGACTGTCAACGTGTTTGCTGATGACACCAAACTGGGTGGAGTGGCTGCCACACCAGAAGGTTGTGCTGCCATTCAGTGAGACTTGGACAGGCTGGAGGGTTGGGCAGGAAGAAATGTAATGAAATTCAACAAGGGCAAGTGTAGAGTCTTGCACCTGGGAAAGAACAACCCCAGGGATCAGTATAGGTTGGGGACTGACCTGTTGGAAGGCAGCGAAGAGGAAAAGGATTTGGGGGTCCTAGTTGATGGGAGGTTGACCATGAGCCAACAATGTGCTCTCATGGCCAGGAGGGGCAATGCAATTCTGGGTTGTATTAGAAGGAGCATGGCTAGTAGGTCAAGAGAGGTTCTCCTGCCCCTCCAGTCTGCCATGGTGAGGCTGCATCTGGAGTACTGTGTCCAGTTTTGGGCCTCACAGTTTAAGAGGAACATAGAACTGCTTGAGAGAGTCCTGTGCAGAGCCACAATGATGATTAAGGGAATGCCTTTTATGAGGAGAGGCTGAGGGAGCTGGGGAGACTGAGAGGTGACCTCATCAATGTTTATAAATATGTAAAGGATGAGTGCCAAGAGGATGGAACCAGGCTCTTCATGGTGATACCTGATGACAGGACAAGGGGTAATGGGTGGAAGTTGAGGCATAGGAAGTTTCATGTAAACATGAGGAGGAATTTTTTCACTGTGAGAGTGACAGAACACTGGAACAGGCTGCCCGGGGCGGTTGTGGAGTCTCCCTCTCTGGAAATATTCACAACCCACCTGGGCGCATTCCTGTGTCATCTGGTATAGGTGATCCTGCTCTGGCAGGGGGTTTGGACCAGATGATCTTTTGAGGTCCCTTGCAGCCCCTGACATCCTGTGATTCTGTGATGCTGTGACTATCTGTGGGAACAAATGCACCCAGTAACATAAAAGCCATTCCACTTTCTAGTCTCTCTCTGCCCTGGAGGTCATCTGAGAATATTGAAAGTTAATATTTGTTCCAAACTTGCACTACTGGTGGCTTTAAGAAGATGGGATTACTTTCTCTCTTGAAGAAGTTGAAATACCGACTTTGCAGTCCATTCAACTTCTAAAGAAATAGGATTGACTCTTTAGTCCCATTCCAAAATAAATACTTTTCAGTCTCCACTGTTTTGAAGTAAATTGTTTGCTTTTGTTTAATGAGGAGATACATCTGCTACACAATTTTTGTTAAAGGAAATACAATATTTTTAATGGAAACAAGTCCCTGGTAAGAGAGTGGAGCCAAAGCATAGCTGTTATGACTGGACAAAATCTTGGTACTCATTTACCTTGTTTAGTGTCATCCTTGTAAACAGTAATTATTATATCACTAATTTCAGTGGTCTAAAGATTTGATCCTTATGATAAGCATATGAAATGGCTTTAAAAATAGATTCTATATATCCAAAGTGTCAGCAATTAGAAGTGCATAGAGAAAATGCAATAGACTGCTACATTGCTTAAGTTTAATGAACATAATTTGACTTCCACTTTTGTCTCATGGTAGTCATATAACATTCTTTAAGAAAGGGAAATGCTGATAACTAAATCTTAACTGGGAGATGTACAGAGAGATGTGTGTTAGCGATATCCTGACTATTAGGACTGTAGTAAACAAAGGGTGGTAGGAAAAGAGATCTAAAACCCTCAGAAAACTTCTGTTGATTAAGTTGTTTCTCTTCAAAACTTAGGCGTAATACTAGCAGAGCTCATGCACTCATTTTCCACACCCTAACTTACTCCTCTCTTTGGAAGATGCCATATGGCTGGTACTGTCTTCCCACAGGTACATTTACATTACAAGGCAGTAGTGTACTTGTTGTTAGAGCCAGCCATACTAGTCACAGTATGGACATGATGCTGTGCCAGACATTGTCAAGTCTGCAACAGATTAGAGAGAACACAGGGTGAAACCGTGATGGAAAAGTAATGGAAATTATCATATCCACAGAACATTCAGAGCCCAACTGTCCTGTGGAGGAGACTCATATGTTCCTCATCTGTGGTGCTTTTTCTTTCAGTCCTGAGGGTCTGCTTGTGAGAAAGATTTCTTTTAGCTTAGAAATGCTACCCAACAATATGACTGATACCTAAATACTGTTTTCCTTTTATGAAATTTAAAAAAAAAATAAAAAAAATTTAAAAATTACTAATTACTATCTATTTCTGCAGCCAACTTAAAGATCAAAGGCAGACTAGTGACAATGCCTTCCCATGTATTCAAAAGTATAGTCATTTCTATACCATTCTGTACTAAATCCTTGTTTAACAAGAAATCTTTGTAGGGCTTTCAGTCCAAAACCAGTTAACACATTTGGTTTTACTTTGCACTGTTTTTCTTTATCTTAACAGCATGGTTACTGCCAAGATGAATGTGATTCATCTGAAATTTTCAAAAATTGAATTCAATTTTTGCATCAGTTCAGAATGCTTCATAGAAATAAACCCTTAAACATAAGCAAAGTGGTACATTTCTGGAAAAAGAAAGAACTTGCACTTCAAATTTAGATGAGCAGAGTGTTTGTCTTCATCTGTCCAGATCAAATTAGTTGAAATGTATTTAAAATAATTAAATCAGCAAAGCACAGAGCAAGATTTCCTTTTGGAATGCTTGCTGCTGTCAATCTTCCTGAAATGGGTCATTCAATCTGCAAAAGAAGGCAGGGATATTTCTACTCTTGTCTTACTAAAACCCTAAGCAGTTACCCAAGTGGCATCTTCAGAGTAGTGGGAACTAGCCTTTGGGCTGGCTCTTACCTCTGACTCTGAAGCAGTTCTGGAGGTCTGCAACTGTCGCAGGAAGATCTAATCAGGTTGAAATCAGTCCTGCCTTGAGCAGGAGTTTGGATTACGTTATCTGCAGAGGTTACTTCCAATTTAAGATAGTCTGTGTTTTCTTCAGAAGGATAAAAATATGAAAATATGTAAAATCCATTATTTTGCATTGTTACTTGCCTGGTTTTTTATTTTAAATAAGGAATGGCGTCTGGAACAGTCAAATTCTGGTCAATAAAGAAAGTGAAAAGCCCTCAGCTTTAACTGCTGGCAGAAGACCACGCTTCAGTATAACAGGAAATGTGAAATGTGCATGTGAAAAAGTGGAACTGGATTCCTGCAAGGGGCAGATCTACCAGCTCTGTGATAAAGCTTTTGGGGAAATGGAAGAGATAACTCAGTGTAATGCACAGTGTGCCTGTACAACCAGTAAATCAAAAGGGACAGGGTCACACTCTATTCTTTTTTTCTTTTATATAGCAGAGGATTTTCTTTTCATCTGCAGTACAGAACAAGAAATGGAATTTCAGTTTGCAAACGTGACAAACTACTGACAGAACAGCTTTCAAAAAAGACAAGAAGTTCTTTAAACATTAGAGGAGATAAACTCACAAACTTTTTTTTTTTTTTTTTTTTTTTTTAAAGATTGTCTCTATTGTCCTGTTAATGTTGAGGATTCCCAATAAGTTGATACAATTATCATGAATGCATGATGTTGTGAAGGTTTGTGTTTCATAAATTTCAATCTGAAAACCTAGAGCTTGTAAACATCCAAGGCAGTAGACAAAAGTGGATGACATGAGACTGACCTATAAATAGGAATGCAGTACTTCTACCTAATGTGAGCTGAGCAAAACATGAAGCCGGAATTTTATAGACCTGTTGGTACTGGTTCTGTAAATAAATAATGTTAGCATATGAAAATCACTTATTCTTTTAAAATCTCTAATCATATTTCTTTTAACAATGACTTACTAAGAACTAAATATGGTGAATGTAGGTGTGGGGTTATCTGAAAATCTCAGGAAAAAATCACTTATTATTCATATTTGAGATGCTGCTTTAGTAGTACTTAAAGAAATGCTAAAGAGAAACCACAAGTACTGCTGAATGTAATATGTTGTGGAGAGATGACCTTTGCTGCCTGCCAGAGCCTCACCCGTTCATTGTCTCACTTCCCCTCTTCAGAGGAACAGGGGAAGAAAAGAAGGCAGACAAGCTTGTGTGTTGAGGTCATTGAATAAGGGAATTTAATAAGAAATGTAAAAACCACCCATGGAAGGAAAGTGAAAAAGAGGAAGTTTATTCACTACTTCCCACTGGCAGGCAGATGTCCAGCAAATTCCTGGGAAGCAGGGCCTCAGTATGCATAGCAGTTGCATCAGAAGACAAACACCATAACCCTGCATGCCCCTCCCTCCTGCTGTACCCCCGATTTTACTACTGAGTATGATGCCGTTTAGTATGGAATATTCCTTGGATTGTTCAGATGAGGTGTCCCTACTGCATTTTCTCCCACCTTTTTTGTCCATCTCCAACCTACTGTCCTTTTGAGTGGTGAACTGGAGAGGCAGCCCTCATGCTGTGTGAGCACTGCTCAGCAACAGACAAAACATTGGTATATTATCACCATTGTAGCTACAAATGCGAAGCACAGCGCTATATGGGCTGCTATGAAGACAGTTAAGTCCATCCCAGCCAGACTCAATGCATACATCAAAAGGAGATGTGCAGCATTATGTCAGACCTGTGACCTGTCCTTAGGTACAAGTACCTTTTCTGTCCACGTGAGCATTTGGAAAACACATGTGAAAAAGCACAAAGTGGGCATTGTATCTGACATATAGCTAGTGAGATATTAATTTTGAAAAATTATGAAAAATTAAAGAAAGATGTATTTACATTTAAAATAGGCTTTAAAAGTCTTGGAACATGATAATTTAATCATACTCTAGAGCTTGCCAGTAGTTTCTACTGATTAGGTCTCACAGTATTTTACTGCCGTCTACTTTTGTAGTACTGTGTCCATTACTGCTTGAAAGCGACATGTTTATTGTATCTTCTTTAAAAGAAAAATATTGTTGTACAAGCTTTTGGGGTTTTCTGTGGTTTTGTTTTGGTTTGGTTTTTTACTGAAGTGTTACATTTTGTATTGTCTGCTTCAGGTCAGACACTTCTAACCAATCTTATATGCCCAGCTGAATTTAGAATGTTGTGGCAGTTTTTGCAGTTGTTGTTTCTGAACAGAAAAAAAGTGTTTATAATTGTTCTGCAGAATATTCCAGCAACCTTCTATTTCTTCCATTCATAAATGTAGAATATAATTTTAATTACAAAACCTCCCACTTTGTGTACATCCACCATAAAGATCTCAAGGTGTCCTTATTAATGACAGTATTTGCTTCAGTTAGTAACAGTATAAAACTATTTCTGGATCAGATTATCATTGAACAGTAGCACTTTGAAATGTTTTCCACAATGAGCATAAGACGAAGATAAAATATTTACTCCATAGTTGATTTAATTCTGGTTATATCTGTGCTGCTAACCATCTGTTCAACTTTACATTTAGCTTACTATTTTAATAAAATCTTAAATTGCAGTTTACTCATTCTTGTAAAGACTTCCATCTGACAATGTTTTATCATGTAATCTTTTACATGAAGACATGGAAATGTCTTTTTCTTTTTCAACTATGCCTAAATAAAAGGTGGTTTTGTTTTTTTTTTTTTCTAGTTGGAATGGCATTTTCCCAGACTGCATGCTTTTTTTTTTTAATGTCTCAATGCTTTTTTTTTAGTTTTGTGTGTTTGGGGTTTTTTTGTTTGTTTGTTTTGGGGTTTTTTTTGTTTTTTGTTTTTTTTTTTTTCTTCAATTGCAATTGCAATTTAATCAGCTAGGTTGGGAGAGGTCTCCAAGATCATCCAGTCCAACCTATCAGTCAGCCCTATCCAATCAAACAGACCATGGCACTAAGTGCCCCATCCAGGCTTTTCTTGAACACCTCCAGGGACGATGACTCCAGCACCTCCCTGGGCAACCCATTCCAATACCAATCACTGTCTCTGTGAAGAACTTCCTCCTAATATCCAGCTTATCCCTCTCCTGGCACAGCTTGAGATTGTGTCCCCTTGTTCTGTTGCTGGTTGCCTGGGAGAAGACACTGACCCTCACCCGGCTACAATCTCCTTCAGGCAGTTGTAGACAGCAGTGAGGTCACCTCTGAGCCTCCTCTTTTCCAGGCTAAACAACCTCAACTCCCTCAACCTTTCCTCACAGGGCTGTGCTCCAGGCCCCTCACCAGCTCCATCACCCTTCTCTGGATATGTTCCAGTACCTCAACATCTCTCTTGAATTGAGGGGTCCAGAACTGGACACAGTACTCAAGGTGTGGCCTGACCAGTGCTGAATACAGGGAAAGAATAACCTCCCTTGTCCTACTGGCCACACTATTCCTGATACTGGCCAGGATGCCATTGGCTCTCCTGCCCACCTGGGCACACTGCTGGCTCATGTTCAGTCTACTATCTACCAATACCCCCAGGTGCCTTTTTGCCTGGCTGCTCTCCGACTACTCTGTCCCCAGCCTGTAGCACTGCTTGGGGCTGTTTTGGCCAAAGTGTAGAACCCTGCCTAAGAACAACTTAGCCTTGTTGAATCTCATCCCATTGGCCTCTGCCCATGTTTCCAGCCTGTCAAGGTCCCTCTACAGGGCCCTTCTACCTCCCAGCAGGTCGACGCATGCTCCTAATTTGGAGCACGTGCCATGTAAGATGTCTGTAGACTTGCAAGATCATTTTAGGTATATTGACCTTCAACCTAATAATCTAAAACATGCATGCAAGTCTTAAACTGTAAGAATCCATAGTTAAAGAATCCAGCAAAAATGAGCTTAAAATTAACCAACTACTTAAGTGAAATCTTCAGAAGATGATTCAACTGAGTAAGATATTCTTGTGGGTTAACCTCAGTAGGCAGCATTATCATATTACCCAACATTGTTTTAGACAAAAATCAAAAAAACAGCATCAGACAAACTGCTGTAAAGAAAATTATCTCCATCTCAACCAGACCCAGTGCAGATGTATGAGATAAATCACATGATTGCATCAGTAAAGTGCTTATTTTTCTCCACTGACCGTGAAAAGAAATGTACTCTTCTAGAGGATCCTAGAATTACTATCTATCACTGCGACTCGGGGTTTAAGTCTGTTGTTGAGATGATATCTAGTATTTGTAATTAGCTGAACTTAAAAATGTAACAAAACTCATCAAAGTTTATTTTCTGGGTATCAAAAATGTGTGTGCATGTATCTCTTTCTCCATTCTTTGACAGTGTGCTAGTCCAATGATGCTTCATCTTTGAGGATGAAGTTCACAACACAGTTTCTGTCTTTTATCTGTTTCTGTGTCTTAAAAGTTACACAAGTGAAAGTGCCTGAGCAAATACTTACAATGCGTGGTCCTGATGTATCTGTCTTCTGATAACATATTTTCAAGAGGAAGGCTATTGTAAAATGGACAGTCTGCAATAGAGTTATGTTGATTTGAGGATACAGTCTTCAACTTCCGACAATTATTCCCCTTTATTTCAACAGTAATGTCATTTAAAATGCTGAATGATGCCGGGGACCAGAAAATAATAGCAGGCAGTACAATAAAGAGGAAAAGTTTTAGCAGATCCAGTGATGGACTCTTTCAGATTCTATCAGCTATTGGATGGTCAGATAGTCATGGTAAAGGTCTTTGCTTTGTAAACCAAAGTGGCAAGAACAGACTGTCACCTATCCTGCATTTTCCATGTGAAATTCTCTGCCATGATTGTATGCCAGTGCTTGTCAGATGACTGGCTCTAGACTCAGTTCTTTATATACTGTTTTCAAGTAATATAGTAAAGAAGCAATCTCCCTAATTTGTAAATTTTACATTGCTTGAAGTCTAGTGCTTCTCCATCTGCTATGCAATCTGCTGCTGCTATTACATTATGAATGAAGCCAACCAAATCCTTAGACCTGCTCCTGAGTTGTCATGCCACATTTTCTTTCAATTTCCTCTCAAAGGTACCTGTGAGCATGGTAGATCACTGTTTCATAACAACTCCAACGGTTTCTGTGTCTGGTTTTACAGAATACAGCGAGACTGATGTACAGCAGTAATCTTGAACATATACAAAACCAAACATAAAGCTCCTGTAGCAGCTTTAAAGAATAACTTTTTCTAGTATGAGAGTTTCCTAATTTGTTTTGATTTATCAACAGAGTACTGGCTATGTGCATGCAGTCTGTAGAACTTGGATAATGTTTTAGAACAAACCATTTGCAGAGGAAGTCTTTCAGAAGATTCTTTCTTAGGGCTCATTTGTGTCTACATCAAATTGGAGTATCCATTCTCCATTGGAATGGATGAGATCTTGGCTTTTTGATTCTGTTTCTGTTAACACAGTTCTTTGAAAAGCCCAGTAGGGCTGATATGCTCATACCATTTTTGGTCTTCCTAAAACCTTTGTGAAGTTATTTGTGCTGTGGCAGACTTGACGTTCCAGGCTGGCATATGATCTCAATTTGTCACACAAACTTAAGTTTCAGCGTCCTTTTCTCTACACACACCTTACTACAGCAAAGCTTCTGGAAGCAACTATAAGCACTACAATAATATTATAGAAAGTTTGGACCTACTCCTTTGAAATTAAGGGGGTTTTTTTATCTGAGTGCTTTTCAAGGAAGGAAACGTTTCACTGTTCTTCCTCTTGCAGTGAGACTTACTCTGTAGTGCCAAGGTTTTAGACATTTGAATCTTTATATAGAGAATAGCAAAATACATCTGAATCTGAACAATTAAAAAAACAAAACAAAAAAACACTTGAAGATTGCAACCACAGTCATTCCATTCTGGGCTCTGACCTTTTTTTCCTTTTCAAATATTTTATACTCAAAATGTATTTCTGTATTTCTATGTATACCCATCTCTTAATTTGCCTTCCATAAGCTTTGTCAGTCCAGTTTTCTGGCTCTCTTCCCTTCTTCCTTCTTTTAAATACATATATTTAAAATATTCTGCTTCGCCTTTGCATATGATATTCTCTGGTTTTGGCTGATTGATGGTCTCTCTGTGGCCTTTGTCAGATTAATCACTGGGATACTGAGGAATCCCAGCACCCATTGGTAGAGCCCAGTGCTTATGAAGAAGCAACTTAGCAGAGTCTCTCCGAGGGCCTTTGCTCCAGTTGTTTTAGGCTTTGCCTATATGCAACACAAAGATTCTATAGGAAAGACGGTTTGTTGTTTAATTTAACTTTACTCCTCACATCTTGACTTGTTCTGTCTTTCAATGTCAAAAAGTTAACCTGTATTCTACATAAGCAATATATGCCTGTGTGTATGGTTAACTTTTTATTATTCACATTAATATAAAATACTTACATTTGTCTTATTTTGTGGAGGATATTTAACAAATGCTAAATGAAGCAATGATCGCATGATCACATGATGTTAAGGGTTGGAAAGGACTCCAGAGATCATCAAGTCCAATCCACTGCCAGAGCAGGACCATAATTTAGTGCAGGTCACACAGGAATGCATCCAGATGGGTCTCAAAAGTCTCCAGAGAAGCAGACTCCACAATCTCTCTGAGAAGCCTGTTCCAGTGCTCTGTGGAACTTCTTTGCTGTAGCTTATATCTATTACCCCTTGTCCTTGATGTGGAGTTAAAAATTAAGTGCTGTCTTCCTTCTGTTCAGAAAGATACATACCACCAGCATATATGTTATTTTATTGAACTCAGATGACAGTATAGGAAGAGGAAAATCTTGACTGCATAGAAGTGTTGTGTGCCAAATCCTTGGTTGTGTTAGCACTGTGTTAAATGAATGAGATCTTGGCATAACCACTTTGAACTTGAACTCTGGAGTAGTCTCTTGTAAAATGCACTCATTCTCTAGTGCCCTTTTAAGTTTTTCAGACATTTAATTGCTGTTAACTTAGCTTTTAGTAAGGTATTTAGGTTTAAATAAATAAGTGTAAATAAATGTAACTTAAAACAATCTTTGAGCATAGAAATGGCCTTGAATGATTTGATCTAATGCCAGTTAGCCCTGTTTAGTATAAAAGATTGAGTCAATCCTTCTCTTGAGCTGCCTTCCAACTTTTTTCGTTTGAATTCACCTGCTTTATTTAATTATTACTAATTCCTCATTTGATGGATCTGTCAATAATCCAATAATTAAGAAATCTTCACGTTATCCTCAAACTTTCTTGAAGACAAATCTCCTTTTTACTCATTCAGCAAAAATTGCACAAGCTCCAAGGAAGGTACCACATACTTCCTTTTTTAATAAATGAATGCTTCTGCAATCCAAAGCAGGACTCTGCCTCACTATCTGTCCATTCAGTCTCATATATTTTCACTCATTCCATTCAAATATTGCTTGTCTTTGGACAATAATTCAAGGACTACATATCTTAAAAAACAGTTTAGTTGAGTCACCTGTGTCAACTTTGACACTTACATAGTATTTTTTGCCATTTGAACAATATTAATATGGAATCTTAGACTGGTTTGGATAATTTTAAATAGTCATTACAGGACTTACGCAGTCCTTTGTTCGCAACTTCACTTACACGCTGTGGACATGAGTTTGAGATCTGCAGGGCATCAAGGAGGATGCATAGCAAAATCATAGCTCTGGACTTCAGAAAAGTGGATTCAACCTCTTCAGGGATCTCCTTGGCAGGATGCCATGGGTAATAACCCTGGAAGGAAGAGGGGCCCAGGAAAACTGCTCAGTGTCCAAGGATCACCTCCTCCAGGCTCAGGAATAATGCATCCCAGAAAAGAGGAAGGTAGATAAGAACACCAGAAGGCCTGCATGGATGAATAGAGAGCTCTTGAATACACTTAGATGCAAGAAGAAAGCCTATAGAGAGTGGAAGCGAGGACAGGGGACATGGGATGAGTACAAAGATACTGTTGGTGCAGCCAGAGCTGTGGTAAGGAAAGCTAAGGCACAGCTGGAATTGAATCTGACTAGGGACATTAAAGGGAACAAGAAGAATTTCTTCAGGTATATTAGTGAGAAAAGGAGGACTAGGGACAATGTGGGACCCTTACAGAAGAAAAATGGAGAGCTACTGACAAAGGATATGGACAAGGCTGAAGTGCTCAATGACCTCTTTGCCTCAGTCTTCAACAGCACGGGCTCCAACCACAATGTCCAAGTTCCAGTAAGGGCTGGGAGCAGGCAGATCTGCCTACTATAATTGAAGATCATGTTTGTGAGCTCCTAAGAAATCTGAATGTGCACAAGTCCATGGGGCCTGATGAGATCCACCCAC
>VWZE01003744.1:36323-67193 GCA_013396675.1 Eubucco bourcierii
AGGTTGGCCTGGGCCCACCTCTCCAGCCTGTCCAGGTCCCTCTGGATGGCATCCCTGCCCTCTAGCAAGTCGACTGTGCCACACAGCTTGGTGTCATCTGCAAACTTGCTGAGGGTGCACTCCATTCCTGTGTCCATGTCACTGACAAAGATGTTAAACAGCACTGGTCCCAGCACTGACCCCTGAGGGACACCACTTGTCACTGGTCTCCAGGTGGACATTGTGCCGTTGATCGCCACTCTCTGGGTTCGACCATCCAGCCAATTCCTTATCCAGCGAGTGGTCCATCCATCAAGTCCATGCTTTTCCAGTTTGGTGACCAGGATGTCATGTGGGACAGAGTCAAATGCTTTACTCAGGTCCAGGTAGATGACATCAGCTGCCTTTCCCTTGTCCACTGTCGCTGTGACTTCATCATAGAAAGACCAAATCTTATTTGATTGCTTCAGTAAAAATACCTTATGTTGTGGCTATAGTGGAGGCATAAACTGCTACACTGCTTGTGTCTGTGTGAGTGTGTGGTGGGAGCTGGTAGAATTGTGCTACGAATGTTTGGGTGAATTTATCTATTAACACAATAGCAGCAGAAGTGTTTCATCCTGGCCTTGGCTGACTAGCATAACCTTTATTTGCTGCAGGCAGATGCTAAATGGACTCTGCAGCTTTTGGTTTTGTCTTGTCTGACTAAACAAAATGTTCTTCAAAATCAGCCTGAACGCATTTCTGTGTGACCTGACCTAAGTGATTCTGCTTTGCATGGATGTTGGACTCAGTGATCGCTGGAGGTCCCTTCTATGACTCTATGACTCATGTGGTGATACACATTGCACAAAAAGATCAGAAACTCTGGAAAATTTGGAAGAGATATCTCATGGATATAATAAATTTGGAAAATCGTTTTGCTGAATTCCTACTTATTCTTTTTTCACAGACTATCCTGTCCTTTCCCTTTGTTCACTTTGTAGTGAAGTCTGTAGCTTCACTACAATTGTTCACTAGAAAATTGAAAATAACTTCACTAGAAAATTGTTCATTTGAGAGGGGAGAAATCAAGTTCCAGTTCTCCTGTCATCCACTGGTTGTCTCTGACTTTATTTATGGTTTTTAAGGTTTGCCACAAAATGTGTGTGTAGCAAATCCTGTCATTGAAACTCCCTGAGAGTATGTGTCAGCACTCACCGATGTTTGCCTTTAACCTGGGGAAGCTGCATCCCTTCCCTGTGGAGGTCCTTAACATTTTTGAATTTGCAGACCTCTAAGATGTTTCTAGTAGAGACAAAGACTCTCATATCTGCTGATAACAGCCTTGTCATTATGAGTTACCTTTTGCAAATCTTATTTTTATTTGCCCTTGGTGATGTCATACATGAAAATCATCTAAATTAATATCTACTCTGAGATGCTGTCAAATCCATAGATTATAGAGGCAGCCTAGAAAGTCTGTCATCATTAGCCAAAATGCAATCTGTATGAATGCCACCTGGTCCCTGAAGAGGAGTCCAAGTTCTTGGGACATCAAGTGCTTGAGTGTTGTTGAAATAGGACTCACAACAACCCACACAGGAAACAAGAAAATCCTACAATTTGCAATAAAGAATCTGTATTAATTACAGGAATGTATATTGTTCTGTCCCTACTTGCTTAAAGCACATTAATTAGAGCTGTACTTGTGATTTATTGGAAACTCCTATCCTCACCAGTGACATCCATTCTACTTCTACAAAAGTGGAGAGAGGAGTGTGTCTGTCTTGTATGTGAAGGATAATACTTGTACAAGACGTGCAATATACAATAAAATACAATAATTTCAGTTACTTCCCACTCAAAGGAAACCGAAACACGTTTCTCATCCCCTTGAAGAGTGCCATGTGCAAAAACCTTACTATCCTAATAGGAGCTGGTGTGTGTTATAATCCTTTCTTATTAAAGTGATGGTGAGATGCAATTTGCTTATGCTGAAAGATGTTAAACCATTGTCCCTTGGAATAGGGATTGGATCTGATGTGTTCATTACTTCATTATGTGAAGTTACATAGAATCACAGAATCATAGAATGATCTGGGTTGGAGAGGACCTGCAAAGGTCACATTGTCCAACCCCACCCCTGCAGTCAGCAGGGGTGTCCTCAAATAGATTGGGCTGCCCAGAGCCATGTCAATGCTCCCCTTGAATATATCCAGGAATGGGATCCCAACCACCTCCCTGGGCAACCTGTTCCCCTATTCCACCATCATCATAAAGAACGTGTTTCTAGCATCTAATCTAAATCTGCTCTTCTCTAGCTTGAAACCATTGCCTATCACCACAGGCCTTTGTAAACATACATGCACTTTTACATTAAGAGACAGAAATACATTTGTTTTTTCAGTGGGCCTTGTCTTATAGACAGGCTTGCAAAGCACTTCAGAAATGCAGCACCACAGGCAAACCAAGTGGAGGAACAACCACTTTCTGAGTGCAAGTCAATATAGAGTGTGATATGGAGGCCAAATGACTTGTTCCTGTGTAGAATGTGCAGCTTCCGTGTGTGCCTGGCAGCAGAATTTTAAGTGTCTTGGGAGCTTTAAAAGCCAAGTCCCTAAAGTTAGGCAAACCTCAAGCCTGTAGACAGAGGAGCAGAGTTTTTTCAGTATCACAGTTCAGTTCCCTGATTTCAGAAAAAAAGCCATGTAAAAAAGTTACCAAACAGCAAAGTGCCTGCTGAGGCTCTTGTCACTGCTTCCTCTTGACATCTTGTCAAGCATAATCTCTGGTTCAGTGCCTCTTAATTCTCTCTGTTCTAGTTTAATCTGTACCTCTAAAAGGTGCACTGAGAATGGTTAGGAACTGTATGAGTAGCTGCTGTGTTCTCCGTACTGTCTGTATGCAGCTATCCATTATGCAGTTTATGGGACAGCAGGTCCCGTTTCTGTCCAACTGTAAGTCCTGTTTCTGTCCATCTTCCAGTTCTCTGTGGCTCAGATTGGAGTTGCTAATAAGGGTAGCTTTTCAGATGAACAAACTGCTACCAAGCATCTCTTCTGACATTCTGTCATTTTAGAGTGAGATACAGCTCAGGAACTGTATCTGCAGTCTTTTATGTATGTTTTCAGTTATTCCAATACTCTTTGCCTCTGCTAAATTAAGAATAATGGAATCTTGAGGTGTGTTGTCTAAACATATCTTTGCAGCCTGCGTTAACTCCCGTACTGTCACTTGTTGGCCATTGTGAAAGCATTTCACTTTGTCAGATGCAACAAGGAAGCTGAGTTCCACACAGATGATCGGCTACTTAGAGGGAATGACAGATAATAAAACCATCTTATCTTAAGATGGTGATCAAAAATCACTTAACAGACTGCAGAACTTGTACAGAATTTTAATTGCTCTATCACTCAATACAAGTGACATCTAGGCCTCCCAACCTTTTAGAAGAATCTTCACTTCTGTGGGTGCAGAAGAGCCACTGTCTGTGGGCGCTGTTCCTGTACTTTGTACAGAATGTGTCATGTGTGGTGTGTGCCAGCCCCATGCCTTAGATAATCTGGAGTGTATAAAGAGCCCGTTGAAGTGCAGCTAGGGTGTATCAAGATTACTAAAATGGCATTAAAAGGCAACTAAAACCTCTCTGAGTTGTTTACACTCTTATTGCAATCAGTGGAGATCTAGCGTTCAGTCCAGATGCATCTGGGTTGTCAGATGTGTCATAGACCTTAAAGAGATTCAGATATATTTTGATTATCATCTGGAGACCAGGATGTGTCATGGCAACTGGAATGATGTAGTCCCGTAAGTTCAGCAATGTCTTTTGATACGTGAGTGTACTGTTTTGGCATGCTAGCCATCCTACAGTAGCATAATGCAAACAAATCCTTTGCCCAGTGTATCTACAGTAGCTTAAAGACAAATCCACATTTACTGATTCCGGCTGAGTTCCACTGAGAGTTTAGAATCCTGTCTTACATTTAAATTTAAGTGTCTGAATTCAAGCCATATCCTGGCTTTAAATTTCTGTGATGGTCAAGTAAGCACCACCTCTGCACTGAATTTCAACCACAACTGTCCTATTCTAGTGCCTTGACCAATGCTGATAGCACCACAATGCCTTGTACATCATTATCCAACTTGAAATTAAAAACATTCCATCTACTTTCAAACTGTTTGTCTTTTTGGCACCTGCTTAAGTATCATTCTTCTTTGAAAAGATGTTCTGTTATCTTCCTTTGAAAAGATTTCTCTGGGCTACTGCAGTTGTTTCCTTTTTTGCCTACAGGCAAAAAAGTACTGTCTACTCTCTGTTAAATCCAGAAAAGTACATTGAGTTTGTACATTTTTTAATTACTTACCTTTTACAACAACAGCACCTTATAAAAGGGGTTGTTTTGCTCTGTTTTGGAACTACATGTCTCAGATCTCTTTTGTCTTTTCATTCCTCTTTTGTCATGTTCTGGCAAAATCGTGGTCTACCTTTCATAGGCTTTGTCCTTCAAAGAGCAATTTCCCTGCCTTTGCAGCTTTCAGTTTTGCTGTGAAAGGTTAATAGTGGGCTTGTCTCAAATCCCAGTTGCAACTTGTCCTTTATCTGTAACATTCACAAGCATTGGCTCCTCAGCCTTTAATTATTTACACTTGTGCTGTCCATTTCCAAAGAGCTTTTTACTCTATTATGAACCTCAACTGCTATGTTTTTCCACTATGTTTTGCTGTTCGTGCAATCTGAATGTGCCTTGCTATAGAGTACAGGTATGGAAAAAGTGAACAGAAGCCTTATGACAAACTATATAAAATCTGTACTGACCATGACAGTTAACTGGAACCCAATGCCTATTAGCCCTTCTGCAAGGTACAGACATGGGTCCTAGCCAGGAACAGTCACTGATTAATGGAAACTGCTAGCTAAAGCTAGAAAGAAACTGACAATTTTTCCACAATAGAATTAATTTTACTTTTGATACTGTCAAAATATGTGTCCTGGTAATATCATCAGGCAAGCATTACTTTTTTTGAAAATGTCATCTACGCTCAGTTGTATTTAAAATAAAACTTGGAATTTTTTCCTTTTTAGCAGCTGAAAGTCTGTGTTTTTTAAAAAAAACCAAACCAAAACAAAACAAAAAACCAAACCAACACCTCTCTATGTTTGGAAATGAAAAAAATTCTGTAAAGAGCATAAAAGACAAAGGAGGTACTGCTAGTAGTCAATAAAATAGTTACTAAAATAGTAATGCATTTCATTGCTATTTCTAATAAGATACCAAAAATATCTTCCCTGTTCCATGAAATATTGTAACTCTATTTTAATCAGTAAAGGCACTTAAAATCAGAACAGATTATGCTTCTAAGAATGTCTTTTGAACAATATGCTATTTTAACTCTAGATGAAGGTCTGTTGATTCACATGTGTAGTTTAGCCATTAATTACTTGTGGACAATGATGCACAATTTATACTGGGCTTCTTGGATGCTTCTGCGTTTTAAATGTTCATGCTTCAAATTCCGAAGGGAAAAGAAAGAGAACAGTTAGGATGATATGGTGCTTTCAAGGCCATTTTACCTGTTTAAGCATTGTATCCAGCTCATCCAATCTTACTGTAGGCCTACAGGTACTTTAAACATTTGTAAGAACAAGCAACCACATGGAGAATTTCAGTTTTCATTTTAAAAATAGCTTGTGTCTGGTCTGATATCTCTTCTTGTTAATAACAACATGCAGTGATCAGTGACCTCTCAGCCTTTTTGGATGTTGTCCTGTGAACATCCTGCCACGAATGGCTGTGGCAGGACTACTGTATGTGATGGGGCTATAAAAGGCACACACACAGCCCATTTTTGAGTGTTGTGCATTGAGTATATGTTCATTTAGTTTCTATACACCCGTAATCACATATAATGTATATGAGAATGTATAATACATATGAGAAATGAGAATAAAAAGGTCAGAACTGCAGGGTTTTTAGTATGTGTTTCATAGTGAAGAAAAAGATAAAGAGAGTTTGCTTTTGGGAACCAGTCCTTACAACTGATATTTATTGTTGTACCTTCTTTGTTAATGAGACACCCTCTTAAGGGGTGCAAACTGGATAATTTTTCTTATCCGATGATACTACAAGAATGGCGTACCCAAAATGAAGGAAAAAAATTATTTCCACGTTTCCCAATTATAAAGAGTCTGGCAGAATACATCTGGGAGGGGTGTGCTTGCTTGTTATCACAGCCTTCCCTAGGCATCTACTGTTGCCCTCTGATGGAGGCAGGGCAGTGGAACAGGGAGACTTTAGAAAAAAATAGTATTTTTCTTAGTGACGTATCAGCTGAAAAATCAGGAGGGGTATGATCACAGTATCACAGTATCACCAAGGTTGGAAGAGACCTCAAAGATCATCAAGTTCAACTCATTACCACAGACCTCAAGACTAGACCATGGCACCAAGTGTCACGTCCAAACCCACCTTGAACACCTCCAGGGACGGTGACTCCACCACCTGGGCACTCACTGGGTGACTCCAATGGGCTCCCTGGGCAGCCCATTCCAGTAGCCAATGACTCTCTCAGTGAAGAACTTTCTCCTCACCTCCAGCCTAAACTTCCCCTGGTGCAGCTTGAGACTGTGTCCTCTTGTACTGGTGCTGGTTGCCTAAGAGAAGAAGAAAGTATGATGATAAGAGTTAGCAGGGTATGCCATTTTACATGTGTCATGAAACTATTCACTGAGATTAATATTTCTACTCTAGAGCATATTAACTTATATCTAAGAAGTGATACATTGCTGTGCATGGATTTATGGTAGCAAGATCTATCATGTTTAGATTTTAATAGGACTGCCCTAGAAGGTGGGGATGAGCTTGCATGAATCCAGCTGCAGGACTTTGATCTCTGAGCCCTAGACATTACAACATAGATAATAATGGAAATATTTGAATAGTGGATAATACAGTGTTCCAAGAAGTTGTTAAATGCAAGTGGGTTACTTATGCACATGCTTACATAGACATTACATTATATTAAAGTTATAGTTTACCTGAAAAAAGTTAAGCAAGTTAAGATATAATTGCTATCATTATTTGACATGTTAGCTCTTGAGAAGTATTAAAGGATATATTAAAAGTTCTGGGTTTTTTGCAAAGGTTTTTTTAGTCTAGCAGAAATAACTTTACCTTCTTTATTGTCCTATCATCTTGATGAACTTTAAAGTAGAGGTCAGATTATTGCATCAGGTTTTAAATCCTGGCTGCTGCCTTATTTAAGCAGATTGGAAATGCTTCTCTTAGCTTTTAAGTAAGATATGTCTATGAAAATAGTTGTATAAATCAAGAAACAGTGACAACTCACTGAAATTCTGCAAAGCTTGCATGCCCTGCTGTGTTAAAAAGACGTAGCTGTATAACTAGTAGAGAGAAAGTCAAGTGGTTCAATTATCTTTTCAAAGAGAACTTAAACCATTTTAATTTTTCATCATAAAGATCTTGCAGAGCCACCAGTTTTGAAAATTAGAGGATGGTTGGAAAAGACCTCTAAGATTATTGAGTCCAACCACAGACCTGACACCACCATGGTTATTAAACCGTGTCCCAAAGTGCCATGTCTACACTGGTTTTGAACTCTCCAAAGGCAGTGACTCCATCACCTCCCTGGGCAACCCGTTAAAATGCCTGACCACTCTTTCAGTAAAAATATTTTTCCTAATATTAAATCTAAACTGCCCTTGGTGCAATTCGAGGCCATTTCCTCTCATTCTGGCATTTGTTACTAGGGAGAAGAGATCAACATCCACCTCACTACAACCTCTAGTTGTAGAGAGCAATAAGGTCTACCCTCAGCTTCCTTTTCTCCAGACTGGTTGATCCTGTTCACTCACCCGCTCCTTGGAAGACCTATTCTCCAGCTTTATTGTCCTTCTCTTAACATGCTTTAGCAACTTCGTGTTATTCCTGTAATAAGAAGTCCAAATATTTAACACAGAACTCAGAGTGTGACCACACCAGTTCCAAGTACAGAGGGACTTCCCTACTTCTGCTAGCTGTTGTATTCCTGATACAGGTCAGGACATTGTTGGCCTTGGCCACCTGAGCACACTGCTAGCTCATGTTCAGCCATCTGTCAACCAACACCTCCAGATCCTTTTCTACCAGGCAACCTTCCATGTTGCAATTCCATTTGTACAAAGGAAGGCGTAAAATGTGTATCACAGTTTATATTTCCAGAAACTTTGCATAATCCTAAGGTCTTTGCCTAACATTATTTTAGCACCTTCAACAGAGACATGGGCTGTAAAATCAAATTCACATTTCCATTTCTGATTGGAATTAGCCCAGTTCTCTTTCAAGACTCAAATCTAGCTGAAAAGGGGTTATGAAAGAAATGGGAAAACTTGCACAGCTAATCGTGAATTTTGTTACTAAAACAAGTTCTTTAGAACTGCATTAAGCAAATGTGTATAGCTTACAGTCTGCGTTCTTGTTTCCACAGTGCGTACATTATAACAGACTTCATGGGCATCAGGAATGAAAATTTTATGAAGGTAGCTGCAGTTGGGACTTGGATGGGAGATTTTGTCACAGCATGGATGGTAAGAAACATAATATTACATTTTAAAAGGAATATGTTTGTTGGTTTCAAGGGAAGGAAGAGAGGAGAAGACACAAAACACAATTTATTGAAGTATTCAAGTATTTCAACCCAGACAAGCAGAAAGCAAAGCAGCATAATGACAGGGTATTTAATTAGCTGGGAGTCCAGAAGAGTTTCACTTAAAATATTTTAGAGTGGTATGTACTTTGTTCATACATTGAGTGGGAATTTTGCCATTGACTCTTGTGAGGACAACACCGTGTCTCTTCTTTGCTATGAAGTAATCTCATGACTTGCTATTTGGTGAAAGAGTGAGTAATGGGAGATAATCAAGCCTAATTTAAAGGATTTAAAAAGGGAGAAAAAACAACTGAAAGTAAGAAAGCAGTCACATCCCAGAATTTGTAAGTAGTCTCTTTGATGTGAAACTTAATCAGATTTAGTTTGTCTCTAATTTAGGATTTAGAAGAATAAAATTTTCACTTGAATTATAATTGCTATTAAGATTCCCTCCTGACATATGGGTAGCCTGGAGATCAACTTAGAATCATAGAATCATAGAATGGTAAGGTTGGAAGGGACCTCAAGGATCATCTAGTTCCAACCCACTGCCATAGGCAGGGACACCTCCCACTAGTAGAGCTCACTCAACGCCTCATCCAGCCTGGCTTTGAACGCCTCCAGAGAGGGAGCATCCACGACCTCCCTGGGCAACCTGTTCCAGTGCCTCACCACCCTCACTGGAAAGAACTTCCTCCTAACATCCAGTCTAAATCTCCCCTCTGCCAGTTAAAACCCCATTGCCCCTTGTCCTGTCACTGGAGGACCTTGTAAATAATCCTTCCCCAGCCTTCCTGTAGGCCCCCTTCAGATACTGGAAGGCTACTATCAGGTCCCCTCGAAGCCTCCTCCTCTTCTCCAGGCTGAAGAACTCCAACTCTCTCAATCTGTCCTCATAGGAGAGCTGCTCCAGCCCTCTGATCATCTTTGTGGCCCTCCTCTGGACCCACTCCAACACTTCCATGTCCTTCCTGTTCTGAGGGCTCCAGAACTGCACACAGTACTCCAGGTGGAAACTTAGTGAAAGAGAACTAGAAACTAACAGCTAACTGGAACCAAAACGAAGCATATGCAGGTGGTTTTATTATTCAGGAAAAGCATTTCTTAAACAAAGTGATGAAAAGTTTTTGTTTGTTTTGGTTTTTGGTTGGTTTTTTTGTGTGTGGGGGGGTTTGTTTTGTTTTGTTTAATAAGATCAGGTTTTAATGATTAGTGTAAGCAAGAATTTTAACAGTTATGATTGTGACATTCATTTAAATTGGGGAAAGAAGTGCATGGTTTATAGGCTTACAGAATTGGTTTAAATTAATCTTCCCCCCCCTCCCTCCAATGATTCATTGATACCTCTGCTTGTTCAAAAAGATCAACATCATTTCAGAGGAACTCATTAACAAGTGGAACATTGCTTGACAGTGAATGTTTAACACACATAGCAAAAAGATCTCAGCACTGTATGTAGCTAGTGACTGCAGTAATTTCTGGTGTAAGCAGAGTAAGAAGCAAAGGTGGATACATTTTAGGACTGTGGTACATGTTAAGAGAAAACATTACAGGGTTACTTTCAAGCAGGAATGACTGTTAGGTGGTAAAACTGTAGTCTTACAAGGGTCATATGAGTTTCTGTCAGTTTATCTGATGTCCTCCACTTATGTGGGACATACTGCATGACAGAAAGAAGGAAAAAAAAGCATGAAGAGTTCTTCATTGTACTGTTAAGTATGTGTCACCAGTTTGTCTGAGATAAATTATGTTCTATGAAAAGGTAGCCATGAAAAGCAAATATGGAGCAAAAAAATCTGAATATGTACATGGCAGTAAGAACATTGCAGAATTGGTGCAATTGTTAACAATTGTTGTTAACAGACTGTTGTTAACAATAGGGATTTCTTGCAAATCAGTAATAAAATGGCTATTTCTGAGTACCTTTATCTTGACTTTTTTTTTCATTTTCTTTTATTATGGGTTTCTACAGCTTTATGCCACTATGGAAGGAAAGGTGATGCACAATATAAGAGGGGGATTATGTTCATCAAACATACGTGACTTAGAGCGCCAGTGATAGATTACATAGAAGTTGCACTACCATAGATAGCATTCAGTGTTCAGTGTTTTCAATCCCTCTTTTTTTTTCTTTTTCATTTCCTTGGATAAAACTGCTATATGCAGCACTGTATAAAGCCTGGAAATGTCTGAATTCAAGAGGCATGATAATTTGGATCCTTTTCTGTGTAGTCAGAGCCCTCAGGTCTTTTCAGCAATGGAGGCATAACTGGGTTGTGCCACAGCAGATTCTAGTGGTGGATGGAGACAATACTGTGAGAGAGACAGGGAGAAACGGCAGGGGCCGTTTGGAAAGAAGAGGCTGTTTGCAAACTAGGCTGGTTCTGTTAGCTTGCAGGAAGAGCAAACAGCATGAGATTGGAGGGTCAGTATGTTTTAGGACGTGCTTTGATTGCATGAGAATTAAAAGGAGTGGTGATTGATGTTTAGCTCTTCAGAGCAAAAGAGAGTAGTGAAATTCTGCCATGCGAATCGCTAGGCAAAGTATATGAATGAGTCAGTGGATGTTACAGTGTTTAAAGGCAGCCCAACCTAGGAACATCAAAAAAAAGCTACAGCGTCAGGATGAGAGGTAACAGTAACAGAGGAGAGTGGACATGTACATTGGTGTGTGTGCATTTACATTGGTGTAAGCCTCCCACACAGCTTAACTTTAGCAATTTATTCTATATGAACGGAAGTTCTCATGTTGTTTATAATGTTTGAATTTACTTGACTTATCAAGACCAGCATGGCATTGATACGAAGTGACATGAGTCTTCGATGGGATTATTGTGTTTTATGAAGTTCTTCAATCCTATTTGGAAACAGTTAAAAAACCCAACACCAAAACCTGTAAAAGAATCACAACACTTTCCCATTTGCAGCTGTGCTTATATTTTTTAATGTTTAAGAAGCTTCTGTAAAGAAACCACTCATCCTTAGACTACAAAGGGGAAGAAGAAAGAGTGGATATAGGCTTTAGTTCATACTGAAATTAAGATCTTGTTCCCTGCTTAATTGGGAATGTTGGAACTAAAGTGAAATAAATAGAACAGATGGATTCCGTTTTAAAAATGAGTAATTGCTTGCTATCTCACTGACTCATTCAGTGACAGGGCCTGACTAAATTCCTAATAAAATCAGCAATATCCTTTCCATTGTATGTAATGAGAGTGGGGTTATGCTATGGGTGCATAGGAGCTTCTCCTTTGTACCTCTGCACAGAAACTTATACTGAAATTATCTTTGCTGAAATCTGTAGTATGAGATGTTCTAAATAAGTCTCTGATGAGGGGAATGACTTCAATGCACCAACCATCTCGCTGCACTTTTTCTTCTTTGAAGTCATGGAACTGTATTCTGCACCTGCTTTAACATGCTCTCCTGGTCTTATAAAATGTACGTTCTCTTCTCCTGAAGAGTGCTGTTGAGGCAGACACCACAGGATTTGACACAGCAGGATACCTTTGAAAAAAAAAAGGTTGGAGTCCACACAGAGAAGCCTATAAACTAGCAATTATGGCTACCTTCTGGGAGAGCATGAGGATGCTGAGGAAGGAGCTGATTCCAGTGCAGAATCTCTGATGATTCATGTCAGATGCTCTTCTACCTCTCTTTAAAATTGAGCAATCTACTGCAGCTGTGTTTTTGTGAGGAGGAAAGTCCCAGGCATGCTTGAGTGTACCTGTGTGAATGGAGTACAACTAGGGCCTCCTCTGTTCTTTGCAGCCTCCTGGTGAAGTGAAGCAGCCTGGTTTTCTCCCTCTTTCCAGGCACTGTTGGCCTTCACACTGTAAAATACCCTCTTGTTCTCCACAGTGGGTGATGGAGTTTCGTGATCTCCATAGATTACATACTGGCCCTGCACTGTGAATGATACTTGCACCACGTTGACAGATAAGCTTACTAGCTGCCATTGCTGTTTGCATTAAAGACATATCCCTCACTACAAGCCCAACATATATGTGAGTCTAAAGAGCAGAAGTTTGTTACATCTTCCTTAGACCTTCCATGCTAGTATTATCAATAGCTAAAGCAGTCAACAGCAGCCAGAGGTTGGCACTAATCTCTGTGAATGTTCTGGGGGCTGATTCATTTGACAAGGGATCCTATTCCCATTTGCCTTCCTTCTGAAAGGTAATTTAATTGATATTCTCTTTTGCCTCATTAATTGAGAGATCACTGTGCACACATCATCAGAAACCATTATAAAATCGAAGGGTGGTTTGATTTATTATTCATCAGACTGGTATGCACCAAATCTGTGCTGGCATTTCCTTTTTAACAAGGAGAAACCAAGACTTCCCTCAGCATTATGCTTTA
The DNA here is from genome assembly GCA_013396675.1 of Eubucco bourcierii. Lineage (NCBI taxonomy): Eukaryota > Metazoa > Chordata > Aves > Piciformes > Ramphastidae > Eubucco > Eubucco bourcierii. The sequence goes on from VWZE01003744.1 coordinate 49,296, forward strand.
GCACAATACTTGACACAGTGTCTTAGAGCGTAAGGTGGATCATTGTCATAACACCTGGCTGTTCTTTGTGGCACCTTTATTTGACTGCAGTTTGACTCCTCCCTCACTTGTGACCATGGAGAATGCCAGGACCATTTCTATCTTTTATTATCTTAATAGAGGGATTAAAAGGAAGCTAGAAAAATGTATTTCCAGAATAGTCTGGATTGAAGGGTAGTAGGTCATCACTTGTTCCACTGACCCATTATCCAGGACTGACATAAACTCATCTTATCCACTTGGATGGATGGATTTGGAGGTAGAGACCTTCTAGATAAGACTTCTTGCCAAGACATAGTGTTGGCATTTCAAAAGGTTATTACTGAGTGATGAATCCACACCTAGCTTTCCTTGTTAGTGGAACGGGATAATGACCCTCATATATACAAGTTGCCTGGCATTCTGTGAAGTTTCTCAGGTGAAAGAGTCCCATCATTAGATGATCATGCCTACACATCACAACATGTAATTTGTAGTGGTATGCTACTCTCCTTAATAAAACATACCTGTTCTTCCATGAGCAGGATTTTCTGTTCCCTGAGATTCTCAGTGCTAGCTGCAAAAACTCCAGGATATGTACTTACCTGGCCAAATGGACTAGGTTTTCAGTCTTACAATTCCAGAGGACAGATCTCACATCATTATCTGTTCTGCCTTTGCTAGTTGTGAAAGAAATACATTTAGTTCTTTTCTTCTTACTCACATTCCTCTATTAGCTTGTTTTTTTTTTTTTATCTTCCTTTTCCAGTGAAGGAGGCCTCTTTATTTTCCCATTTTATGATGCTAGCATATCTTATTTGATTGTTGGGTAGCTAGTAGGGGGCCTACAGCTGGTTCATAAAGGACGCTTTCAGACTGAAACCTGCCTGTGTGGTTCTTGTGTTATTAACAATAGTAGACAGATTTAAGTGAATGGCTACTGCCGTGCAAGCACATAGTAAATCTGCAGACTTCTAAACCAGAACTTCATTCTGTCATGTGCATCATGTTAGAACTCAGGCTACATGTGTCAGAGCTTAGCACCAAAAATCCAACCAACTTAGTGTCTTGCTTCAAAATGTGACTGTGAGCGGAAGTCTACCAGGACTGTTAGAAATGAGACAGTCGTGTTTGGAAATGTCCAACTGCAATTCTGTGTGTATTATAATTCTCAATGGATATCTCTTCCCATTCCTGCCCAATCTCACTTTTAAACCAAGTACATTTCTTAGAGTCCACAGAATTTGTTGGCAACAAGTCCCAGAGGCTGTTTGTTTTAGCTTGTTTCCTACTAACTGCATTTGATGCCTTTAGTTCTTTACTGAGGAGACAAACACTTCATCCCTGTACGCCACTTCCTCCCTAATGTTTTTAATTTTGTAGATGTACATCCTAGTTACTCTATCTCTTCTTCAGGCTGATGAGGTCTGGCCTAGTAAGTTGTTCCTCAAACAGAAACCGTTCCATGTATTTGATTATCTCTGTTGTCATTCTTTGCAGTTTCTCCAGTTTTGCCATGTCCTCCTACATAGGGGGATTCACACCTGCCCATGGTGTTCAAGCTGTGAACGAATTTTGTCAGTGACATGGACAGAGGAATGGAGTGCACCCTCAGCAAGTTTGCAGATGACACCAAGCTGTGTGGCACAGTCGACTTGCTAGAGGGCAGGGATGCCATCCAGAGGGACCTGGACAGGCTGGAGAGTTGGGCCCAGGCCAACCTGATGAAATTCAATAAGGTCAAGTGTAAGGTCCTGCACCTGGGTAGGCACAATCCCAAGCACAAATCCAGGCTGGGTGGTGAATGGCTGGAGAGCAGCCCTGAGGAAAAGGACCTTGGAGTCTGGGTTGATGAAAAGCTCAACATGAGCCTGCAGTGTGCACATGCAGCCCAGACAGCAACCGAGTCCTAGGCTGCATCAAGAGAAGCGTGGCCAGCAGGGCAAGGGAGGTGATTCTGCCCCTTTACTCTGCTCTCGTCAGACCCCACCTGGAGTACTGTGTGCAGTTCTGGANGGGCCTACAGGAAGGCTGGGGAAGGATTATTTACAAGGTCCTGCAATGACAGGACAAGGGGCAATGGGCTTAAACTGGCAGAGGGGAGATTTAGACTGGATGTTAGGAGGAAGTTCTTTCCAGTGAGGGTGGTGAGGCACTGGAACAGGTTGCCCAGGGAGGTTGTGGATGCTCCCTCCCTGGAGGTGTTCAAGGCCAGATTGGATGAGGCGTTGAGTGAGCTGTACTAGTGGGAGGTGTCCCTGCCTATGGCAGGGGGTTGGAACTAGATGATCCTTGAGGTCCCTTCCAACCTTACCATTCTACGATTCTATGATTCTATGAATGAGTGGTTTTACAGTGTTATAATGACATTTTCTGTCTTTCAATCTTTGTGGGGAGACATTGACAATATAGGGCACTAAGAGCATGTTTTCATGGTACTGTATTATAATCTCAAGATCTTACTTCTAATCTATAATCTGGTCAGCTGAGGGCAAATAATTTCATAGCAATTCATGATCCTAGAATTGTTTTGCCCCCTGTACATCACTTTACATCCATCTACAAAGAATTTCATGTGCCATTTTACTGCCTAGGGACTTACTCCTGTAAGCACCTTTCTCAATTCTTCACAGTCAGCAAGCCATCATCCCCATTACTGTGCATAACTTTTTATCATTATAAAGCCTCACCTCACTGCTCACCTATTTTACGAAGTTGCTTAGGGATATGATGAATGACTGCATTCCCTGCACAAATCCCTGTGGAACTCTGCTAATGACCTTCCTCCACTGCAAGTGCTGCCTGGCTAACCTACTTACCTTCTGTTCCCTTCTTTTAACCAGTTATTTATCAACATAAAGACTCTCCCTGAAGCTCTGACTGTTGGGTTTCCATAGAAGCTTTTGATGGGGGATTTTTCAAAAGCCTTTTTAAAAATTCAGGTTAGGCTATTCCAATCACATCTCCTTTATCCATGTGTTTTGTTGACCCCATTCAGTAATCCTGTTCTGAAATATCCCCATCCTGATGTTTACAGACCCACTTAGCACTCCTTTCACAGCCTCAATGTTTCCTACTGTCATTACAGAAATATTCAGACAGTGTTGAGTGGCCCTGAAATTGCTGTTTACATGAAAGACGAAAATTCCCAGCTTGCAGCCTTTGGATGTGTGGAACAGTATGAAACCATCTTCATGTGGCTTATCGGTGAAAGACTGAGCTTATTTCCTAGCAATTAAACTTTGTGTGTTCATTTTACCCCATTTCTTTATTTTTCTCTATCCTTTTCCCTCAACACCCCTTTGATTTGTGGCCTGGGCACCATCATGCAGACAAATGAAAAATAAGGTGGGAATATTTTGGTTCGTATGTTCTTGCACATAGCAGAAGCGTCAGCAGAGCCTGGACGTAACTGTTAATATTACCCTGAAGACAGACATGTCTCTCATTTTGGTAGGACCTGCATTCTCAATATGCACATAATTACATGCTTCAGAGAACATCAATCATAAATATATAAGTTCTCCTTCTGGAAAATTTATACAGTCTATGGTTCTCTTAGGCTGACCAAAGATACTTTTAATGATTTTTTGTTATTTTCATAGTTGGTGGATTTTTTAAAAATTATAATTCTGGACACAGAAATTTGTGTCTGCTAAAGTACTTATTGGAATCTGAACCCTTCTTGACCTTCATGGCAGAGAAACTTTTTTTTTTTTTTTTAACTTTTTTTTTTTTTCTTTTCCCCTTTCCTGCTGTACAGGCAATGGAGACAATCTAATTGCTGTAGTTTGGAATAGAAGTGCTCAACTGCCCCAAATGTATACTTGATTAACTCTTCATTTTGACCTTGTCAATGCTGGTGTGGTCTTTCTCTATAAATTTGAATCATAATGGTCATCATATCAGTATTATTAGCATATTAATACTGCTCAGTATATTAATACTGTACAGTGTAGGGAGAAGTAATGTAACACATGCACTACACTTCAATAAACTCATCACTTGGTGTTATCTTCTGGTAGGTACCTGGAACTTGTAAATTATGCTCTGTCTGCTCTCATTATTTTTTGTAATAAGATTGAAATAAGATTAAATGATTACTTATTGTTACTAAAACACTTTTTATGGCTTTACAAGCTCTCAGCAAGAGTTTTAACAGTATGTGGAAATACTTTTCATTCTTGACATTGTGATTCTGAAAAATGGCATTTATTTTTAGAATAGGAAAACAAGCTGTTGAATGATTTTGAAGTCCTTCCCTCGTGTCCATTAAGAAAGATTATTCTTGTCCTCATTTGCTCTGAGACATAACCATCCATGTTGACATCTAGAGGAGCAAAGAATTCATTGCCACTGTGCAGAAACTAAATTGATTTACCTCTTTATTTCATCTCATGATGCATATGTGTTGTTTTGGCATGTTCAGAAAAAGTGAGCAACCTTGAGGCTGCAAATGCTATCATTTTGCTGAAACCATTGCAGTGCAAATAGACAGGAAATAAAATACTAATGTGACCGAAAATGAAATATTTAGCACAGGGAAGAACATCAGTATAAAAATTATGCTGAAAGAAAACAGAACATCATCATTAAGAATAAAGAACTCTCTCTGATTTGGTATGTACCTCTTTATCTAAATGAATAGCCACAATTGTTCACTTTTACATTTATGTGAATCTTAAAAAGTAATTCTTCTGGACATTCTATTTGGCAAGCACAATATATTGTTTTATTTGCAATCAACAAGGAACCCACCATTTTGATGCACATTTCAAAGCATTTTGAAGAGTCAGGATTCTTGAATGACTGACACCTTTTCTAACTCCTGCCTTTGTCAAGGACTGGAGATGACAATTCAGATTATCATCAAAGTCAATCTTCTTAATTGTTTCTATTCCACTGACATATCAAATGACAAAATAAAGCTGTAATTGAATTTGCAGTGGCATCTGAAATACTGTATAGCTAACAACTCTGCTGTACTTCAGTAGTGGAAATGAAATTAAACTATGAAGCATGAAGTGGAAGGAGCAAAATGGATGGCATGTTACTAAACTCACTTGCCAGGACTGTGCAGAAATGTGACTAATAACATCATTGGCAGCAACATGTTTGTTTCTATTCAGAGATGCGGCACAATGCCATTTGCCCTTTTTGTTATCTGATTCTTGTTCTGCTTTTCTTTCCTCTTGATGAGGACCGGTCCAGTTGCAGAGCCGTTCTGAAGCTAGTGGGTCTATCTCCAAGTGATAACCCACATGTAAATCCTATGGCTGTTCATACATCCAATCATATGAGGCCTGCTAATTCCATATTTTCCATTTAGTAGGGCATGAATGTGCTCACATGCTTCTGCACTTCTTGCCTGGGACTTGGTTATATAAGGTGGAGTATGCCTGGTGCCATCTGAGTTCATCCAATCATCCCATCAAGTCAGATTGCCCTATTATTTATTTATTGATCGACGATGTAGCCATCTGTTCATATGCTCTATGGATTATAATTATCTGCCTTTTCAAGACTGATCTTTTTTTATATTCCCCTGTTACTTTGTCATTTGAATTCTGACCAGGCATTGCCAGAGGTGTTACTTCATCCTTGTCTATTTCCCAGATGGTGCATTTCTTCAACTCATTGTCACAGCAGGTCTCTTTGTTGATAACCATCTTCTGGTTTTTAAAACATGTGCTTAGTATATCTAGCAGCAAAAGCTTCAGGATTGTCTTTTGAAGAAGGCCACAACCAGCTCTAGCTCAAATCTTAAAAGTGAGAATTGGAAGCCCCAAAGCTGTCTCTCACAATTTGTACTAGAGTTTCTCCAAAGCAGCCACTGACAGCTTTCTATGACAAGGAAAAGTAGTTCTAGGAGTTCTTGCAAACAGGTGGGAAATTTCCACCTATCTATCTGTCTGTCTATCTATCTATCTATATATTATTTTTTTTTTTGGTAGAGATTGATATCTCATACACACGTTTTTGTGACCTTGAACACATGTTTATGTACTGTTTCCCAATCTCTGAATGTCAAGACTTGCTTCTGGACCAGGCAGTGTGGTTGATGATAAATGATCTTACCTCAACAACAGAGCTGTTTCATGCTGTCTAGAGAGATTCTGTATCAGAAAAGCACCCCAGGTTCTCCACTCTGTTCTACGTCAGGTTCTTCACCCCGTTTTCAGATTGCATTCCTGATGATTTGGGCGTTTTCTACTGGAGCCATCTGTAGATGGTCAGTTGAGGTACAACTGGTAGCAATCTTGACCCAAGAATCCTTAGTGGACAGGCAATGATTTTATTCTACCATATGGTACTTACATGTTCTGGTGGAACTGATTAAAATGCTCTTCATTGGAAGTATCAACTCCTCAGGGTGACTTGAACTGGGTGCTGAAGTCTCTCATGGATTTGTGACTTCTTCAGTGCTGCAAGGTGTCTCTCTTGGATACTTCTTCAGCAAAGTATGACATACATGGATGTTTCTCTTCTCCAGTAGAATTCTCCATGGATATGATGCCTCTACAAAACAATGTTGAATCCTTTTCACTTCCAATTTCAAACTTCTACCATAGCCAAAGAAATGAATGTACTTGTTATTCCTCTCTTTGTCTCATATCTTTGGGCTGAGCCATCAGGATGAATGTTTCTTTTTTCATTTGACAACCTCCAAAATCCCCACATATATTTGAAGAGTTGGTAAATCCAAGAAGTTAGACCCTGCTTGCTGAAACTGGACGTGGCAACTAACCATGGTGACAGAAAGCTACCTCTTACAAGACTGTTGTTTAGATTCTCTCCATCCTTGGACTGCATTTCAATTACAGCTCAAGCTACATTCCAGCTGGCAGTTGTCTCTACTCCTAGCATTGGCCACATGTCTGTGAAGAGCTATTGCTAGTTTTTCATAAAGCTCCATGCCATGTTCAGATTCCCATAATTGTTGTGGTGGTTAATTGGGTAGTCTGACTGTTTCTTGTAGGTGCTATGGCCCAACCTCAGTCACAGTGCAAGTAAACAAACAGATGAGGGTAAAAATAGATTTTCTGATATATGTTACTGAAACAATACCTGGTTTTGCTGTTCTGCAGGGAGAGAAACAATAAATGGAGCCATACTGAAGAGCAGTGTGCCCCTTCAGAAGTATCTGCTCTTTTGCACTGCCATTCTCATATAGCAATAGTAGAAGTGCACGTACAAAAAAACTTATGTTTTGAATAGTAATGTGTCTGGTTATTAACCTGTTTTTATTCTTTAAAAGCTGCAGTTGTTCATATAAAACTAATACTTAGTCCAACAGTATTTACTTGTTCTAAAAAGGATTTAATAGAAGGCCAGAAATGTTAGTAAGTAAAGATGAATTTAGTTATCCCCCGGAAATTAATTTTCCATTAGTTTCCAGGTTGTTGGAAATGAAGAAGAGATACATTGGCACTTTAATTAATCTAAGTTAAAGACAAAATATACATGTTATCTGTATGCACACTGTTCTGCCATACAGTCTGCCATGCACACTGGACATGCCATGACCATGTAGGGTCATGGAAGACATCCATCTAAGTATAAACCATCCAAATTAATTTAGAAATTCAGTATTGGAGAATGTCACTCATTCATCCTGTTTACTACCCTGTATCCTGCACTGGTCAGTGTGAGATGCATGCACACAGTGAAAGCTAATGCAGTGCCCTCACAGACTCTGGGAAACTGAAAAAAGACAGTGAAAGAAGATGGAGAGGTACATTTCCCATGAAGCCTTCAACAACTAGAATCCCAGCTGCTGTCAATGATTGCCACTGCAGAGCTTGTTTGGTCTGGCTGCCTACCTGAGTTTTTCATGGTCAAAGCAAGGAAAAAGTTTCCTGCTAGAAAGGGACAGAGGCAAAAGTAAGTCAGTTATGAACAAGGCATATCTGTTCTTAACTGACATGAAGTAAGTGGAGCACAGGCAGAACGGAGGAGGTTCAGGAAAGTGAAAGCTGTTTACTGTTTAGATGCTACAAATTTTCTGTTGAATGCCCTGACACTCACTGTTCACTCACTGAACCGGGTCTGATTGGAGAAGTGAAGTAAAATCTCTTCTCTTTTTTGATTACATTTATCATGTGGGGTTTTTTTTTAATTCTAAAATTGAAACCAGTTCTATGTTCTGGGATAATTTAGCACATGGTAAGATTCTGTGGGTTAATGCACTGTAGTTGGTTTCATTATTAAAACACAGAAAGCCTGTTTCTTGCTTAATTGTTATAGTACTCCCCTACACCCTCCAACTTCCCTTAAAAACTAAATAATGCAAAAAATATATTCGTCAGGCAGATGAGAATTCTGCAAATGTGGTCAAAAAAATCCATGACCCCTTGGAAAAGGAACCTGTGTGGGCACAGCAGGCTTCCCAATGCATATTATTCTGACAATAAAGTTATTTTAATTCCAGAACAGTGATATCAGTTCTGAAACCTCCAGAGTTCTGAGATGATTTTAAAAATGCATGAAGGATCATGTCAAATATTAATGGGAGCTATTCTGTTCTGCAGATCTTGTAGATGAAAGATATGGCTCCATCTTTTTCAAAAGACAAGGTGTAAGGAAGAAGATGCATTTTTCTGCATCTGAAATCATATCCAATTGGGAGCTCAAATTAGCCACACAGTTATTAAAACTTAGAGCTCTATATTTTTTTTTCTTGTTTATTATACTGTCCTTGGCTGTTTTTAGTGTAGAACTGTATTTGCTTCTTGATGGGTTTTATGCAGCAGATCTTGATATATTCTGGTTTCATGTATTTAGAAGCACAAGTCTGAGTTCCATATATACCCAAGTAACTATGCAACAATTCTACATTCTGACATGATGTAGTCCTTAGAATCAGTGTGAATGAGTGGGTGTCAGAAGTGCTGCAGAAGTGAAACTCTAGAAATAACATGTTCCAACTGAAGATCTTTGAGTACAGATGGCAAATGTGTAAACTCTTGGAGTCTCTAAGATGGACACTTCCTCTCTGAAACAAGTCTGGTTTTGTATGAGATCACAAGCACAAATCTTTTTCGCTGACTGACGGAAGAAAAGAATTTTCTTGCTGGAACTGAAACTGGAGCCACTATTTCAATAAATCTGCCAAGCTGTGTAATGAGAAGCTCTATAGCAGAACAGGAAGAGGTTGTTTGGTAAGTATTGCAAAAGGAGTATTGAATTGACCATGTGAATTCAGCTGAAGATCTTTAGTGAATTAAGTATATGGTGAAATAAAGCCTTTTACCTATCCACAAGGAGAGATTAGCAGCAGATGGCAGTGGTACACAGCAAAGCATCTCTTTAAATCTGAATTCCTTCAGGGTCTATAGGATGAAGTATTAGGAAGTCTGTAAAAGAAAAAGAGGAAAGAAGGGTTTTTTTTTTAATGAAAAAGCATATTATGGCACTCTTGTCTAACAGAACTATGTATAAAATCTGTACTTTTCCACAAGGAAGAGTATGGTTGAAACTAGGAAACTAAGAAAGAATAAACCATTGCTACTCTTAAACTGTATTATTTTGAGGCATGTGTGTTCAGCTGAGAAACTTTATTACGAAGTTGGAAGCTGCAGATGAATCTAGCGTCTGTTTTCCTTCTGTATAGGCCTGTCTCTTTTTACACTTCTCATTTCACATTTCCTAGAGTGTAATCATTATAAATTAAATAGGTGATAAATTCCTGTTGTCTAGGTTTCATCTCTGATTCTGTTTTGGAGAGAACATATATGCAGAAAATGGCCAGAAAGAACTGGTTTGTATGTCCAAGTTAACAGAATATCATTCTATATAGTGTCAACAACTATATTCTGTTCTATATAATAATATTATACAGTTATATTGTGTGTATATATTTTTATGTTTAAACTTATATTCTATATTATGTAATCATCTATAAATATATGAGGGATGGGTGTCAAGATGAAGGTGCCAGTGGACAAGGAACAATGGACACAAACTAGAACACAGGAAGTTTCAACTCAGCACAAGGAAACACTTCTTTGTAGCGTGGGTGATGGAGCACTTCTCTGCCCAGAGAATTTGTGAAATCTCCTTCTCTGGAGACTTTCAAAACCTGCCTGGATGCATTCCTATGTGGCCTGCCCTAGGTGATCCGGCTTTGGCAGGGCAGTTGGTCTAGAGGTCTCTTCCAACCCCTAACATTGTGTGATTTTGTGATTCATTTGTGTTGAATAATGCCTGAAAATCAGAGAGAGTTATTCTTGCAATAGCCACAGTACCCTAATGATGGTATCTCGTGTAGCCATAGGTCAACTCAATATACATATGCTGGAAATCAGAACAATATATCAGAAGAGTCATTAAGCAAGTACTTGTGTAAATACAGTGCATAATGTATGTTTTTGTTGTAATATGATGTAAGAAAATTTCTTTTAAGCCACCCTGCATTAGATTGTGTGAAGATTCATGACCTGGAAGTGAAATAGCTAGCTCCACCCTGTGTATGTGGAAGATGATAGTAAAGCTGAGCCTAAAATGGAGAAATCTTAAGAACAGCCAAACTTATGATACTGTAGCCAGAAGGTCAGGGTTTTATAGCCATACTTGTGATTGTGATCAAGAAACAATGAAAATTCAAAATGTTCAAACAAAGTCTCTACAGAAAAAAAACAACCAGAACCACTAACAACGAAACAGCAGACAGGACAGTTTCCAAAAACTCTTGGTTGTCAAAACCCAAGTCTAACTTTGGTGCAGTTGTGCTGACTGCAACAGACTTAAAAAACACAATTGTTTCCTAAAAAACTGAAATAGTAAAATACAATGTTTAAATAAATTTGAATTCAAACTCCTGGTAAAACATAATTTAATAACAGGCTCTCTGTAATGTGAGTCTAATCTTGTCTTGTGCTCTTTTATTTGTTGTTTTACATTACTCGAAATGGGAACTTGAATTACTTTTTTTAATGGATAGAAAAATTGTTGAGTTTCACTTAAACTTTTTAAAGTACATTTAAAACCTCCATTAAAAAGCTATTTTTGCAATTTCTCACGGTACTGCGCTTCTCCCAATCACAAAAGAAATCACTGCCTCCTACACTGGCAGTAATAAAAAAGGGTTTGCATTTTGCAGACATTAGGGATTGATCTTTATAGCAACTCGTGGAGACAGGTATGCTAATATGCCCCTGCTTTACATTAGAGAACTAAAGCAAAGGAAAAGGGAAGAGATTAAGCCTTTTGAGGCCAAATTAATCAGGTGTTACCCACAACTTCCAATAAAGTTACACTGACCTTTACATTAGTGTAACTGATGACAAAAAGATTTATTTTGTGCAGCAGCCTCAGTCCTTATACCTTGCAGTTGAAAATACTTTAGTGCTTGTCTAGTCATGTAGAGAACTGGTGATGGAGCTGAGACAAGAGACTGTTCTCAGCTCTGTATTCATATCATGGAATCTTTAAGTGAACTCTTTTCTCTGTCTCCATTGATGGTACTGTTTCAGTGTATCCTAAAGGTACCTGTTTCTGCAAAGACACTGAACAATTGCTTTTATGAAAAATTGAAATGGGCTGTTTGTGCTGAGAATATATAAAAGCAAGGAGTTGTTCTGGGGTTTTATTTCAGCTTCTGATTAAAGTGTATTACAGGGTTTCTCCTAATGAAGGGATGCTTTGAAGTGGTGAATGCTTGAGACCATGCTTCCCTCTCCCCTGGCTCCACCTGTGTATGAACCATGGAATACACAGACATTCCCATTAAGGTTTGTTCTGTGCCTATTTCTGAAGAACTCTGGCCCATTTCTCTTCTACTTTCCATTCCTTTTATGCTTATGTGATTCTACCAAAGTGAGGGAGTCTACACTGATGTCCGATTGTGGAGAATCAGATCATGTATTCTCTTAACTTGAATTCTCTTAACTTGAACTTAGGTAGATCTTTGCTTAAGTTTTTGTCTCATCATATGATTCCACAGAAGTTAGTTTTACCACTCAACAAACCAATTTTATAGTAAAGAAATAATCCAGTAACAGTTACTAACATAATCTACTTCATAATAGACAAAACATTGTCAGGAGGATTATCAGAGTGAGTATAATTATTATTATCTGTGTACCACTGCCAAAAGCCCAGCACTAGCACAAAGGGTAGCTCTAATTAGAACAGTGAAATGTTGTATTAGGCAGGCTTGTGCTTTTCAAACTGCAGACATAGTTTACACACACCCCATTTTATCTCTCACAGGCCTCCAGAATATCCACAGCAGATGAGGAATGGGCTTTTTACCTGTATGGCTGCCATGGTTTTAAGCAGGACAGATTGCTCTTTCACTTGTTTCTGCAAGGGACAAAAGAAAACTGCTCATACACAAGGCTGGAGAATTGGAAAGTCTAAATGGAGAAGCAATTCACAAGCTATAATGTTACGGTTCTACGTAGTGGTGAGCATAGCAAAGCATATAAAACACACAAATTCATATTCAGCCTTGGCCCAGTCCTGTGACCTGGGCTTATACACAAATTCGTTAGGCTAGAACCTTCCAAACCCTTCCTCCAGCCGTGCCTCAGTCCCATAGGTGAAGATAGGATACGGTGAGAACTGCACACTCATCGTTACTCCTTGGAATGAAGCCTTGTATTGCTGGAATGAAACCCAAATCGTTCACATGTATTACAAAATTCCAGTTATTTGACAAGAAAGGATAACAAGAAGGGTACTGAGAAGTTAGATTTAGTGTGGGTTTTGTTTTAAAAGCTCCGAGATCTAGTGATTCAATGATGCTGTTACCTCCTAAATGAGGTTTTTCCTCTTAGGTTGCTTTTGTTGAACTTGTCTCCTCTAATTCACTTCAAACTGTAGCAAAAATATTGCCGCCTTCTACTCTTCCTTCTGTGTGTCGGTGTTCTATGATACTCCTACCGATCCCCAAATATCTGTTATTTCAAATTCTGCCTGCCTCCCTTCCTGCTTTCCCCCTTTCTGTGCACCAGACAACAATATCTGGAACTCTTCGGATTTCTTTCAGCCTTTGTCATTTGTTCATTCCAAGTCCTCTTGCACGGTATTTTTAGTCTGTACAGACTCTCAGTACACATTGAACTCCACTTCTTTCACATGGAATTAAGAACCGGCCTCCTTAATTATGATGACATCATCTATTGTACTTATTTTTAATGTTCTCTGACACCTCTATTCTGTAAAGAGGAGTCACACACTCACTGTGTCTTTCTCTGGATGGGCTTTTTTGCAAGTTGTACAGTGCTAAGGGTATGCTGTAATAATAATTTAAACATTAGTGCTTGTTGAATTTTTTGGCATTAGCAAAATTTCTTTGCTCTTCTTTTGTGTCATAGATGGTGGTGTAAGTCCTGCACCACTGTGCATGTCATTGCCTCTGTTGAAATAATATAGTTTGTTTTGATACACAAAGGGGACAGTGTACAAGTTGAGACTAAGGATGTGCTTGCCATACAGTACTGATGCATATTTTCTGATATCTCTGCACTCTTCAGCCCAGGAGGAACCTCTCTGTCAAATGTGTCAATAAAATCTAAATGGTTGAATAACTTTTATTGAGGTTTTAATCAAAGCAACCCACAAGACTGCTAAAACCTACCTGAAATAGGGAGATTGACAAGAATACAGCAGGGGTATGACCACAGAAATGAACTTGCCAGTTCTAATGGCTATAACTTCACAACACCATTAAACAGAACTGCAGAAGACACAACGGACTGCACTAACCCTGGCTGTGACTTCTGGCTTTTGCAGAATTGCACAAAGTGAACGTGGTCCTCCCTTTGCAATTAAACTACATCTTTACGCCTACTGTTGGTAATGGTGCACAGTGAAATACATTGACTGTAACCCAATTCTCAGAGGACTTCTCAGAGGAAGCTTGAATTGGTTCTTACATGTTGTGACATAAAAATAAATACTAAAAATATAATGCATTTCAGAATTAAGTGCACAATTGCTGTAAATGATCAGTTCATTTTAGAAGAGGAACAGATTGAATAATTCGTATTTTATGAGAGAAATTCCTAAACACAGTAGTAGCATAGGAAGAATGTCCTCACTTCGCTGTATTTGCTTGGGTACAATTCACAAATGACATTACCAAGCAGTGAAACAATGAGTCACTTACAGAAGAGTTCAGTGTGACATCTGTGTGCAAAGTGTGCTATCAGCAATAATACTGATAAAGTCAGAGAAGAACTTTTATTACGCCCAGAGATTAAAAGTACCAATGAAATTAGAGCCAAGAATTTTTTAAAAGAGAAGACTGAATCGACACATACATTTATATGAATACAACTGCACTCTTATCAAAATTGGTCTGACTACATGAGAGTTAGTGTGTTCTAACTGCTACAGATGTGCTGGTATAAAAAACAGTGTGTAGATCTACCCAACGCAATAAGGAATGATGAGGAGCCCCTTTAAAAGTTTTAAGAGAACTCCCACTCCTAGGCTGCACCACTGCTAGCTGCTGCTCCCATTTTAGTGCACTTATAAATGTTGGATCCAACACCCAGCATCATTTCACTGAGGTCACTTGGGAGAAAAATTGAATTATTCATTGTGTTTTTAGAAGTTTTTGAACTTCAAATGTTGAAGAGTTCAGTCTATTCTATATAAAATACTGAATGACTTCAAAAAGCAATGTTGATTTTGCTCTGGGGGCTCTGCTGCTGACCATAAAGCAGTCAGGCAATATTCTTGTAGTTTATGATGTCAGAAGTGTAATCCCTGGAGTGAATTATGCATATTTGTATTCATGCCAGGTCATCTCATTACCTTAAGGTCTATAAACAGTCCACTTGCTTCTCCCAGCTGACAGGTTTTTGAAGCCTGGTCGGTATTTTTCTTAAGTAGCATCCATATCTTAAGTAAGGATCAAGTCCCAGGCCCTGACTATGACACCATAACAATAAGAGAAGCATGTTAAAAGTTCAAGCCCATTCTGTCTGATCCTAATAAATCTTGATGACAGCCTGCACCCTTTTTCTTTCAGATGGTAACAACTCTTGTAAAAGAAGTTATGATTTTTCTGAGACTGAATCTTCCTGTTTTTAAAAACACTCAAGCAGAGATGTTTGCATCCATCTCAAACTCTATACTGTTTAAAACACAACACTTAAGCAGACTGCTTTGCATTTCCTGTTGCTGTTGAGCAGCTCTTCAATGAAAGAAGATAAAGCACTTTATGAGAGGAGAGAAAAGCTGTAAGAACCATTTTCGTTCTAGGGAAAGAACTTAAATTTTAATTATCATTAATTCTAATAAAGCTGTTTGAAAGAATGAAACTCAGTTTTCTTTGACCTCTATGTCAAATACCTTTGTGAGAGAGTAAATTTGCACTCTTCTAGAGTACATTTTTCCTAGCCCAAAATCAGCACAATAAGAGCAATTACAAAACCAGATTACTCATCTAACTATTTGTGTCTGTTTTGTATTTACATCTGGCAATGGTTATACAGTAATGATTGGTATCCAATCCATCAATCCATTTTGCAGGGTTTGATTGAGCAGGGAGGAAACTTCCTGGGGAAGGTCTGAGAATTGCAGCTGACGACATTTAGTCATTTCCCTCTCTTCTGAGTGGTAGTGCTCTCATTGAGATTGAGCTCCTGTAAAGTTAGGTCATCTGCATTGCTGAGCTTCTTCCCTTGGCTGACAGTTTCATTGTTCCAAGGGAACATAGCTGTCAGAGAAGGTCATCGCTGCAGAGGGGATAGCAGTCTGTCATGTACCTAAGGGCAGTTCCATAGAGAATTTTGAGAACTATGGCAATGACCCTCACCTGGACTCTGAAATCATGGGGGAGTTTGCATGGAGGCCAACATGCCAGAGTGATGTGTTCATAGTGGCTTGTGTTGCTAGGCAGACTGGCAGCTGTTTTGCATAGCAGTAAGAGTTTCTTCATTTTAGATATTTTTCATTCTTGGTGATAATGATATGCAGTAATCAAGCCTAGAGGTCATACATGTGTGGATCCTTGCTGCCAAGTCTGTGTCTGATAGAAACTGGGCAGAAGTGTGCTTTTCAGTAGTTCATCCACAAGATGCTGGAGTTTAATAAGGTGGCAAATTTTCTTTATTTCTTTGTTGTATCCATTGTGAGTGAAGATTTAATGTTTTGACAGGATGTAGGAGTAGTTCTTGCACCCTGTGCATGCCATATCTAATCAGGATACACAGTCTCCCAGTCTCCATGCATACGCATTGATGTGTTCCTCAGTTTGCTCATAGGGTGGCAGTTACTGACTGATTAAGAATGTTCTATTAGGAGCTACGGTTCAAATTTAGCTTTATATTCATGCCTGTGTAACTAAGGAACAGCCTCCCATCTATAGTCTGATTGCTCTCCTTGCTTCTCCAGTGTTTTGTGTAACTTTTAATTTGCTTGAAAATAACATCAGAAAGTATTTCCGTTGAACTAATTGGTGCTTTAAGAAAAAAAAAAAAAACAACATATCCCTTTCCTAAATATAATGAGAGAAGACTTGGTGCTTGCAAGCATGTCTGAGAGTTAGACTAACTGCTTTGTACAAACTGTTTTCATATCATACTCCTCAAATAATTTTACATAGGGATGCTAACAATACCTTGAGTGATTACTCCAAATTGTATTTCTGTTGAGCATGTAGTGCCACACAGAAGCACTGAATAAAAAGGAAGGAAGGACCCCCCTTACTATCACTGCTAACATTTCTGTAGTATGTTGTTGTGATGGTTTGGGAGTTACCCGCCCCACACACACAGTGAATTCACCCAGACTAGACTCAGCTGTCTGAAACTTAAGGAACGAAACTTTCTTTATATTCACAGCTTAGCACAATATGCAAGCAGATATTTACAATATATTACAAATATTTACAGTTATATTTACAGAAATACACAAGCTAAAGGTAATACAGAAACACAATACCCCTCCCAGAAATCAGATTCCCCAGGAGGGGGCTGTTCCCTGTGTGTACAAATTTCCAAATCGTGTGTTTTGAACCTTGTAAGTAAGTTTTCTGGCAAGATTTAATGTTAATAAACCGTAGTTATTAACAATCTTTGCCTGGATATAAAAAATAATATCGCTTATTAATTTTGCAGAATTTGTAACAGAAGGCAGTTCAGTCTTTCCAAGAGCTGAATGTCCTCTGAAGGTGTCTACCTTTTTGTCTTGATTACAGCTGTCTAACACTTCTACAAAGCTACAGTTGTCTAAAACTTCTAAAGTTATGTGAGAGATACCAAGACTCTTGTGTGCATCATTAGTAAGTGAAAAAAAAAGCATCCAGAACATACTGAAATCTATCATTTTCTTTCGAAAAGAAGAGGATGTTGAGCATGCCGTGAGGAGAATTAGCATGCACAAGCTGGGGGCTGATGTTGCTGGGTTGGAGGGCAGAAGGGCTCTGCAGCAGGACCTCGACCGCCTGGACAGATGGGCAGAGTCCAACGGGATGGCATTCAATAAATCCAAATGCTGGGTGCTGCACTTTGGCCACAACAACCCCATGCAGAGCTACAGGCTGGGGTGGGAGTGGCTGGAGAGCAGCCAAACAGAAAGGGATCTGGGGTTGCTGATTGACACCCGCCTGAACATGAGCCAGCAGTGTGCCCAGGTGGCCAAGAAGGCCAAAGGCATCCTGGACTACATCAGGAATAGTGTGGCCAGCAGGAGCAGGGAGGTCATTCTCCCCCTGGACTCTGCACTGCTTAGGCCACACCTTGAGTCCTGTGTCCAGTTCTGGGCCCCTCAATTTAAGAAGGACATTGAGCTGCTTGAGCATGTCCAGAGAAGGGCAACGAGGCTGGTGAGAGGCCTCGAGCACAAGCCCTATGAGGAGAGGCTGAGGGAGCTGGGACTGTTTAGCCTGGAGAAGAGGAGGCTCAGGGGGGACCTTATTGC
>VWZE01003744.1:76450-116271 GCA_013396675.1 Eubucco bourcierii
ATATATATATATATATATATATATATGAATGAGAGACCTGGGGATGTTTAGTCTTGAGAAGACTGAATGGGAATCTCGTATAGGTCTACAAATATCTGAGGGGTGGATGTCAAGCGGAAGGGGACAGTCTCTTTGGTGGTCTGCAGTAATAACATAAGGAACAATGGGTACAAACTGGAACATAGAAGATGTCACCTCAACATGAGGAGAAACTTCTTTACAGGGAGGGTGATGGACCACTGCAACAGGCTACCCAGAGAGGTTGGTGTCGTGGTAGGCCTAAGCAGGCCAAATTAGGCTTGTACATGTCCTGGCTTGCCCAGGCATGTTTTTCTGCTCTCCCTCCTTCTGTTTTGGGGAGAGCAACCACGGGAAAAAGGACAAAGAACCTGGAACCACTAAATCTGAGGTCTGTGGCTTGCCCAGAAACTGCGGTAAACAAGGTGCACACGGTTGCCTTG
This sequence comes from Eubucco bourcierii, assembly GCA_013396675.1. Lineage (NCBI taxonomy): Eukaryota > Metazoa > Chordata > Aves > Piciformes > Ramphastidae > Eubucco > Eubucco bourcierii. The sequence continues at coordinate 76,912 of VWZE01003744.1, forward strand.
TGCAAGGCTGTGTTCTCCCCAAAAAAGGGTAAAGCAAGCCTATGGCTTCACCCAATATGGTCACATCTTGGATAACTGCCATTTGATTGGCTATCCTGTGGCCAAAGGCCCATTAGTCTCGGGCTGTATTGGGTAAAAAGGAGATGAGCAGGGGGCACAGTGGGCTTTGCCATTACAAGGTGTGTCTGCATCTGTGCCTGCTGCCTGAGCTGAGGCTCTGATACTTCCACGTGTTCGGTCTGCATAGCCAGCATGACACCGTGCCCAGACTGCACACTGCAAGACATCCTGCCTGCACCTGAAAGCCTTCTGCCCAGACAGAAGCCTTGGAGGTAACACAAATTGTCCAGAAAGCCAGGGACAGGTCAGAGATCATCTGTCTCCTTTCTCCAGCACCCAGAAGCCCGGGGAAACTCCAGAACCTCTAACAGCTACCGACAGCAACCCCACCATGAGCTTTGGGTACCGTCAGATAATATTTTTGTGAGTAAATACCAAAAACCTCTTGTAATCATTAATTGCCTTCTGCCGTAGGCAGAACGTTGCTCCTTGCGTCCATCTAGTGAGCAAGCGGTGTACTGACTGCAAGCGGTACACTGACCGCAAAGCTTTCTCTTCCAGTTTAGTCGAGTTCAATTAATATATATATTTACTAGTTATTTCTGATCCTATTGTAACCTGTATATAGTTTCCATAATGATGGAAGAACCTGTTACTATTATTATTTTGATGATCAGGGTGCTGCGAGTTCTTAATAAATTCTATTAATATTTTTTAAATATCATCTCGCAGTAATTAATTGCCCCTTCCACTACAGTTGTGGAATGTCCTTCTCTGGAGACTTTCAAAACCTGCCTGGATGCATTCCTGTGCAGACTCTGTGATCCTGTTTTGGCAGCGGAGTTGGATGGACTTGATGATCTCTGGAGGTCCCTTCCAACCTCTAATGTTCTGGAATTCTGTGATTTTTCTGAGCAATGACTTGTGATTAACAATGAGAATTCAGAGACATTGAAAGCAAAATCTAGAGGTGGGTTCAAATATGACCAATCATAGCCAAGGTCTGGAGAAAAGCAGAAAGTCTACATTTTATGTAAAGTGGATATAAGTTAAACACAAAGTAAATATACTGTTAAAATGTATTTATTTTAGCTATTGCAATAGTGAATATTCAGTAAATATAGTATCTTCATTTTTTTGCCAGATAAAGTGAATTTTGTCATCTCATAGCACTTGAGAATATGCAGTAATTGTGTGGGGACACTAATAATCTGACTGATTTCTTACCTTCTCTTTACAGTTTTAAGGTGAAGGTATATATTTTTTATTTTATTTTAAGTCCTCCTGTTTATGCTTAGTCATCGGAGAGCTTTTTTGTTTCTCCATTACCAATAAAAAAGTTCTAGAAGATGTTAAGATAATGTGATCTGGGCTCTGGAAGGGGGACTTGCATTTTCCTAAAATATGATGTTTCCCTCCATGTGCTAATAGAGCAAGGCAAAAAGCTGGAGCACAGCCAAATGGTCTACTCCGAAAAGCCCAAAACATTTTGGGTTACAGTTATTTTAGTAACATTACGGGAAACATATATAAACATAGAGAGAATGAATGAAATGAAGGTGATTTCCAGTTGTACTTTATAGCTGATATAAACATGTATGTATAATTTACATTCAGGTTCCTCAAAACTGGGGGGAAAAACAGAATTACTTTGTCCACAAAACACCCCACAGCAAACATCTCATCTGGCTGGGGGGGGAGAGAAGAAAAAAAAAAAAAGTAGCAACTTAACAAAACAATCAGAAGAGAAGGGATAAATGCAATACAAAAGTAGTATTTTTAGTTACAGAGACAAAAGATTAAAGCTTAGGGCAAAATAAGGCAGGCTTGTTATATATTCCTCATGGTATTATACTAAATGTAAAACAGTTCACTGGCTTCAATGCAAGCTGCTTACCAACATTATTAGCACTAAATCTTGCAGCTCCTGGAGAGCATGCATCACTGTTTTGTAAAGAAAGAAAGAAAGAATTTAAGATATTGATTGTGTTTGAGTTATGGAATGAGTAATGTCCAAAGCCTAAGAAAGATGTCGAGAAGTCAACTGGTTTTCAACTAAACACCAGCCAGAAAATTTTCAACAGAAGGTGCACAGTCTTATGCAAAACACTGATTAAAATGCTTAATCAAGTAAACCAAGACGACAAACAAGACCAGCTGTAGAGCAAAGATTGTACCATATCAGCTGTGCACACAGTGTGGCTCAGCCTTGAGAAATGTCCACAGGAGAAGCAATAATTCACCAAAAACTGCTGTTCAAAAGAGAATCTGATAAAAAAAATCTGCTTTACGCCACACTGATAAAACTGCGTTTTTTAATTTATACCATCTGAACTTTTAAGAAAAGCAACTTTCACTTTCATGTAAAGTTAGTCTCCTTGAGATTTTTCTCCTTTGTTCTTTATTAAAGAATATATTCGTTTTCGCTACAGTGTGTCTTATGAATATGTATAAGGTAGAAGTATGTTTTAATGAGTGACCATTAGCTGTCTTCACTTGGCCTTGTGTGTAGACATTAGATAAAGAATAAATATGTCAAACAAATGTCAAAAACTGTATAACCATGATCTAATGTTATTTACTTTCTTTCAAATTATATAAATCCTGCTTCCCTATGGGATGAATGTTTGCAGAGGGATAGTGATGCAGATGAAGCCAGGAAAGAAAACCTTGAAAAAAAGATCTCGGTTCTTTGTTTTTGTAAAAGAAACTCAGTTTCAAGTGAAACTAGAGCATAAACACAGGCTTTGTGCTATAGATTGCTGATGGTGTTCTCAAGTGTGCTTAGAAGTGGAATAAATTTCCTTCCATTCTCTTTGAATCACAGAATCACAGAATATTAGAGGTTGGAAGGGACCTCCAGAGATCATCGACTCCAGCCTCGCTGCCAAAGCAGGATCGCTTAGGGTAGTCTGGACAGGAATGCATCCAGGCGGGTTTTGAAAGTCTTCAGAGGAGGAGACTCCACAACCTCCCTGGGCAGCTTACTCCAGTGGTCCATCTCCCTCACTGTAAGGTCTCTCCTCCTGTTGAGGTGAAACCTTCTGTGTTCCAGTTTGTATCCATTGTTCCTTGTCTTGTTACTGCACACCACCGAAAAGAGATTGGGCCCATCCACTTGACTCTCACTCCTCCAATATTTATAGACATTGAATGTTCTACTTGTCCAGACATCATGGCATTCTTTCACTCCTCATTGAACTAAACCAACAAAAATGTGAAGTTCTCTCTATGCTCAGCTAACTAAGGATTTTGGGTAAAGAAAGCTATTTTTTATAGCCAAGGGGATGTAAGAAAGCAATGCTACCACTAATCATTGCTAGACATCCTTGACTTTCCAGCCTTCAAACTTGGTATCTACTTACTGTCAAACAGGCTGTCAGCACAAGTCCAGAAGAAAGCGTAAAATCCTGTCCCTAGAGTTACAACAGTTTCGCTCAGCTCTGATCTTGCTGTACCTCCTTTTCCGATTCACCCTCTAGCAACCCAGCTAGTACTTAAAAATTCGCCAGCCATTATCCCCTGTGTATCCTCATAGTCTTCCCAAACGAGGATCAGTATGAAACCGATCCTTGTATGAATCATTTGTATCCATTAATGTTTAATAACCAGCTTCCCCCTTTGGTGTTTGTTTTACAAAAAAAGATACCAATATTCTCAGTTGCTAAAAACTGTGGTATTTTGTCTTGACTCTGTAGTAGCAGGAATTCGATCTGAAAGCCAAAATGTGGAGCTTTATGTGACTGTGAGAGTGTCTTATCGTTCTCTTCATTTCAAGGCAACCCATTTGGTGATAAGTATTTGAAAAGATGCACCTTAAAACCTGAATGCAAATAAAAGGAAACAATCATATTTCTTAGTTTTGTATATCTGAGCTGAATCAGTTGCGTCATTTTAAGGGAACAGTAATATCACTATGCTTGAAACCCTAAAGGCCTCCAATATTATGATTTTTTAATAGAGACAGCCTAAGTGATGATCTCAATTTTCTGAATAATTAATCCCAAAAGTTCCCTATTCAGGGAATAGGGATACACTTAATTTAGTGTTCCTCTTTAAGCACTGAGAATATCTTAAACAACTCCAATACAGTTTAAGAGTAATCGTGGTTTCTTTGCTTTCTGAAAAGAGACTGCATTCCTCTTGTGCATTTTTTATGAGCGTTTTTAAATTTTAATTATAATTTGAAGTGTTAAAAATTGATTGCCTGAATGTTCTGAAAGAAAACAATCTGACACAAAAAAATGGTTGACTGACTTCTTCAAAGTGAAATGTTTGTTATTCACAATAGCAAGTGACTTTGCAACAGACTCTGGAGATTTTACTCTGTTGGAATGGAACTAGTACTAACCACCTTCCACCGAGTGTCTTCCATGTACACTCTTTATTCTGGAAGCAGGACCAAAAGAATTTTGTTTTTAAAGGACATTGGAAAACACCTGTGATGTCAAGTGCAGAATTGCACAGGAAATGTGGCTTTAGTTATGAGCATTGTTCATAGAATCATAGAATAGTAAGGTTGGAAGTGACCTCAAGGATCATCTAGTTCCAACCCCCTGCCATAGGCAGGGACACCTCCCACTAGTACAGGTTACTCAAGGCCTTGTCCATCCTGGCCTTGAACACCTCCAGGGAAGGAGCAGCCACAACCTCCCTGGGCAACCTGTTCCAGTGCCTCTCCACCCTCACTGGAAAGAACTTCCTCCTGACATCCAGTCTAAATCTCTGCCAGTTTAAACCCATTGCCCCTTGTCCTGTCGTTGCAGGACCTTGTAAATAGTCCCTTGTCAGCCTTCCTGTAGGCCCCCTTCAGACATTGGAAGGCTACTCTAAGGTCTCCTCGAAGCCTTCTCTTCTCCAGGCTGAAAAGCCCCAACTATTGTAGCCTGTCCTCATAGGAGAGCTCCTCCAGCCCTCTGATCATCTTCGTCGGTGAATTATGTTCTCAGTGTGGTTGTAGCTTCAGTATAAAAAACTAATTAAAAACAATTAAGGATGTTGCCTGTAAATCAGGCAAAGGACCAGGGGCTGAGCAGAAGGTTCTAGTGACCTGTAATTTGATAAAGTAAATGCTGTGAAGAGCTGTGGGGAGGGTTTTCAGAGTGCTTCGTGAATTGATTTTTAAGTTAGTATTTTCAGAAACTATGAGAAACTTCTGTGCAGAATTGTCCTCATTCTCTAATTAAAAATACAGTTCTATATTAGCTGTGTTTACTATGAGTGCAGTACAGAAAATGCCATGTAAAGGAAGGTTCAAGTTCCCATTTACTTATTCTGAAGCTACAGCTTCTCTATGCCAGTCATTGTAAAGAAGTAAAATACACTGAGTGAACTCTCAGATGTCAGTACATCACAGCTCAGAAGCAACTGGAAAAGCACAGTGTCAGCAGCATGGAGATGGATTTTCTTTTAATTATGCTTTTTACTCTGGTAAGAGGAAGCAAATGGGTGTTTTAGCAGAGTGGCCTGCATATGCGCCATGGATTGCTGAGGACCTCACAGTGTTCAGATATGACGCTATGTTCCTCTATGGCTTATGTCCCTGGCTGTGAGTGGTGGAAGATAGAGCGTAAAGGTTAGAGCTTGAAATCATATCCTTAATTTATATTTGAACAGATTAATTAACTTTTACCAGGTTCTGCACGATGTCGGTACCAACAGAGGTTTTTGAAAGATGTACTTAGATTGATTTTATTTACTCCAGTTAGCATTTGCTCTAAAACTAGAGGACTGTGCAAACTGAAAACAATTCCCAACAATCATGTGGCAAAATCACAGAATCACATAATCACAGAACATTAGGGGTTGGAAGGGATTTCCAGAGATCAAGTCCAACCCCTCTGCTAAAGTGGTCCTGTCCAGGACCCTCTGGATGGCATCCCTGCCCTCTAGCAAGTCAGCTGTGCCACACAGCTTGGTGTCATCTGCAAACTTGCTGAGGGTGCACTCCATTCCTCTGTCCATGTCATTGACAAAGATGTTAAACAGCACTGGTCCCAGCACTGACCCCTGAGGGACACCACTTGGCACTGATCTCCAGGTGGACATTGTGCCCTTGATCACCACTCTCTGTGTGCCATCATCCAGCCAATTCCTTATCCAGCAGTGCTCCACCCATCAAGTCCATGTTTTTCCAGTTTGGTGACCAGGATGTCATGTGGGACAGAGTCAAATGCCTTACTCAGGTCCAGGTAGATGACATCAGCTGCCCTTCCCTTGTCCACTGTCACTGTGACTTCTTCATAAAAGGCCACTAAATGTGTCAGGCAAGATCTGCCCTTGGTGAAACCATTGCTGGTTCCCACCAATCACCACTGGTTTGCTATCCATTTGCCTTAGCAGAGCTTTCAGCAGGATCATCTCTATGATCTTGCCAGGCACAGAGGTGAGGCTGACTGGTCTGTAGTTTCCAGGGTCATTCTTTTTCCCCTTCTTGAAGATGGGTGTTATGTTTGCCCTCCTCCAGTCAGCAGGAACTTCACCAGTCTGCCATGACCTTTCAGATACGATGCACAGTGGTTTGGCAACTTCATCTGCCAGTTCCCTCAGGACCCGTGGGTGGATCTCATCAGGCCCCATGGACTTGTGCACATTCAGGTTTCTTAGGAGCTCACAAACATGATCTACTATAGTAGGCAGATCTGCCTGCTCCCAGTCTTTACTTTTACCCTCTGGAACTTGGACGTTGTGGTTGGAGCCCTTGCTGTTGAAGACTGAGGCAAAGAAGTCATTGAGCATCCAGGCATTCACTTGGCCTTCTCCACAAGAAGGTGTTTCCTAAATAGTCACTAAGAGGAAATTAAATAGACAAGAAAACAACAACCTCCTGAATTATTCATTAGTAATACACCACTGTCACAAATTATTGTACAAATGGTTTCTCTTTCACTCCCTCACCTGCCATAGAATGACTTCAACACTGTATTCTCACTACAAGTGTTGTCTTTACATTTACTGTGCTTCTGCCGCCCACCAGCTCATGAAATTCAAGTGGGAAAGAGAAAGGTAGATGAAAAGGCACCAAGTGACATATGTATTATCATTTATGGAAACCCATTTTTTTTTCTGAAGAGCAACTACTTCAAACCTACAACTGTCAGAACAACAAATGATGACCTTCTGGCACATAAAAATGCAGGCTACGCAGAACAAGTTTCTTTGACAGTTTACAAGTCTAACTGTAAGACTCTGGGGGCATCATGATACAAACAGAAATGAAGTCACTGCCCAAGAGTAATATTTAATGACCTGTGCAGAAAACTGCCTGCATCCATTTCAACCATGAATACATGCAAGTTCTACCGAGAAAACCCTTAGATGGAGATACTGATAAAAGACAGGCCTGAAATTAAACTCTATCAGTAGAAACCTTTGAACACATCTTGCATAGGACTCCTTTGTGTCTCGAGAACTGACATTTTGCTTTCTTTAAATACATACCTAAGATGGTAGCGTGCTCTAAGCAGACAGTCTGGTAGCTTACTATTTGAGAAGTCCAGGACAAGTGTCTTTAGAGCCACAAGTACCCTGTAACTGTTGGCAGTCTAGCCAGAACAGCTCTGCATTTGTGTTGCATTAAGCCACACGAAACAAGATTTTTTTACCAGAATTTTGTTGCTCATAGTGACCTTCCTGAGCTCTTTGTCCTTTAAAAGGTCAATTAGTTGACCTTATCAGTCACACTCAGACATTTGGATTGGGTTAAGACAGTCTCAGAGAAGGAATCACACCTTAATTACTACGTGTCCCCATTTAGAAGATAGTTGCGTCTGTGCTAAAATGAAAACTCCTATGTTTATGTGACGTGTCTATGCAGATGGGAGCATAGAACCTGTATGTTGCTTGGAGGTAAGTAGAGAAAGGCTCACCTGGGCCCGACACCTAGGGATGTACCTCTGCTATAGCTGGTATTTTTACTGACTGACTCTGTTCACTGGATTGGACCACCCCTTTGATTACAAAAATTACTTTCCTTCCAGGACCTGCTCAAGCATCTTGGATTCTCTAAGTTTGTCTGAACAAGTACACTGAGGGCAAAAGTCTAAGTTTTAGGCATGGGATATTTGAATGTGGCCCTTTGCCTATGAGAAACCTTCATTCTTTATAAGCCAACATGCATTTCATTAGCTGAGTTAATGACACTTAGGTGGGAAACACTAAGAATTGTAGGAAACTAGGTTGCAATTTATGTTACCAAAATTCCAGTGTCAACGTTGTGACAGATCCTGCTTTGAAGGGAAGAGAAATAGTTAAATCTTTACAACAAAACCTATGTTAACATTAATTTCACCCCAGAAATGCCTTTTTCTTTTCACTAACTCTAGAATCTGCACTGGTCTGGATGCACGAGGCATATGTACACCAAGCATGGCATGATTTCTGTCTCTGGCTTATTGCCAAAACTATCATGCTCCCAAATTGAATAAAGCAAGCTGCTTTAAATGCCTTAAATAAGAATCATGATGTGTCTATGTCTCATACTTCGTCTGTAAGACGATACTACTCAGATGCTTTGGCATTTATAATACTAATGAGGAAGTAGTAATGCAAGAAAAAGTCTTCTGGAACATAATAGCAATGATTATATGAACAGCAAGTGCTTGCCACATGGCAGAAAATATATTTTATTCTACATATACAGTAATTTGTGTGCCCATTAGGGACTTGAAGCATGGTAGGAAATGAGATGGCAATGTGTAGATTTTTTTTTTTTTTTCAGAAGCCTTACTTCAATGGTACAGATGCTCCTGAACAATGTCAAGAAATACCTAGTTAAATTACTCCTTTTTGTTTGTTTTAGAGATTCTTAAAAAACCCAACTCGAACCAAACCGAAAACCAACCAACCAAAACAAACAAACAAACCTAAACAAGCAAGAACCCCAAAACCTATTCAGTAATTATTTCTGCTGCTATTGAAATACAGAGTGTATTTTCTGGAATTACTTTAATGGACCTAAAATAATTGCAGAGCAGATTTCACTCTAGCTGACTTTTTAATATGTAAAGAAGCTTTACACCACATATCGATTGTGGGCCTGACATTGGCTTTATAGACATATCTGTCCTAAGTTGATTTGGAAATTGAAAGGAAGTGCTGACGGAATGACTTTTTTAAAGTTGAGCCTGAAGTACACGTGTATTTAGTTGTTTTGTTGTTGAGTTGTTATCCCTGCATGGATTGTGACTTATGGCACAAACTGCTATGGTAATATCAAAAAACTAAATCAAGATTTTCTGGCTAAAAAAAAAATAAAAGATAATGCTTTCTGCTTCCTTAGTGGGTGAAGAAATAAATTCACACGGATCAGTAAAGATGTTAATAGTTAATACAAGAACGCTCAATGTTTGTACAAAAGAAGTTGCTTAAGTGGTTTTGCTGAAAATTCAGATGTAAGACTGTTCATATGTACAAATGCTGTGGATTGAGAGAATAATAGCTTACAAGAGCAACAGTCTGGAAATATTTTGTTGGTAAGAAATATGCAACTATATTGATAAGAAATGTGCAAATACACGTAAGTTCCAGGGGCTGCTGCAGAAGCAACAAAAGTGAACAATATTATTTTGTCAACTATGCTGATTACTAGATTTTGATAGTAAATTGCTCTTCTGTTTCAGAACTAACCTATTGTTAAAACAGTATGTCTTGGTAAGACAAGAACTATTCACACTTTCACACATTGCACTGGGCTGGAAGGGACCCTCAAAGATCATCTTGTCCAACCCTTCTGCAATGAGCAGGGACATCTCCAACTAGATCAGGCTGCCCAGGGATGTATCACGTATGATCACATCAAGGATGCCTCCAGGGATGGGGCCTTAACAACTTCCCTTGGCAACCTCCAGTATTTTACCACTCTCGTTATAAAGAACTTCTTCCTTGTGTCTAATCTAAATCATCACTGCTGCAGTTTGAAACCATTGCCCATTGTGCTATCGCTACAAGCCCTTCTAAACAGTCCTTCCCCAGCCTTCCTGTAGGTCCGTTTCGGATATTGAATTGTGGCTTTAAGTTCTCCCTGAAGCCTTCTCCTCTCCAGACTGAACAGCTTCAATTCTTTCAGCCTGTCTTCACAGGGGAGGTACTCCAGCCCTCTGATCATCTTTGTGGCCTTCCTCTGGACCCAGTCCAACAGATCCACGTCTTTCTTGTGTTGGAGGTCTCAGAGCTGGAGTCAGTGCTCTGAGTTCTCACCAGAGTAGAGCAGAATAGAGTGGCAGAATCACCTCTCTTGACCTGCTGGCCACACTTTCTGATGCAGCCCAGGGTGCAATTTGCCTTCTGGACTGCAAGTGCATGTTGTTGGCTCGTGTCCAGCTTTTGATCCACCAGAACCCCGAGTTCTTTTATCTGTGGCTGCTCTCAATTTCATCATCCCCCAGCAACTGCATTGATATTGAAGATTGGCCCAACCTAGGTGCAGAATCTTGCACTTTGCTTCATTGAACCTCAGCCTACCTCTCCGGCTTGTCCAGGTCCCTCTGGATGGCATCCTGTCCTTTAGTCATCAGCTGCACCACACAGTTTGATAGCATCTTCGGGCTTGTTGAGGGTTCACTCAGTCTCCCTGTCTGTGTCGTTGATGAACAGGCACTTCAATAGTGGGACAGGTTGTCTCCAGGACAAGTGGTCTCCTGAACTGACAGACAGAGCCAGGGACCAGTATAGTCCCCCTGTAATCCAGGAGGAAGCAGTAGGGGACCGTCTGAGCCATTTGGTTCCTCACAAGTCCATGGGATCAGATGGGATCCGTCCTAGGGCATTGAGAAAGCTGGCACATGAGCTGCTGTGCATCATTTATCAACAGTCATGGCTCACTGGAGAGGTTCCCAGAGATTGGAAGCTGACCAATGTGATGCCCATCCACAAGAAGGTATGGGAGGAAGAACCAGGAAATTCCAGACCTGTCAGCCTGACCTCAGTGCCAGGCAAGGTTATAGAACAGATCATCTTGAGTGCCATCACAAAGCACCTACAGTATGGTCAAAGGATCAGGCTCAGCCAGTATGAGTTTAAGAAGGGCAGGTCCTGCCTGACCAACCTGATTTCCTTTTATGATCAGGTTACCCTCCTGGTGAATGCAGGACAGGCTGTAGATGCAGTCTACCTGGACGTCAGCAAAGCCTTTGACACCATCTGCCACAACAAGCTCCTGGCAAAGGTGGTAGCTCATGGCTTGGACAGATTCACTCTGATACGGGTCAAGAACTGGCTGGAGGGCTGGGCCCAGAAAGTGGTGGTGAATGGTGCCACATCCAGCTGGCAGCTGTCACTAGTGGTGTGCCCCAGAGATCAGTGCTGGGCCCATTCTCATTCAATAGCTTTACTGATTATCTGGACCAGGGGATTGAGACCAGCATCAGTAAGTTTGCAGGTGACACCAAGTTAGGAGCAGATGTGGATCTGTTGGAGGGTAGGAGGGCACTGCAGAGGGACCTGGACAGGCTGGATGCATGCCTATGGGATGAGATTCAACAACGCTAAGTGCAAGGTTCTACACTTCGGCCAAAACAACCCCAAGCAGTGCTACAGGCTGGGGATGGAGTGGCTGGAGAGCAGCCAGGCAGAAAGGGACCTGGGGCTATTGGTAAATAGTAGGCTGAACATGAGCCAGCAGTGTGCCCAGGTGGACAGGAAAACCAATGGCATCCTGGCCTGTATCAGGAATAGTGTGGCCTGTAGGACAAGGGAGGTTATTCTTTCCCTGTATTCAGCACTGGTCAGGCCACACCTTGAGTACTGTGTCCAGTTCTGGGCCCCTCAATTCAAGAGAGATGTTGAGGTACTGGAACATATCCAGAGAAGGGCGATGGAGCTGGTGAGGGGCCTAGAGCACCGCCCTGTGAGGAGAGGATGAAGGAGCTGAGGTTGTTTAGCCTGGAAAAGAGGAGGCTCAGAGGTGACCTCACTGCTGTCTACAACTACCTGCAGGAGGCTGTAGCCGGGTGGGGGTCAGTGTCTTCTCCCAGGCAACCAGCAACAGAATGAGGGGACACAATCTCAAGCTGTGCCAGGAGAGGGATAAACTGGGTATTAGGAGGAAGTTCTTCACATAGGGAGTGATTTGCCCAGGGAGGTGGTGGAGTCGCCGTCCCTGGAAGTGTTCAAAAAAAGCCTGGATGGGGCACTTAGTGCGATGGTCTAGTTGATTGGATAGGGCTGGCTGATAGGTTGGACTGAGTGATCAAACCACTACCATTTATATGTGATATTTAAGCAATTTCTTGTCCTCTGGACAGTCCACCCATCAAATTCATGTCCCTTCAGCTTAAGAAGAAGAATGTTGTGGGGAACTGTGTCAAATGCTTTGCAGAAGTCCAGACAGATGGCATCTATTGGTCTTTCATTGTCCACTGATGTAGTTAATGTGCTGGCTCTGATTAAAGATTATGGTGGACTCAAGGGGGACTATTTTGTCCCTGTGATTGCTGATGCTTTGAAACTGCAAAAATAAAAATAATTTCTTGAAATTAAATTAAAGAGAAATAACTTAACATGAGCTTGATTGTTTTCAAGCTAGGATTGAAACTACATCAGGAATGTTCTGTAATGGGGAAAGCTGGCAAAAGTACTTTAAAATCTAGCAGTGTATTTACAGCTGACTAATTTAGATTGGAAAATCTCCTCCTTATAGATCAGCAAGCTTAAATACAAATAAATATTTGTTACATTTGTTTTCAGTCATTTGCACATTTCATGTGTTTCAGAATTCAGCAGGGTGCATTAAAATAAGTTAACAGTTGTTTCTGAAGGATGTGTAACAAAGTTTTCAACACTTCTGCTGAACTGCCAAATTTCATAACTGGATTTCATAAATAAAGAAGACATTTAATATTATCATTGTTTAAGCCATGGGAGACAGATTTCTCCCTGATGTCCAGATGAAAGAAGTGTAAAAGTATTTTCCGTTTACTTTTGTACATCAAGTGACCAGGTCTGCATTTTTTTGTACCTCAAGAAAATGAAGACAAAAATGATTGACGAAACTTTTTAATGGATGAATATTAAATGTTACCCTGGTGTGGCACATAATTACCATTATGTACTATAGTACCTGAAGATGGAGATGTGATAAAGAATTTAACATTTTTAACATCTTTGTCAGTGACATGGACAGAGGAATGGAGTGCACCCTCAGCAAGTTTGCAGATGACACCAAGCTGTGTGGCACAGTCGACTTGCTAGAGGGCAGGGATGCCATCCAGAGGGACCTGGACAGGCTGGAGAGTTGGGCCCAGGCCAACCTGATGAAATTCAATAAGGCCAAGTGTAAGGTCCTGCACCTGGGTAGGCACAATCCCAAGCACAAATACAGGCTGGGTGGTGAATGGCTGGAGAGCAGCCCTGAGGAAAAGGACCTTGGAGTCTGGGTTGATGAAAAGCTCAACATGAGCCTGCAGTGTGCACATGCAGCCCAGACAGCCAACCGAGTCCTAGGCTGCATCAAGAGAAGCGTGGCCAGCAGAGCAAGGGAGGGGATTCTGCCCCTTTACTCTGCTCTCGTCAGACCCCACCTGGAGTACTGTGTGCAGTTCTGGAACCCTCAGCACAGGAAGGACATGGAAGTGTTGGAGTGGGTCCAGAGGAGGGCCACAAAGATGATCAGAGGGCTGGAGCAGCTCTCCTATGAGGACAGGCTGAGAGAGTTGGGGCTCTTCAGCCTGGAGAAGAGAAGGCTTTGAGGGGACCTGATAGTAGCCTTCCAGTATCTGAAGGGGGCCTACAGGAAGGCTGGGGAAGGATTATTTACAAGGTCCTGCAATGACAGGACAAGGGGCAATGGGCTTAAACTGGCAGAGGGGAGATTTAGACTGGATGTTAGGAGGAAGTTCTTTACAGTGAGGGTGGTAAGGCACTGGAACAGGTTGCCCAGGGAGGTTGTGGCTGCTCCCTCCCTGGATGTGTTCAAGGCCAGATTGGATGAGGCCTTGAGTGAGCTGTACTAGTGGGAGGTGTCCCTGCCTATGGCAGGGGGTTGGAACTGGATGATCCTTGAGGTCCCTTCCAACCTTACCATTCTATGATTCTATGATTCTATGAATTGATGTGTAGTTAGTGAAACACCTGTATATAGCTTTTGTCTAAAAGCATGTAACTGCAAAGCAAATAGAGTGTGTGAACTCAGTGATACACATTAGCTCTCACTGACTTCACGCTCTCACTTTAGGAAACACAATTACTTTAACCTAATTTAATCACAGAATCACAGAAACATTCCAGTTGGAAAAGAACCTCAGGATCACCATGCCCAACTGTTATCCCTACTCTACAAGGTTCAGACTAAACCGTATCCCCAAGCACCACATCCAAATGACTTCCAAATCCCCAAGCATCACATCCAATGACAAATGACAGGATTGGTGACTCAGCCAAGTCCCTGGGCAGCCCATTCCAATGCCTGGTTACTCTTTCCTGGAAAAAATTCTTCCAAATGTCCAGTGGTAGCTTAAGGCCATTCCCTGTTGTTCTGTCACTAATCACCTGTGAGAAGAGACCAGCAGCAGCCTCTCCACAATGTTCTTTCAGGTACCTGTAGACAGTGATGAGGTGTCCCCTCAGCCTCCTCTTTTTCAGACTACACGGTCCCAGCTCCTTCAGTTACTCTCCATCAGATTTATTGTCCAGGCATTTCAACAGCTTTGTTGCCCTTCTCTGCACTCACTCCAGTACCTCAGCATCTCTCTTATATTGAGGTGCCCAAAACTGAACACAATACTCAAGATGCGACCTCACCAGAGCTGAGTACAAGGGGAGTACCTTAGTCTCACTCTAGAAAAAAATGCATACTGTTCAGAAACACATAAGTGGTGCTGAGTCTTTGCAAAAGACATCAGTGAGTTCTTTTGATGAGGAACATTTTACTGCACCAAACTGAGCAACGTGCATGCACCTGCTCTGGGAAAGTGTGCTCAGACCTGCCTTGATGCTGAAAAGTTCAAACCCCTTCAACCATGGATGGGAACAATGTCCACTGTATCAGGCTACTCAAAACCCTATCCAACTTGACCTTCAACTCTTTCTATGGTGGGGCCCACCCACAACTTCTCTGGACAACCTGTTCCAGGGATCTTATGAGTCCTCTTAATGTGTTGAAAGGTTGCAATAAGGTATCCATGTATGAAGCACTTGCATGTACTAGTGGATGAAAAATCAGACGTAAACCAGCATTATGTACTTGCAGCCTAGAAAGTGAATTGCATTGTAGGCTGTGTTAAAAAAAAACAACAAACCCACACCAAAAAAACCCAAACTAAACCCAAAACAACATAGCTGGTAGGTTCAGGGAGGTAATTCTCCCCTTCTTGTTTGCTCTGGTGAAATTCAGCCTGGCGTACTGTGTCCAACTCTGGACCCCCCAGTACAAGAAGGACATGGACTTGGTGGAGCAAGTCCAGAGAAAGGAGGACCACAAATTAACTATTTAAAGGCTGAGTTTCAAATTAATTTTGTGCTGCTTGCAAAAAGGCTTATGATTAAAAATATTTTGAAATTGTAAATTAATAATAATAGGGAAAAAAAGAACATTCTAATGCCTGAGCCATGTACTTGATTTGAGATAGGTGTATCTGTTTTGCCAAATGCAGGTAATCAAACTACTCCATTTCCCAGCAATAGTGGGAATAACAAGGATGTGTTATTCTCCTGAGTAATTGTATGCAAAAGATTTTTTGCTGATACAAGATATTTGAGTCCTACTGTTCATTAGGCCTTTCTCTGCTCGTTACTATATCAAAATAATTAAACAGATTGGAGAGTTTATAGTTTGGTTTGTATTTCTAGGCTTCTCTTGTGGATCTTGACTGCTTCTACATTCTGCTAAATTCTGAAGGGCTACTTTTACTTTGTTTTGATGATTTATCAAAGTATGGATAAAACAATCAAAATTCTTCGATGAGGGTTGTTCCCTACTTAGTGTCACGGCATGGAATACATCACGTCCCAGAAAGCTTATCCAGAGTCCATTTCTCTTTCTTGATGCAGTTTCTGCAGGTCCTTGTGCAGAGAACTGCTACTATGGGTATTTGATGTACTTTCATACTTTTAGGTTTCTAAAATGCAATTTGGCAGATGAAACCAGCTTGGCCAGCAGCCCGTGCTACATTAGTTTTCCAGGAATGATCAGTTAGTGCTCTGAAAACGACAGTGTACTTCTACTAGTAAAGAATTTGGAAGATAACTTTGAAAGCATGACAAAGTATTAGGTCTTTTTTTTTTTTTTCCCCAGTTAGCTTATAAATAGAAAAGACACTTAGCCTTACCTGAAGCTCCCACTGCAGGCATTGCCTCTTCTGAGGCGAACCCTGTGATTCACAACATAGCATAGTTTGACATGACTGTCTAGGGAGGAGAGATCTAAAGTAAGTGCTGAGCATATTGAGCAATATGCTCAAAGAGCAACTACATTTCAGGAGTAAATGATCCGTGAAGTGTCTCACCGTTCCATTCAGCATATCTCAGGTATCTTGGGTATCTTACAATTTTGTTGAGATTTTTGAGGTTTTATAATCTTGTCTTCTGCCCTTTTAGTTACTTGTACTGAGAATGAATTTAAATCCTAAGCTCTTTCTCCTGTGTGATATAAGATTTCAAATTATCATAAGCAAATTGATCAAGAGGAACAATTAAATCTTCTGTAACAAAAATAGTGAATTATACAGATTCATTCATAGAATGGTTTGGCTTGGAAGGGACCTTATGGGTCACGTGGTTTCCCTGCCTTGAACAAGAGACACTTTTCACTAGACCAGGTTGCTTAAAGCCTCATTCAAACTGATCTTGAACAGCTTCAGGGAGGGGGCATCCAGATGTCCCTGAGCAACCTGTTCCACTATCTCACTACCTTTACTGTAAAGAATCTCTTTCTACTATCTAGTCGAAATCTACCCTCCTCAGGCTTCAATCCATTCCCCCTCTTGTTCCATCACTACAAACCCTTGTAAGAAGTCCCTTCCTGGCTTGCTTATAGGTCCCCTTCAGGTACTGGAAGGCTGATATAAGGTCTTCTGGGAGCCTTCTTTTCTCCAGCTGAACGACCCCAACTCTCTCAGCCTGTCCCCACATGAGAGGTGCTCCAGGCCTCTGATAACCTTCATGGCTCTCCTCTGGACCTGCTCCGGCAGTTTGATATACTTCTTATGCTGGAAGCATCAGAACTGGATACAGTACTCCAGACAGGTTCTCACAAGAGCAGAGAGGAAGAATCACCTCTCTCGTCCTGCTCATCGCTGTTCTTGTCATACAGCCCAGGATACGGTTGGCCTTCTGGGCTGCAAGTGCACATTGCCAACTCATGTTGAGTTCTTCATCACTTGACACCCCTCAGTCCTTCTCAGGACACTTCCAAGTCACTTCTCACCCAACCTATATCTGTGCTTAGGATTGCCCTAACCTAGGTGTAGGACCTTGCAGTTGGCCTTGTTGAACTTCATGAGGTTTGTGTGGGCCCACCTGTCCAAGTCCCTCTGGATGGCATTCCTTCCCTCCAACATGTCAAACCAGACCACACAGCTTGGTGTCATCTACAGACTTTCTGAGAAAGCCTCAGTCCCACTGTCCCTATCACCAACGAAGATGTTAAACAACACTGGTTCTAGTACTGACCCCTGACAGACACCACTTGTCACTGGTCTCCATTTGGACATTGAGCCACTGACCACAACTCTATAAGTGCAGTGAGTGGTCCACCCCTTAGGTCCATGCTTTTCCGATTTGGTGACAAGGATGTCATGTGGGACAGTGTCATATGCTTTACACGTGTCCAGGTAGAAGACATCACTTGCTCTTCCCTTACCCATTGGTGTTCTAACTCATAGAAAGCTACCAAGTTCATTGGGCATGACTTGCCCTTGGTGAAACCATGTTGGTTAACATCAATCACTCCTTTTACATTTTCTGTGTGGCTTAGCAAGGCCTTCACGAGGATGTGCTCCATCATCTTGGCAGACATAGAGGTGAGACTGACTGGCCCATTGTTTCTGAGGTCTTCCTTTTTTCCCTCTTTGACGATGGGGGATATGTTTCCTCTTTTCCAGTCAGCAGGGACTCCACCAGGTTGTTGTGACTTTTCAGATACAATGGACAGTGGTTTGGCAACATCACCTGCCACTTCCCTCAGGACCTGTGAGTGGATCTCATCAGGCCCCATAAACCTGTGCACCTTCAGGTTCTTTAGATGGTCTCAGACCTTGTCCTGGCCTGATTTTGTTATTAAATTTATGATAGAATACTCCTTTTAAAAAGCATCGTAAGTTATCTTCATGGTTAATAAAATGAATAGTCATTAAAGCGCTAGTTTTAATTAGCAAAGTGAAATTTACGATTCTCTAATATATACAAGGTACACTGATTTCTATGCCAATGTTTCATTATGGCACATGTGTATTATGCAGTTTTGTTTGTGCACTTTAATAGAGTGTAACCGTTTCTCTCATGAGACTAAGTAAAGTGAAAGAGTATGCAGTCATTATATGTAGGGGCCATTCCTTTCTGCATTGAAGCAGTGTAATTAATTGATTAAAGTATATCACATCTCTTAGTTCAAGAAAAAAGCACATTACTTAATTACTTTGTAAGTGGCTTTCCCAGTTTTATCTTGATTATGGAGGGTGCATGCATACATAGAATTACTGAAGTGATGAATTATTTTTTGTTCCTGAGTATCTGCAGTGCTTTCAAATACAGTCCATTTAAAAAAAGAAAAGAAAAGTGTCTACTGGCCAGCAATTACATTGTGGAATACAAAGACAGAAGAAAAAAACACACACTCACGTGCCTCTTTATACTGAGTTGTGCAAATTAAATTAAAATGTATGTATTTTTCTGCCTCTAAAAGCATCATTCTAACAGCAGCAATGAGGTTTTGATGTTCCTATCTAAAACTTACTTGTACTATGACAGTGTTGAGTGCTTTTCTCCAGTGAGGCATTTTCCACAGTGACTGTCCTTGACCAAACCAGAAAATGAATTTGATTTCTCTAATGCAAAAGGTAATTGGATTTCTCTTTATGGAATGCATCCCTTTAATGACTGCCTCTGCTTCAGCCAATTTAGCTGGAACCGACCTGACATTGATCTGGTGATATGACTTTAAATAAATGCCAAAGTTAGGAGATGAAAGACCAACTGTCTGATATCAGAAAGAACATTTCCTGCCTCATCTTGCCATTTTCTTTGGAAAATGTCTGCTTCTTGAATGTCATTCTTATGAAACGTGCAACTCTAATAATTGGTCAGAGAGCAGCAGATTGCATCCTTCTATCAAATATAATAAGTATTTCTGAGAAAGAACCTGGAGAAAATAGTTTGAAAATTGAATAGAATTGCCAAAAATACCTCTTCTTCTTTGGAAGTATTCATTACTATGTAGACTGTTCCTAATGGAAAAGAGGTGTTCCTGAAGTAGTGGATTAAATCTTTACATATAGCTTGTTCAGCATTAAATATTTATCAAAATATTTATTTAGATAATAGGGATTGTATAAAAAAAGTTGTATCGTGAGAAAAGCTGTACCAGCTGTGGCCAGCAGAGCAAGGGAGGTGATTCTGCCCCTTTACTCTGCTCTCGTCAGACCCCACCTGGAGTACTGTGTGCAGTTCTGGAACCCTCAGCACAGGAAGGACATGGAAGTGTTGGAGCGGGTCCAGAGGAGGGCCACAAAGATGATCAGAGGGCTGGAGCAGCTCTCCTATGAGGACAGGCTGAGAGAGTTGGGGCTCTTCAGCCTGGAGAAGAGAAGGCTTTGAGGGGTCCTGATAGGAACCTTCCAGTATCTGAAGGGGGCCTACAGGAAGGCTGGGGAAGGATTATTTACAAGGTCCTGCAATGACAGGACAAGGGGCAATGGGCTTAAACTGGCAGAGGGGAGATTTAGACTAGATGTTAGGAGGAAGTTCTTTCCAGTGAGGGTGGTGAGGCACTGGAACAGGTTGCCCAGGGAGGTTGTGGATGCTCCCTCCCTGGATGTGTTCAAGGCCAGATTGGATGAGGCCTTGAGTAACCTGTCCTAGTGTTAGGTGTCCCTGCCTATGGCAGGGGGTTGGAACTAGATGATCCTTGAGGTCCCTTCCAACCTTACCATTCTATGATTCTATGATACCTACAGAAAACAATTACTAAAGACGGTATTTCAGGATAAAAATCTTTTCAGGCTAGGTTGAGTGGAATGATAAAAGCCTAGAATGTGCTTTTTCTATTTATTTAACATATTCGTTAAGTTTTGAACCTCACCCTTCAGACCAGTATGACAAACTCTTTTAAACCCAAATGGATTTGGAACCAAAATTTAGAAATTGGCTGTAGCTTATATGTAGTCTCAATGTAGTCACGGACCGTGTGTTCTTTTTGATAAATAGTTTTAAAGTTGTTGATTTAAATCTCACATTCTGGATGGCAAACTGAATTTTTAAATCTCTGTATATCAAAATAAATGTAGTAGAAAATAAAACCAAGAAATCTTGACTTCAATTTAAAGTTATTTCCTTCTCAAATCTTATTAAGAGTTATTTTCAGACTAAACAACAATAATTATCTGCTGTGCACTGATGCTAATGATACACTGTAAGAATTTGTTTTACTTCTCTGTATTTTGAAGCAGGTACTCACCCCTATTTCCTTTATCTGTTCAATTATTTCTTAGTCTTTATATACAGGAAGGTTTTCCACCCCTCTGGATTTTTCGCAGAACAAAATTCATTAATTTACACTAATGTAACTTTTGGTGCTTTTTAGTACAGTTAATATGAAACAAATGGATAGGAAAATACAGCTTCCCAAAGGTGCAAGCGCCTCAAGGGTATTCACCTCCCTCATTGGGCTGAAAGTAATTTTTAATACTTCTCTCTTCCACCTAAAAGTAGTGCATGTATATGAGTCTCTGGACAGAGAAACAGATGGCCTTTTAAGAAAAGAATAATGAAAAGGAGAATAAATATTTCATACTTTTAAAATTTCCTGCAAGTTTTAAGGGATTTTGGTGTCTCTAGTCCCACATGTACTTTTCTTACTGATATCCAGAACTGAGGGGAGATATAAATGGCATATAGTGCTTAATTCACAGACTTGCACTGCCGACTGCAATTCTGATTTCAAGAGTGGAAATTGTGCTGATGCAGCTCTTAGAGAAGTGGGTGCTGTCTCCCAGGCTTGACAGGAGAGCTTTCTAACCAGAGGGGAATATAGTTCATGTATGTCATGGGTTTAAAGAGCTGACAAGAGTAAAGCTCTCAAATGAGCTGGAGAATAAAACAGAATTATATTTGGAGAGAGAGAGTTACAGATAGAAATTACAAAAACAGATACAGAATCCATAAGCAAACTCCCTGAATTTTCCCCCAACCCAAAACTAGAACTATCATCCCCAGTACTCCTATCCTCCCCCTCACCATGCCTCTGCCATCCAAGAGGCCTAAGCACAGCCTCTGGAGGCCCCAAACCAGGCCTATCCTTACATGTTTGTCCTGATAACGCAGCTCCTGCCCTACACAAGGCTGGAGGGGGAGGAAAGGAGCCCAAGCTGGCCTTGCCGTGAGCTAATGAAGAGATAGCAGAATCATGGGATTGAATAACAATCTTCCAGTCCCCAGAGAACTCTTTGTAACCTTATAGTTCCCAACCTGGGACAATGTACTTTTTAGACTAGTTCATTTTTGTTATGTATCTTTGGATCTCCACAGGTATCCTTGTTTCTCACAAAGTTATGTGCACTTCTAGGGAGAACATATGTAGACCAATATACTTTATTTTGATTGCATGTAACACCACACATGACTTTTCTGCTGTCTGTTGAAAGTACCAGAATTGAATATGTGTCATACATAAAGTGTTCATAAAGTGTTAATACTTTCTTTTGTGATGCTACTATAAATGTATATTATTTCTTCTTTCCCTGTAGGTCACTGATATGATGCTTCAGGACAAACCCTACCCAGACTGGGGAAAGTCTGCGAGAGCTTTCTGGAAGAAAGGAAACATTAGGATCACTTTATTCTGGTAGGAAAATAGTAAACTCAAATTACTGTCAATGAACCTTTTATAGAATGTCAAAAAATATAGTTTCTAATTTTTCATTGTAGTAAGAAACAGAATAAATATGTGGTTGGAAATAAATGAAACTTGATCTAACAGAAAATTAAATTAGGGTGGGAAAATATAAAGCAGATAAATAAAGAAATGCTTAGATAGGTATGAAGTGAGCTAGGAATAATCACAGTGTCATTTGGTTAAGTCAGCACAACGTTCAGTCTAGAATGTCATTGATTTCTTTTGCCCTTGTCTGAAAGACTGGAAAGAGATCAGTTAAGAGTCAAGAAAAAACTTAATTACATAAAAAGACTGAAAGAATGAGTGGAAAGGGGCTTAAAAAAAAAGGCAAGGATATGTGTTTTTTGTTATTGTCACTTTTATATTCAGGTTTAATTTGTAAACTCAGAAAATGTCTATAAATGTACCAAACAGAAATGGATTCTCGTGGGGCTGGAGGCATTATCTGCTTGCTTATGGTAGTTGATCATGTCACTGCTTTGCATTTCTCATTTAGAAAAGTTTTCAACTCCCCGATGCAACTACTTAGCTAAAGTTTTGATTTAGTTTTTCATCTCTTGTTCAAATCATTCCCTGGAAACATGGTTTGCAGCTGGTTGATGGTTGCTTCTCAGGATTGTGGCTGCCTTTTGAATGTCTTCACAATATGAGTCTTGCATACACAGCTTATCTGGCTCACAAATGTCCATTTGCTATTCGTCTTTGTCGAGATGATCACTAGGCAGTTCACTGAAGTACCTTCTATATTCTTCACAGAGAGGACATGACAGGACATGATATGAGAGGATTGGCATTTGAAAAAAAGCAACATGGGAAAAAAAAAAAAAAAAAAAAAAAAGTTAAATTAAGCCAGAGAGAGGTCCTGGGCAATACTGGTAACAAGCAATAGCAGTAGCTAGTGCTAAATTAAATAAATAGGACAGTACTGAGCAGTGTTTATTTTTAATATTGGATATTAGAGGAAGCAGAGAGAGAAGCACAATGTGTGAAAACAGATTATTTTGCAAATATTTTTTCATTCCTGTGGAATACAGTGTGTCCAACCTACACAAAGATCTCTTTTTTATAAGGTTTTTTTAACAAGGAAAACACTTGTTAAGACAGAGGAAAGACAAATAAGTAAATTGAAACTGTGGTACAGTGGAAACTGTGGAAGACAATAATGCTAGGAGAGTCCATAAAAAATTACTTTTAAATAGTTTAGTAAATAGTTACAGGACCTCTGTTTTTACAGTGTTTATAGTATTTTTTCCAGGCAAACATATCTGTGCAATATTGAATTTTCTAGATGGTACACGGAAGTTTGCTGAGAGCATTGTGCTCTTACACAGAAATGAGCTCTCACAAGCAGTACTTAACAGGTGGTGGTGGCCACAGCATGTGCCGTGTTAACATACAGGTCTCTGCTACCAAGGCCTGTGGTTGACTTCTGTCTAGTTCATCCCTGAAATCAATGTCTCCCCCTTACAGTGTCTCTCACAGTGGCCCACAATACCCTGTGAAGAATCAAGCATAGTATTTAGGATAAAATCACCAGGACATCCTTGGACTCTGTACCGAGGCAAGACCCAAATACTCTCTTGACAAACTACTCAAGTATTAATTACTCTTCAAAACTTTCCTACATGAGCAAGACATAAACAGTTCTTGGGAACTTTTAGCTCTAGGGGAAAAACAGAGCACCAACAAAAAGAATTTAGTGTACTGGAGGAGAGGAAAAGAGCTGCTGAGGTCGCTGTTACCATGGAAGAGAAAATTGATATTCAAAGGTAGATTATCAAAATGGGGAAGTATAGAGATAACAGTGGCTTGTGCAGCTGAATATTGATTGCAGGCAAGGTGACAGAATAATATGTACAAGCTGAATGTTTGAATATGCAAGTAGCAGACTGGAATCCATTTCCATGGTGTCCCTGGCTAGACATTCATTGTATGTGTACACAATGATCAGTCTTCATTCATGCAGTATGCCTTTGACATAGGACTCTTGTCTGAAATAGCACAAAGCACATACCAACATGGAGAAGAAACAAAGTAGTAGGGAGAACTGTAAATGTGTCATTTCTGTTCATTGTGTTTAGCTTTGCAAACAATCTTCTTTTAGTATGCATTTCTGTAAGCTCTCTTTAGATTTCTTTAATAAAAAATAAAACTGTACATGCTCAGAAATGTATGTTAGCAATCACAGTTCTTTGATTCAGCATGTTAGTAGTATAGGTTTAAAAGCTTCTGTTCAGATTAATTGTTCAGCATGGCTATAGAGTACTAATTCATGTATATATGTTTATAGGTGATTGTGTTAAGCATGGGTTTATGTAGGATTCTTAAGTGGACAATTTTGTATACACCTATTCGAGTGCTTGTGTTGATAAGCTGCATTTCCATTTTCTATGCTTTCTATGTTCAGGTAACAAATGCAGACTGGACGATTACATTATAGAATCATAGAATGGTAAGGTTGGAAGGGACCTCAAGGATCATCTAGTTCCAACCCCCTGCCATAGGCAGGGACACCTCCCACTAGCACAGGTCACTCAAGGCCTCGTCCAACCTGGCCTTGAACACATCCAGGGAGGGAGCATCCACAACCTCCCTGGGCAACCTGTTCCAGTGCCTCACCACCCTTACTGGAAAGAACTTCCTCCTAACATCTAGTCTAAATCTCCCCTCTGCCAGTTTAAACCCATTGCCCCTTGTCCTGTCATTGCAGGACCTTGTAAATAATCCTCCCCAGCCTTCCTGTAGGCCCCCTTCAGATACTGGAAGGCTACTATCAGGTCGCCTCGAAGCCTTCTCTTCTCCAGGCTGAAGAGCCCCAACTCTCTCAGCCTGTCCTCATAGCAGAGCTGCTCCAGCCCTCTGATCATCTTTGTGGCCCTCCTCTGGACCCGCTCCAACACTTCCATGTCCTTCCTGTGCTGAGGGTTCCAGAACTGCACACAGTACTCCAGGTGGGGTCTGACGAGAGCAGAGTAAAGGGGCAGAATCACCTCCCTTGCCCTGCTGGCCACGCTTCTCTTGATGCAGCCTAGGACTCGGTTGGCTGTCTGGGCTGCATGTGCACACTGCAGGCTCATGTTGAGCTTTTCATCAACCCAGACTCCAAGGTCCTTTTCCTCAGGGCTGCTCTCCAGCCATTCACCACCCAGCCTGGATTTGTGCTTGGGATTGTGCCTACCCAGGTGCAGGACCTTACACTTGGCCTTATTGAATCTCATGAAGTTGGCCTGGGCCCACCTCTGCAGCCTGTCCAGGTCCCTCTGGATGCCATCCCTGCCCTCTAGCAAGTCGACTGTGCCACACAGCTTGGTGTCATCTGCAAACTTGCTGAGGGTGCACTCCATTCCTGTGTCCATGTCACTGACAAAGATGTTAAACAGCACTGGTCCCAGCACTGACCCCTGAGGGACACCACTTGTCACTGGTCTCCAGGTGGACATTGTGCCCTTGATCACCACTCTCTGTGTGCGACCATCCAGCCAATTCCTTATCCAGCGAGTGGTCCATCCATCAAGTCCATGTTTTTCCAGTTTGGTGACCAGGATGTCATGTCATTCTTTTCACATACATGAATGCAGTTCATTTATTTGTTTCAAAAACCAGCTTCTTAAAAGATCTGTTCTTTTGTCAACCTAAATTATATACTAAGCCAAAGAAAACAAACCTTTGATTAGCTTTGAGTAAAGGTTTTTTTGATGTAGTCCATAAATACAAATCCGTGGAACAGTAAAATAATTACATGTATTATATACATGTATACACATGTATATACAAATACATTATTCTTTCCCAGAATAAACCCCTTGGAGGGGTTTAAGTTCATTTGTTCATTCTTTCATATTTAAGCTATTTATCATATGATAAGATATTCAGTACTGAACAGTTACCAGGAATCATCTAGAAGGTGAGACAGATTCCCTGGTAAATAATATAAATAATATAAAAGAACATAAATATATCTGACTATGTTACTGCTCCCAGAAAAATCTCTTACACTATAGCCAAAGTTAATAACTTCAATTTGTATAAACAAGACAATAAAGTTTCTTTCTATTTCCTGTTTGTCTCTATACAAAATATTTACTAAGGTCTTCCACAGAGGATTTATATTGAATAATCTGACTATTAGTCTGGGCAGACACTGTTAAATGTATTCTGAGAGGATAAAACTATCCATGAGTAGTAATTGTTACATTTATTCCGGCAGTCAACAAGTATGATTACAGTTTGTCATGTGTGATGGTTCGGGAGTTCCCCGCCCCCCACACTGTGTAAAATGACCCAGACTAGGACTCAGCCGGCTGGAAGTTAAGGACTGAAGCTCTATTTACAGCTCAGCACAATGTACAAGCAGATATATACACTATATACAGGAATAGTTACAGAAATATACAAGTTAAAGGTAATACAGAAACACAACACCCCTCCCAGAGATCAAAGACCCCAGGAGGGGCTCCCAACCACCCTTCCACCTTCTCCCCACCCCTGTACCTTACCCCAAGGTTTGCCTTACGTGCAAGGTGAATTAGGAGGATCGTCCAGGGGGGTTAGAAGAAAAGTGGTTAGTGAAGATTAATGGGCAAAGAGGAGCCAGAGGGAGAAGCTACTAGATTGCCCCAGACGCTGTTCTCCCAGAGAGAGAGAGAGAGACAGACTGCGAATGCCTTATCTATGTTTTGGTTATTTTTCCCAATCAATCTCAGCAAGCCTATGAGTAAAATAGACATCACCATTGTTTTCTTTTCACAGCCTACAGTGTAATTTTCTCTATTAAAATATTCCAATTAGCCTCAAACCAGCACATCATGAGACAATTAATATTTTTTTTTGCATTTATTTAATTTCCGCTATGGGTATTACTGGCAAACTAGGCTGTAAGATTGCAATTGGTTAATATGAAAAAAAATTTTGAAAATAAGTTTATTTAATAGAAATGGTAGTTGGGTAAGGTTTTTTTAATTATTTTTTGAGTTTGCTTAACTGTCCTGTACTCTATTTGATAATACTGTGTAGATGGGAAAGTACTGTGTTATTTACAATATTGATACAGAAGGTTTTGATACAAATTTGTGTTTGATTTTGTACAAACTCTCTGTTTCATACCCTAAGAAATAGTTTTTCATCATTTTGATGGAAAAGTGCTTTTACTGTTTATGGAACAGGAAAGGTAAAGTGGTCAAGACTCACTGGTATGGTTGAAGTTTAATACCCACAGGAGTCAAAACTGGGTTTGAGACTTCAATCTGTTATGCCTTCCCCCTACTGCTTTGTGCATGAATATGCCAATGTCAGTATTTCAGGATTCTCCCATCAATCTCCTCTCCCCAGTGAGCACTGTTTTTCAACTGGAAGCATTACTCAGTCCTTTAGGATGTTTCTGCCTCCCTACTGATTTCCAGTACAAACAATCACTCCAGTTCTTGGCAGAACAAGAACTTCTTCCCTTCCTCCTCCTCTCTAGAACAGCGATAGGCCAAAATACTGCCAGTGTGTGCAAAAGTGATAGGGAAAGGGCTGGGCAGAGTTGGGGCTCTAAGCCAGCTGTGGAGTTGTTGGCTTCCAAGATACTACTGTAACTTTATGACCTGTCTCAACCTTTCCCTGACTTTTTGAAGAAAAGCCAAGGAGATAGGAGTGTCTTGAGAAATGCAGTCCACAACCTGCTTATGTTGCACACAGAACATGTTATTCATGGTCTAGTAATGCAGTGCATGAGAGGTAAATGTTTGCATGACATTACTTATATAGAATATAGAATATCATTTATATAGAAGATGTCCATATGTGAGAGTGTGTGTGAAAATCTCCCATCTGTCTCACCTATCAAGGAAGAAATTAATATCTTGCATATGCCATTCTATATTTGGAAAGGCTGTATCGTGCATTTCCCCCCACTCTGTGATAGAAAGAATAGTGAGACAAATCACTTCTCATCTCACTTTTCTTCTCAGAAGGAAAAGCATTCAAGGAAGACAAAATCCATTGTAAGAAGCTCTGAGGTCTCAGATTCAAAAATTTGCTATAATTGGGAGAACACTTTAGCATGAAGATTAATTTTGTTATTTATTTGGTTCAAGCTGCATAAAGTAGTCTCAACCATTTTTACTTTTTTTCCTGATGGAGGCTCCCACAGATCAGAGGAAAACACATTGTTTCTTACTTGTATTTGCATGAATAAGATAAGGGTTGGCATGTATGAGAGGAGAGTGGCAGCTTTCCTCCCATATGAATGTATGACACACACATTCACATCCACATCCACATGTAGAATCATAGAATTGTTTCAGGAATGTATGACACACACATTCACATCCACATCCACATGTATAATCATAGAATTTTTTCAGTTGGAAAAGACCTCAAAGATCTTCGAGTCCAACCATCGACCCAGCACTGCCATGACCATTAAACCATGTCCCTGAGTGCCATGTCCACATGTTTCTTCAACACCTTCAGGGATGGTGACTCCTCCACCTCCCTGGGCAACTTTTTCCAATGCCTGACCACTCTTTCCTTAAAGAAATTTTCCTACTATCCAATCTAAACCTCACCTGACACACTTGCAGGCCATTTCCTCTTGTACTGTCACCTGATAGTAGGGAGAAGAGACCAATCCCCATCTCACTTCAACCTTCTTTCAGGTAGTTGTAGAGAGGACACATGACTAGAGACAGCAACAGAGAGGAGGAAGGAAGCTGCTAAAGCACTATTTCCCTGGTAAGCTGTAGCGTAGGAAGTATTTCATGTACTGGAGTGTAAAGAAAGATTCAAAGGGCAATTTGTCTGAATGATAATTTGTATTGAAATAGAGAGGAAAGGATCATCTGTTAGTTACAGTCAGCATTTGGATTTGGCCCACAGACTAATTTCACCTTTGATTTGGCTTAAAATTCTTTGAACAACTGTATTGCACGTGTACTTTATAGCGTATCTTTTCAGTTCCTCAGCTTGTTTAAGCTGAGTTATATTTGGCATCTACTTGCAATTCAATAGCTGATAGCCTGCTGGAAAAATAGGCTGGTTTTATTCCTACATAATTGCTAGATCCCTAAGTATAGCCCCAGTAATTGGATGGATATGGCAACCCATCTTCACCTCTTTTAAAAAGCATGTTTCATTCTATCCCTGTTAGTGAGCAAGAGGTGTATCATAAGCAATGACTAAAAATATTTTATCTGAAGTGTAGTTTTAATAAAACTTCTTAAAGTGCAGTCTCTGCAACGTTTCAGTAATAACAGCTTCCAAATGGAAATGCTTTAACAAAATCACATTCTATGCCAAAACCTGAAAAGCTCTAATTCTTAAACAAAGGTTTTACTTACCAGGTTTCAAAAGTTGTTTTCTTTGAAACAGAGACAGTGTAGAAGGGATGTTTTAGCACATTCTCTCTTCTTTCTGCAGTTTTTGCTGAGCCGGAGACACCTCTGCCTCCACTCAGGCCCCTGTGGAAGATTTTTGATGAGACGAGCAGAATCACAGATTTAATCAGATTGGAATAGACCTTTGAGATCATCAAGCCCAACCTATTACCCAACACCATCTAATCAGCTAAACCATGGCACCAAATGCCACATCCAGGCTTTTTTTTTAACACTGGTAGTGGCAGTGACTCCACCACCTCCCTGGGCAACCCATTCCAATGGCAAATCACTCTTTCTGTGAAGAATTTTATCCTAACATCTATCCTAAACCTCTCCTGGTACAGCTTGAGACTGTCCCCTTGTCCTGTCATTGGTTGCCTGGGAGAAAAGAACAACCCCCATCTGGTTACAACCTCCTTTCAAATAGTTATAGAGAGCAATAAGGTCTTCTCTGAGCCTCCTCTTCTCCAGGCTAAACAACTCCAGCTCTCTCAGCTACTCCTCACAGGGCTTGTGCTCCAGGCCCCTCACCAGCCCTGTTGCTCTGATGTTCTTGCTTCTTCTGTCAGTGTACTCTTTCTGCATAAGTGCTTTCCCTTCTTTCCTTTTCTACAGTACAAATGCATTTGTTAATATCCAAAAAATCTTTATCTATGTTTAGCATTTACAGGTAGCCTATACCTCATTCTAGATCCACTTTAAAAGTAGCGTGAATGTACCTGTCAGATAATATGTCTGATGTGATCATGCGGGCAGAAAAAAATGTTGAAAGTTGAATGATAGCAATGTATAATCCTGGTTGATAATAAGTTATCCATGGGAAAGCAATGTGCCCTGGGGGCCAAGAAGGCCAGTAGTATACTTGGGTGCATTAAGAAGACACCATCCAGTAGGTTGAGGGAGGTTCACTTCCCCCTCTGCTCACCCCTAGCTAGACCACATCTGGAATATTGTGTACAGTTTTGGGGTCCCCAGTTGAAGAGGGACAGGGAGCTGCTTGAGAGAGTTTGGTAGGTAGCTATGAGCATGGTTAAGGGACTTCGGCATATCTCTTAAAAGGAAAGACTAAGAGATCTGGGACTGTTTAGTCTGGAGAAGAGAAGGCTGAGAAGGGGACCTTATCAATGTCTACAAATATCTGAAGTGTGGCTGTCAGGAGGATGAAACCAGTCTGTTTTTAGTGGTACCCAGTGATAGGATGAGGGGCAATGGACACTGTAGTAGAGGGGGTAATTATTTACTGCAAGATGATATTTTTAAAAATATTAATACAGTTTCTGAATATTAAATATTCAGAACTCATATCACCCTGATCACCAATTTAATAATAATAGGTTCTAGGCATCATTTATGGAAACTATATGCAGATTGTAATAAGATCTAGGAATAACTATTAAATATATACATTAATTGAACTTGATTAAACTGGAAGAGAAGGCTTTGCTGTCAGGGTACCGCTTGCAGTCAGTACACCACTTGCTCACTAGATAGACACAAGGAGCAACTTTCTGCTTATGGCAGAAGGCAATTAATGATTACAAGAGGCTTTTGGTATTTACTCACAAAAATATTATCTGACAGTACCCAAAGCTCGTGGCAGAGTTGCTGTAGGTAGCCGTTAGAGGCTTTGGAGTTTCCCCAGGCTTCTGGGTGCTGGGGAAGGGACACAGACGATCTCTGACCTGGTCCTGGCTCTCTGGATGATCTGTGTTATCTCCAGGGCTTCCATCTGGGCAGAAGGCTTCCAGGTCTTGTGGTGTGCAGTCTCAGAATGGGTAGAGCAGATATAATAGTGGAGCACATGTATAATAGCAGGCACACATTGTAATGGCAAAGTGCACACTGTGCTCCCTGCTCATCTCCTTTTTTATCTGTACAGTCTGAGACTAATGGGCCTTTGGACACAGAATAGCCAATCAAATGGCAGTTAGCCAAGCTTGACCATATAAGGTGAAGCCATAGACTTGCTTTACCCTTTTTAGGGCAGAACACAGGCCTTGCACAAGGCAACCACGTGCACCTTGCTTACCACAGTTTCTGGGCAGGCCACAGACTCAGTGGCTCCAGATTCTTTGTCCTCTTTTCCGTGGTTGCTCTCCCCAAAACAGAAGGAGGGAGAGCAGAAAAACATGCCTGGGCAAGCCAGGACATGTATAAGCCTGTTTTGACCTGCTTAGGCCTACCACAACAGACACAAACTCAATTACAGGAAGTTCCATCTCAACATGAGAGAATGACATGAGGATGTGAGGACAACAGAACATGGTAACAGGTTGCACCAAGAGGTTGTGGAGTTTACTTCTCTAGAGATCTTCAAAACCCACCTGGACATGTTCTTGTGTTACTTGCCCAGAAGTGGTCTTACTTCGCAAGGGGGCTGGATTCAATGATCTCTGGAGGTCCCTTCCAACATCTAGCATCCTGTGATTCTGTGATAATCAAATAATTGTGACAGCCACCCCAAGACAGAAGTTACCGGTATTGTAATTAAATCTCCATGCACACATGGACTATTATTCATAGAGCACAAGGGTACATTTCAGATTATTAAGCTAGACATTCATTGTCTTGCATCTTTACCTCAGTGTGCAGAGGCCTGGCAAAATCACAACCCAAAACATGGTCACTATCTTGAACTCAAGTCTCTTTGGGGAAGCTTTAAATAATCGATCACGCAAAGCTGTGCTGCATGGAGAAGATGCAGCCTCAGCCAGTGGTTTTATGCAAGATATACACTCTGAAAGCCCACAAAATTCAATGGAGAGTAGAAAAAGTGTGCTTCGGCTGCATGTGCTCACAGCCAGCATTCAGAGACTTTGTCATGGCTGGATTTCAAAAGTCAATGCAGTTTTGTAAAGAAAATGTGGTGATGAAATTATTTCCCTTCCAGGAATGCTTTTTTTTTTTTTTTTTAAATGTATTTCTCCATAATGGCATGTTTAAATTTGTGCCTTACAATGTACTGGTGTACTTAGATGAACTCCTGACTCATCATCTTTCTTGCATTCCTGTATTTCCTGTAAATATTTAGTACTTACGCATTCTGAACTAGAAAATTCCTAGGAATACACAAAGTTCCAAATTCTTTTCATCACAGCAAAGACTGGGAGAAATGTTGACCATATAAGTGTTCTTTGACTATCAGCTCCATGTGAAAAAGCCATTCTGAATGCGATTTGTGGCCAGTGAAAATCAGTTTGGAAATGATGAGGTTTTAGTGCCTGTGGATTTCACGTGCAACTGGAGGCACTAAGACAGTGAAACTGTTCCACTGGCATTAATGGGACTGTTTAACAGTCTCCCTGGGGATACTTTAGATGAGATGATTAGTTTTCCACTGCTTTCAGGAGGATATAACCGTTGAGGATGACATGCCCATTGAGCGTCTGATTTAAAAAGTACTATTCCTCTTGACTTCCTGATAGCCTTTGATGACATGGCTTCAGCTGTGTCTTGGGCATCAACAGAATTTTGAAAATAGAATTTAGCAAAACTTTCCACTTGTTCTGATGGTGCAGATAAGCAATCAAACATCAACAGAAT
This sequence comes from Eubucco bourcierii, assembly GCA_013396675.1. Classification (NCBI taxonomy): domain Eukaryota; kingdom Metazoa; phylum Chordata; class Aves; order Piciformes; family Ramphastidae; genus Eubucco; species Eubucco bourcierii. Next base: position 109,918 of record VWZE01003744.1, read on the forward strand.
AATGATGGTTCCAGTGAAATCGCAGCTTGAGATCCAAAGTGCTGCAAGTAACTAGAATGTGGCTGTACTGATGCTGAGTTGCTTTCTAACTGGTGATACTTTAAAAAAAAGGCAAAAGACCTACTTGCAATATTCAAATTTTGTTATTTAGTGCTAACAGGAAAAAATATGTTACTGTCTTTTGCAAGTGGACTTTTGCACTGGACTTAAAGGTGAAGTAGGTAATTATTATTTAAATGCTGCCAGACTTCATCCCCATCCCATTCTGTCTCCTTAATATTCTTACACCTCACAGCCACTATGAGAATAGTCATTTCATGAAAACCTAATTAAAACTAATGTTTCAGGATGTGCTTAACACAACTATAAATGTTAATATGCATATGATTAATTAGTCCTTGTATAATACCTCCATTTAGATATAAGGAGCAAGTGTTTTGCTTCTTACCTTGTTTTGGACTTTAAAAAAATCAGTGGGACTGTAAAATAATTTACTGACAACTATATTTATGAAGTTGTTCAGTTTTAATTTTTTTTTTAATAGTCTAGATAGGATAATGAGAATATTGTGGCTATATTTTTATTTCAAATAATTACATATTTGTCTGTCTATAATTGTGACAGTAGAAAAAGCAACTCCTAAAACAAAGGATACATTAAATTGAGAGTAAAATCAAATGAAAGGTTGATTACAAAAGATGTCATAATGTGTATTTTTTGACTTTAGTGTCTTTTCTGTGTTTTCTTTAAAGTAACACCAAAGAAGTCATGTTAGCAGTTATGTCCTTACAATAATCAGTTAAATTTCCAACAGTACATATTTGACGTCCCTTGTGTAGCAGGAAGTTATCCTGATAACATAATTAATATGTCATACTGACTAATCGAAGTCAAGACCTTCAGTAAATTGTGTAAATGAAGATACTATTAATAGTATAGATACTATAATTAATTAATATACTATTAATAGTATAGATACTATTAATACTAAATACTTTCCATCTTTTCAGATTCTTAAACTACTGAAATGAATATATTCTCCTTGAAGTATAAAACACTTTTGACAGCAGTTTACTAATGTTTGCTTTGTATTGCTGATTGTCTTGGTACATTGGTGAGTACAGTGCTACTCCTCATGCAAACAAAGATTGAATCTTTCTTGATTTCAATAGGGAAGGTGTGGACCCTTCTTGACTGGGATGTCTGAAGTAGTAAGACAAAGCCAGTGACAGCAATTGGAAGTAAATCTCTTCAGCTTTGAGAAAGGCAAATATTTTTGGGACCTTTGTTCCTCATACTTTAGTTTGGTGCTTTCTAATTTCTGTTTGACAGACCCTACCACAGTCCACTAGCTCTGCCATTGAGTAATTTGAATTTAATTTCATTGAGTAAAGAATGTCTTAAAGTGGGGAAGGTAGAGGACAAAGGCTTACTCTAAGATACGCTTAAAATAAAAAGAAAGTGGTATTTCTTACTTTAACAATCCTACACACGGCTTTCTTGCAGTGCTAAGCAAACATCCTCTTTGAGCTTTTACCATTGCGTTAGCTCCAGTGGTAGTTCCTGGTCCTTTCTTCACACATTGAGGAACTACATACTGTGTAAAATGTTTTTCTTTTCTCTTTTCTTTCTTATTCTGATTGGAATAAGATTTAGATGTTTGATTTAGATGGATTTGTTTTAATTTTTATGTGCATTTATACATAATTGATGGAACTTTGAAGAATCATAGAATCATAGAATGGTAAGGTTGAAAGAGACCTCAAGGATCATCTAGTTCCAACCCCCTGCCATAGGCAGGGACACCTCCCACTAGTACAGCTCACTCAAGGCCTTGTCCAACCTGGCCTTGAACACCTTCAGGGAGGGAGCAACCACAACCTCCCTGGGCAACCTGTTCCAGTGTCTCACCACCCTCACTGTAAAGAACTTCCTCCTGACATCTAGTCTAGACTAATGAAGTGCCCTAAGTTGTCTCTACTATAAATTGAAACAGATAATAATATGAAAGCTTTTAGTAATTTAATTACCTTTACACAATCACCAATGACCATTGTTTCAAAACAAACAGCTATTTAAACAACCTATTAGTGTTTTCCATTGTGTGGGTGTTGTTTAGCCCAAGCACAAGTGCAGTCTCTGCCCCATGGAGGTTGCTGTCTGTAATTCCTACATTAAAAAGAAATATGGCACAGGGATGTGGTAAAATCTCTTCTCTACATATATGTATTGCTGGTCACAAAAGTAGTGTGTCAGTAACATAGGGCCCTTGATACACACCCAGTATGCTTTAACCTGACCTCATTTATTCACTATTCAAGGCCCATTGGCGTAGCATAGGAAGTGTAGTTCTTGGGCCAGGAAATAGAGCAAGGCATGTTGCAATGACATTAAAAAAGTGGGAAATATCTTGTCTGACTTTTAAATGATATATACTCATGACTGTTGGTCAAAGCACTATCCAACCTGGCTTTGAGCAATTTGAGGGTGTTTTTCCAGGGGAAGTATTTACTTTATAAAGTAACGACAGGACAAGGGGCAATGGGCTTAAACTGGCAGAGGGGAGATTTAGACTGGATGTTAGGAGGAAGTTCTTTACAGTGAGGGTGGTGAGGCACTGGAACAGGTTGCCCAGGGAGGTTGTGGATGCTCCCTCCCTGGAGGTGTTCAAGGCCAGATTGAATGAGGCCTTGAGTAACCTGTACTAGTGGGAGGTGTCCCTGCCTATGGCAGGGGATTGGAACTAGATGGTCCTTGAGGTCCCTTCCAACCTTACCATTCTATGATTCTATGATTCTGTGATCTAATACATGCTTGACTGAGCTGCATGAACATACCTCTAAGAAAGTGTATTACGAGTGAAACCGTTTTCTCATTCAACTACCATACAACTCATTTTAATGTTTTAAATACTAAGGATTTAAGACTGTCCATAATTTACAGCTTAACCCAGAAACTAGGCAGTTTTTATGAACATCTTCAGGATTATTTCCTCATGTTGCCTTAGTAAAGATTTGAGCTGCTGCAATGTAATCATATTTAGCATTTAATAACTTGGACAGGAAAAGTTTTGGTTCATAGAAGAATAATTTATGCTTGACAACATCATCTTGGTTTGCATAAGACTACAGAAATATTTAGCTTTTCCCCTCGTGTGCAGCCAAGTTGATAAAATTATCTGAATTTCTTTAGTTTTATTTTTATGGAATGTTAAAAATTTATCCTATCTCCCAAAGCAAATTAATTTACAAGATGTGAGCACAAATGGAAGCATCTCATATGTGATGATATTTCAAAGAAAGTTTGTGCTACATTTCAGAAAAGTAGGGCTTTGTACTTAGAATTGTACTTCTACTTAAACTATTGCTTAGAGATTTCCAACCCATTGTGTGAATTCCAGCTCTTCCTACGTGAAACGTTTCTCTGAAGCTCCATTTTGCTGTCTTCAGTAGGAAGTACTGCTTTCTTCTTGTGCCACAAGACATTTCAGTGACTACAATGTATTTTGGCTAGTTTCAAGAAGCATACACTCTCTTTTAATCCATACACAACCTCAATTAGTGTTCAGGTCAGCAAGTGGAAAGACATTTATGGAATCAATCATTTTGGGTTAAGGAGTACATATTCTGCAAGCGTACTAATGGAATGGAAATAATGCCTGGAATATCTCCAAAACAGTCACAGTCTCCATGGAGCAATTAAATATGTATGAAGAATATTTGCAGTGAAGTTCAAACACATCAGCCTGAGGCTTATATTTTTAGTGTAATTTATTTGCAGTCTTTCTGTGTACTACTTCTTGATGGTTGTCCTGGTTTTGGCTGAGATAGAGTTAATTTTCTTCCTACTATGTGGTAAGGTGCTGTGTTTTGGATTTAGTATGAGAACAATGTTGATAACACACTGATGTTTCAACTATTAATAAGTAGTGCATATCCTAAGTCAAAGGCTTTTCAGCTTCCCATGCTCTGCCAACGAGGAGGTTCACAAGAAGCTGAGAGGGAGCATGGCCAGGACGGCTGACTTGGACCGCTCAAAGGGAAATTGTGTACCGTAGGACATCATGCTCCATACATAAGCTGAAGGGAGTTGCCTGGGAGCCCCCAGTCACTACTTGGGGACTGGCTGGGCATCAGTCAGCAGGTGGTGAAAACTGCATTGTGCATCACTTTCATGAGTTTTATTTCTTTTATTGTCTTCCTTTTCATTACTGTTAGTATTGCTAGTATTAGTAGTACTTTTATATTTTAATTTATTTTAATTATTAAACTACTTTTATCTCAACCCACAAGTATTTTTTTTTTTCCAGTTCTGCTCTCCATCCCACCAGGGAGAAGGAGTCAGTGAGCAGCTGCATGGTGCTTGTTTGTTGGCTGGGGTTAAACCACAGCGTGGTCCAAAACCACTTTTGCATTCTGCCTCCTGCATCATCTGTGTATCCACTGACTAACAGATCCAGTGACCGTTGCTATTTTTGATACCATCTCAGGAGCAAGGAGTAGACTCGGTAGTAGAGAAGTGCAGTGTTAGTATTGTGGTTAACAGATTTTATCCATTAATAGATTTTACATCATTCGCTGTGTGGGAAGTAGTTTTCAGAATTAGTTCAAAGAATGTTTGAGCATTTAGGAAAAAATCTTAGACTAAATATGCTGACATTATTAGGTCTTCAGATCAGAGTATGGCATCATATGGCCTGTGTTCCATCTCTTAAAATAACTTTTTTTTTTTTTTTTTAAATCTTTCACTAAACAGATGCTTGTACTATAGCTGGATTTTTTAATATCTTAATGAATGCTAGAGCTCTAGAATGTTAGCATGGTTGTGCTTCCTGCAAAGTGTAAAAAAGAACACATACTATTTTCAGGGTCAGTAGTTCTTTGCTCTCTCTACTGTTTTCAGTAATAAATAAAACCAAGCTGTGGCTTTGTAAAGAAGAGTTTGTTTCTTTTGATGGGTCTCACTTCTGCAGTTTGTCACTGATGGGAGAGCACTAGCGTATTAGCTGGTTCATCAGTTATCAATTCATACACTCTAAGTGACATTGTCATATAACCAAGCTCAGAGCTATTGGCAAAGCGACTGAGCAAAGACAGCATTTTAAAAAGGATTACTGATAACGTAATTACTTGTAGAAGATGTATGAATGTGTCCTATATGAAAACACCAGCACCTTAATATGTTTTTAAGCAGTAACATTAGTGGATTGAGAGCATGAATCCAAATAATGGCATCTGCTATTGGAGGATAATGGCACAGTGAAGCAAAGACATTTGTGTGAAGTAAACACTAAGCTAAAGATGGAAACATGCTTTTCTTCAACTACTTTCAAGGCTGTTATTGAAGCTAAACTTACTTTCTAGTAACCTGCAATTATTTTATTTAATGCAATGAAGTTGTGAGGCATCAAACCTCCCCATGGATTTTCTTCTGATCTGGAGAAAAAACTATGTTTATATCCATAATTAAATCTGTAACTGCTAATAATATCACTAATGATTATGAAAATGGAAGTGATGTTAATGTGACCCCTATTACTAGAGATGCCAGTGGTATATCATGAAAGTGACCCCAGCTCAGATCATTTTCTAGAGGAGCAGAAATCATTTAGAACCTTGAATTCAGACACAGGGTAATCAATTTCAGTATGTTGCCAGATTAAGAAAATCTCTGTTTGTGGACAGATTTGATATTCATCAAGGTGTTTTGCTTTCCTTAGTGAAAAAGAATACCTGCATAAGTATCTTGAAATAAGCACCTGACCTTCATCTTTTTTAAATCAATGTTAAAAGCTCTGTAGTCTTCAATGAAACTTTAATATTCTCTTCAATATTGCCAGCCTTTTTTTCCAGTTAGTTGTAGAAAACATTTTCCCCCGCACTAATTAATAAGCTCCATGACATCCATACAAATGTATCTCTGAAGCGTGCAATGACAGGTGTACGGTTTGATTATTTTAGTCTCAAATACTTTCTTTCCTCACCTTTGATAGTATTTCCCTCTTGCAACTTCTATGTTTCTTTCTTCACAGTATTGGCTCATATCTTCTCATTATTCAACAAGCAAAATTCTGGTGCTTGGTGTATGTTTCTCTCTGAGCTTTTGTGCTTTCACTTCATCAGCCTTCTTTTCCCATTGATTTATAGGGATCTGTCACTGGCGTGCTGTTTTTCTTAGAATCATAGAATGGTAAGGTTGGAAGGGACCTCAAGGATCATCTAGTTCCAACCCCCTGCCATAGGCAGGGACACCTGCCACTAGGACAGGTTACTCAAGGCCTCATCCAACATGGCCTTAAACCCCTCCAGGGAGGGAGCAGCCACAACCTCCCTGGGCAACCTGTGCCAGTGTCTC